>CM076583.1:35406349-35839891 GCA_034641835.2 Pinus albicaulis
TTTTTACGAGCCCTAGGAATGAGGAACTTGGTGAACGTCATGGTGACGATGTCTATTGTCATCAGTTTTTAACGAGTCTAATAAAGGAAGAACTCGGCATATTTTCATGTTTAGAGAGTTTGAAAAGAAGTAGAAAAGAAAAATCCAGCAGGCCCCTTTTCATAAATAGTCCCTCAGATATGAAAAGGTAGAAAACAATATCTGAGAGAACCTCTTAGTCAAGATAGGCTAAGGTATTCATTTTTTGTAAATAATCTATCCCAGTCTGAAAAAGGGCGAAACATATACTGGGTAGATATCGTGTTACACAACAATTTGTCACCGTCCCTGCAATTCCCTATCCCACACATTGGAGGGCTTATTCCGTGACCTGTGAGCAGTGACATAACTTGAAAATACTTTCATGGCATTCCCCTAAACATGTAATTTCATTGCCCTGAAGAAAACTCCTTGTGAAAAACCCTAAAAATAGCCTTTTTATCCTTGGCACGAATAGCCAGTGTTATACCCGCACCAATGGAGGAAATCCTCCAAAGAGGGCACGCCAATTGGCGCTCTGTCCCAGAGTTGTACCCGTGCTAGGCTTAATAAGGAGTGTTTTTTAAAAATAAATGGCGGAAGATTCATTCCAACCAATTCCTAAACTGGTTCCTAATTTGAGTTGGGAGGTTGGCTCCGGATCTCCATGTAGAGGAAGTGGTTTTCCACCTCTCATGGAAGCTTCCTTGAGGATGGGGCCAATCCCATGATTGTAGGGATCCCAACTCCCCTTCCACCATCTATATAAGCTTGCCATTTTCCTTTGCAAGCTAATCTCCAAGAGCCTTCAGAGCCAAAAGAATTGTTGGCAATATGATGCAAAGTGTTGTCCTTGATGGCAACCCACTTGATAAAGATGATGGCAACCTACTTGATGAAGTTACTCCTGTTTATTAATGATGTAAATCTGATGTATCTACAGAGCAGCCCTGATGAAATAATGAAAGGAATTTCAGTATGTGCAAGAATAATGATGAAAAAGGTATGTCATAAGGCATACGCGGTTTTGTCAAGGAGAAGTCGCGTATGTACGCGGAAAAGTACGTGTCAAGTCGCATATGCCCTATTGCGCTCTAAATCTCTAAAACCAAGGGAATTTACCATAGTATTGACCCATTGTTTTGAGCGCTTGGTTATCTATTTGATCCCATCCAGAAATGCCATTGGTGTGGTGTGGTTTTGACTCATGGTTTTGACAAAGGCCAAATCTATTTAAGGAGAAGAAATTCATTGTGTAAGGTGTGCAAGTGTCTGGGCTTTAATGAATACTTCACTCTGAAGTTAATCTGTATGGTTGAACTCTGTTCTTAATCAATAGATCTAAATCTTTGATGCACCTATGAATATGATGAAGGTTCAAAATCTCTAGATCTGGAAATGATGAATCTCTAAGATGATCTGAAAAGAAGTAATGAAGACCTGGTGCAAATCTGTTGAAGAAGTTGAAGAAATTTGGGTAAGCTCATAGATCTGGTCTGTTCTGCAAATTTTATCTTTTATAAATCTATACGCAGGTTCATCTCATGGAAAGCGCGTATATACGCGGATCTGTTTAAGCAAAGGCGTGTATGGGCTGTTAAGGTTTTTTTTTTTTTAAAGTGCACAAATGTATACGCGGGTTCACTTCATTAAAAGTGCGTGTATACGCGGGTCTGTTTAAATAAAAGCGCGTATGATATCTGAACTGATGGTTGCTCAAAGCTGATTGATTTTCTGCATATCTATCCTGAAGTCTGGGCTATCTCTGATATTGTAGTTACAGTGGTTTCACTGTTCTGTTTGATGCAATGGGAAAAGAATGTTTGTTGATAAGTGAAGGATTGTGTTGAAGATGTTTGATCCAGTTTGAAAATTGATGAAACGTGGTCTGCAGTGGATCTGAGGGTTGAAGCCTTCAGTCTGAAAGTAGAAGCTTTCTACTAGTAGAGGCTGGTGTTAATATCAGGGGGTAGTAGCTCCCTTCCAGGTGAGGCTGGTAAACGAGGGCAGGGGGTTGTTGCTCCCTTCTAGGAGAGGTTGGTAAACAAGAGAAAGTTATAGCCTTCTGCAGGTGGGTGCCTACGTGTTGGTATGAGTCTGCGCCAGTACATGATTGTAAGAAGTTTTCTTAATAATAAAGATTGAAGACTGAGACAACGACAGCGGTGGTTTTCTCCCGAATTGGGTTTCCACCTAAAATCCTGGTGTTCATGTGTGTTGCTTATATGTGATGATTATTATGTTCTTTCTACACCTGTTTACTGTCCTCTAAACATCTAATGAATAAGTAATGCAATGATCTAAGTCATGTTTTAAATGCATAATTAGTTCACTGGATATACGCGAGTTCTGTAAAGGATATCCGCGTATATACGCGAGTTGGCTTCAGGAAAGTAGCATATGGGTTTTTAAGAAATATCAAAGTTTTATTGTCTGCACTAAATACTGATTCACCCCCCCTCTCAGTATTTTTCCCAACAATTGGTATCAGAGCAGGTCCTTCTGAAAAAGCTTAACCGCTAGAAGGAAGATTAAGCAAGATGAGCAATCAAGAGGGAACAACATCTATCAAGCCTCCGCTCTTCAACGGAAGTAGTTTAATCTTCTGAAAAATAAGGATGAGATCCTATCTTCAGTCTATGGGAGCAGATATATGGGCTATTGTTGAACAAGGATATCAATATCCAGCCACTGTACCAACAGATGCAACAGAAAAGAAGAATTATGAGACAAATGCAAAGGCGGTCAATGCTCTATTGGGGAGTCTAACTGAATCAGAATTTTTCAAGGTCATGCAGCTGAATACAGCAAAGGCTATATGGGACAAAATCATTCTAAGTTATGAAGGTGATGCAAAGGTAAAAAGTGCAAAACTCCAAACTCTCAGAATAGAATATAAAAAATTAAAGATGCATAGTGATGAGAGTATTGCTAGTTTCTTTTTATGTCTTGATGACATTGTAAATCGTATGAGAAATCTGGGAGAAACAATAGCCGAATCTACTTTGGTTGAGAAAATTCTAAGATCACTAACGGAAAAATTTGAGTCAAAAGTTTCTGCTCTTGAAGAAAAACAGGATCTTCAAAATCTTACTGTGGTGCAGCTTCATGGCATACGAACTGCTTATGAAATGAGAAGAGGAGGACCATCTGAAGTCAAAGAAGCCGTTTTTAGAGTTTCTACAAAAGGGAAAGGAGTACAAGAAGCAGAAGGATTAGGATATATCTCAAAAGAAAATGAGGTAAATTTTGTAAAGAAACTTCAACTTGGCACAGGACGGTTCAGAGGTAAGCTTCCTTTCAAATGTTTTAATTGTGGAAGAGTTGGTCATTATGCTGCTAAGTGTCCTCATAAAGAAACACCTGCAAAAGGGAAGGAAGTAGCAAGAAGAAATAAGAACCGGTCTAGCACTAGAAAAATTTACTATACTCATGAAGACAGTGATGGGTTATCTGATAGTGAGGAAGAAGGTGAACAAGATATTAGACTTCTCATGGCATTTGAAAATGAATCTAAAGAAGAAAAGGATACTTTTATGGATGCTCTAGAGGACAATTATTTTCTTAAAGAAAACAATCAACTCAAAATATGCTTAGAAGAAAGTAAAATAATCATAGAGACTCTGAAAAATCAGATTGAAGAAGAGAAGAAGCACAATGAAAAATTAGAATGTGAAGTGGTGAGTCTAAGAAAAGAACTTGAGAAAGTAAAGACTCTGAATCTTAGATCTGCTAAAGGATCTAAAACCTTAGATGAGATTATCAAGGTACAACGTTCTCCTCTTATAAAGACAGGTCTTGGATATACCGGAGAATCTTCTCAGGCTTCAGCACCAAACTATCTAAAAGCAGCTACAACTAGTCTACAACATTCTGCCACTCAGCAAAGGGATAAATAATCTTCACAGGTAAAGCATGATCAGCTCAAGACAAATAACTTCAACATGAATACTTTTCAAAGGAACACCAACCAACAAGTAAATTCAATTAGAAGATTTCATGATCGCATAAATTTCTACTTCAATGGACAATGTTTCTCATGTCACAATTTTGGTCATAAAGTTGTTCAATGTGTTGCATATAAAACTATCATGACAAGAGAAGCAAGAAAGAAAAGGATTGATATTGGAACAAAGAAGAATACCTATAACAACTTTTCTCCTCTTCAAAATGAATTTGAATGCACTTATTGCAATAACTTTGGCCATGAAGAATCTGAATGTAGAAGCAAAGTCCAGCCAAAAGAACATGTTCCTTCAAGCACCAAAGTATGGAAAAAGAAGGATTTACAGGTTGAAAATTGTGGCATAGATTTATTTGCGGAAGGTGAAGAAAATCAATGGTAAATTGATAGTGGATGCTCAAAACATATGATAGGTGACAAAAACAAACTTCTTGCATATAGTGCTCTAGAAAAGGAAAAGAATGTTGCTTTTGGAAATGATACCCCTGCTGTTATTAAAGGAAAAGGGTCTGTTTTCCTAAAAGAAAATGTGGAAGCCAATAATTTCATGTATGTGGATGGTTTAAAACATAACTTGTTAAGTGTAAGTCAAATGTGTGACCAAGGAACTGAAGTTGTCTTTAGTTCAAAAGAATGTGTGGTACGTGATCTTGATACAGGTAAAACAATTATAAAAGGAAACAGAACCCCAAGCAACCTGTATGTATTAAAGAATTGCAAGGAACAATGTTACTTGAGCAAATATTCAGAAAATTGGCTATGGCATAGAAGGTTGGGGCATCTGAGCTTCTCTCAAATCAACAAGTCAAGGAGACTTAAAGTTGTTCGTGGTCTTCCCAATATTACTCTTCCTGGAAATATCATATGTAAATCTTGCCAATTCGGTAAGCAGACCAGAGTGCAATTTAATGCCAAGGAAGGATCATCAAGTGGGCCTCTTGAACTCATTCATACAGACATATGTGGACCTATGAGAAAAAAATCACCACGTGGTGAAGAATACTATATATTATTTATTGATGATTTCTCTAGAATGTGTTGGATTGGGTTGCTTAAACACAAAGATGAAGCATTTGAGAAATTTCAGATATTCAAAGCTCTGGTTGAAAATGAATTAGATCTAAAAATCAAATGTCTTAGATCTGATCGAGGAGGTGAATACACATCAAATGAATTCCTTGAATTTTGTGAACAACATGGCATAAAAAGACAGTTTTCTGTAGCTGGCACTCCACAGCAGAATGGTGTAGCAGAAAGAATGAATAGAACAGTTCAACAAATGGCTAGAGCCATGCTTGATGATTTTGGAACATTTGACACATTTTGGGGAGAAGCAGCACATACAGCGGTAAACATTCTCAACAAGGCACATGTTCGTGTAAATAGTGACAAAACGCCATATGAACTCTGGTATGGTAATCCTCCCACTGTGAAGCATTTTAGATTTTTTGGGAGCAAATGCTTTATCAAAAATAATGATGAAAATCTTGGCAAATTTGAACCAAGAGCAGATGAAGGAATACTTCTTGGTTATTCCTCTCAAAGTAGAGCATATAAATGTTACAATAGAAGACTACGAAAGATTGTTGAATGTATTGATGTTGTTATTGATGAGTCTCCTGCGGCTCCAAAAGAAGAAAAACAAACAACAGATGAAGGTGATGATGACGTATATCCTTCTACATCAAATAGAAATGATACAGACAGTGAACCAAATGAAGAATCTGGAGATGTTTTATCTGAAAAAGCTCCATCCAGATATGTTCAAAAGATCCATCCAGAATCTCAAATTTTGGGTGACAAGGGATCATGTGTACAAACAAGAAGGACTCTTGTGGGATCTTCTAGCTATCTGGCATTTCTATCCACTGTTGAACCACACAATGTCAATCAATATAGCAAAGATGAATGTTCGATTCAAGCCATGAATGAAGAGCTTGATCAAATTGAAAAGAATCACACTTGGGAATTAGTTCCAAGACCACATGATAAAAATGTCATTGGAACTAAATAGATATTCAAAAAAAAGTTAAATGAGAATGGGGATGTTGTAAGAAACAAAGCTAGACTTGTTTCTAAGGGGTATACTCAACAAGAAGGTATAGACTTTGAAGAAAATTTTGCTCTTGTAGCTAGACTTGAAGCCATAAGAATGTTTCTTGCTTTTTCAAGTTTTCAACAAATCAAAGTCTATCAAATGGATGTTAAATCTGCATTCCTCAATGGTGATCTAGAAGAAGAAGTTTTTATAGAACAACCAGAAGGATTCATTTTGGGAAATGACAAAAATCTTGTTTGTAGACTTAAAAAGGCTCTATATGGTCTCAAACAAGCTCCAAGGGCATGGTATTATCGTCTTGATGAATATCTTCATCAACAAGGATTTTCAAAGGGGTCTGTTGATAGCAACTTATACACAAAAATTGAAAATGATAAACTGTTGATTGTGGTTTTTTATGTTGATGATATCATTTTTGGAAGTAATGAAGAATCTATGAGTCAAAAATTTTCTTCTGTCATGCAGCAAGAATTTGAAATGTCTTTACTTGGGGAACTAACATTCTTCCTTGGCTTGCAAGTGCATCAAACTACAGATGGTATATTCTTATCACAAGCAAAATACCTTAAGAAAATTCTGAAAAAGTATGGCATGGAAGAGTGCAAACCTGTAAGTACACCAATGATAATCGGATGTAATCTCAGTTCTCATGATGATTCTCCCACGGTGAATCAACCAGAATACAGATCTATGATTGGAAGCCTACTTTATCTCACTGGGACTAGACCGGACATTATGCATGCAGTTGGGATTGTTGGACGATTCCAAGCTAATCCAAAAGAGTCTCACCTTCAGGCTGTCAAAAGAATATTCAAATATATACAAGGAACTCAAGACTTTGGACTATGGTATCCAAAGAATACTGATATTACTCTTCATGCTTACACTAATGCAGATTGGGCTGGAAATGTTGATGATCGGAAAAGCACTAGTGGTGGTGCATTCTATATGGGGCCCCAGTTAGTATCTTGGTTCAGCAAGAAGCAAAACTCTATTGCTTTATCTACAGCAGAAGCAGAATATGTGGCTTCCGCATCATGTTGCACTCAACTTCTTTGGATGATGCAAACCTTACAAGATTTTCAAATCAAATGTTCACCACCTATCTCCATTATGTGTGATAATACAAGTGCCATCAGTATCTCAAAGAATCTTGTTATGCATTCGAAGACCAAGCACATTCCCATCAAGTATTACGTCTTACGTGAACAAGTGCTTGAACAAAAGGTGAAGTTGGAGTGTGTTCCCTCCAAAGAACAAGTTGCTGATATCTTTACCAAACCTATGCCTAGGGAAGCGTTTGAATATCTCAGACAGAAGTTGGGAGTAGTCTCTGCTGTGCAGAAAATCAGAACAGCTTAAAATTCATAAGTTTAAATTGGATACGCGGGTTTCCTGAAAGACAGTCGCGTATATACGTGAGTTCATACAAAGAAAACCGTGTATGGTTGGTTGCTGACAAATTTTGTTTGGGGTTAGCATTCTTCAGCACAGATGCAGTGCTGTTTGGTATCTCTGATACTATTTGGTATCTCTGGTGGTGTTCCAGTTCTCATAATTCTGTTTCATTCTCTGATGATTTGAAAAATATGCCTTGATGATTTGTTGTTGAAAGTGTTCAGGATGCACAAACTAAGGGGGAGCCTTGGTCATATGGAAAGGATGCTTGGATGCACAGGTTTAGGGGGAGCATCAACCTTGTTGAGTGTAATGCATTGTTGGCATTATGATGATTCTGAAATATGATCTCTATTTTGAGTTCTTGTTGGTATTGGTCATAAAAAGTCATAATTGAAATTTGTTGTAAAGATCATGATGAGACTGATGATGTAAATTGTAATAGTCAGTCATGTAAGAAGTTGTTCAAATTTGTGAACCCACTTGGATGGGTGGTTGATTCAAAATGTGTAAACCCTCTTGGTTGGGTATTTGTGTCTCTTATGTAAATCCACTTGGTTGGATCTTTGATGTAAGTATGAGTCCTTGGTGATAGGAAAGGTCATAGAGTCATGTACTTCATTATAGAATATGTTTGAAGACTCAACATGAACTCAAGGGGAGCATGGTAACTTCAGTACACATCCAATCTACAACGCTCTACATGAGGAGAAATATCTTTTGTTGGTTTTGATCCGCCCTTTGCCCTTGATGTCAAAGGGGGAGAGTAACATGGTGTTTGAATGGTTATTGTATAATGGTTAGAATCAATGTATCCATCTGTTGTGATGATCAAACACCTTCATGGTTGCCATCAAGTCCAAAGGGGGAGATTGTTGGCAATATGATGCAAAGTGTTGTCCTTGATGGCAACCCACTTGATGAAGATGATGGCAACCTACTTGATGAAGTTACTCTTGTTTATTAATGATGTACATCTGATGTATCTACAGAGTATCTCTGATGATATAATGAAAGGAATTAAAGTATGTGCAAGAATAATGATGAAAAAGGTATGTCACAAGGCATATGCAGTTTTGTCAAGGAGAAGTCGCGTATGTACGCGGAAAAGTACGTGTCAAGTCGCATATGCCCTATTTCGCTCTAAATCTCTAAAACCAGGGGAATTTACCATGGTATTGACCCATTGTTTTGAGTGCTTGATTATCTATTTGATCCCGTCCAGAAATACCATTGGTGTGGTGTGGTTTTGACTCATGGTATTGACAAAGGCCAAATCTATTTAAGGAGAAGAAATTCATTGTGCAAGTGGAAGCAAGTGTCTGGGCTTTAATGAATACTTCACTCTGAAGTTAATCTGTATGGTTGAACTCTGTTCTTAATCAATAGATCTGAATCTTTGATACACCTGTGAATATGATGAAGGTTCAAATCTCTAGATTTGGAATTGATGAATCTCTAAGATGATCTGAAAAGAGGTAATGAAGACCTAGCACAAATCTGTTGAATAAGTTGAAGAAATCTGGGTAAGCTCATAGATCTGGTCTATTCTGCAAACTTTATCTTTTATAGATCTATACGTAGGTTCATCTCATGGAAAGCGCGTATATACGTGGATCTGTTTAAGCAAAGGCACGTATGGGCTGTTAAGGGTTTTCTGAAAAGTGCACAAATGTATACGAGGGTTCACTTCATTAAAAGCACATGTATACGTGAGTCTGTTTAAATAAAAGTGCGTATGATATCTGAACTGATGGTTGCTCAAAGCTGATTGAGTTTCTGCATATCTATTCTGAAGTTTGGGCTATCTCTGATATTTTGGTTACAGTGGTTTCATTGTTCTGTTTGATGCAATGGGAAAAAGGATGTTTGTTGATAAGTGAAGGATTGTGTTGAAGCTGTTTGATCCAGTTTGAAAATTGATGAAACTTGGTCTGCAGTGGATCTAAGGGTTGAAGCCTTCAGTCTGAAAGTAGAAGCTTTCTACCAGTAGAGGCTGGTGTTAATATCAGGGGGTAGTAGCTCCCTTCTAGGTGAGGCTGGTAAACGAGAGCAGGGGGTTGTTGCTCCCTTCCAGGAGAGGCTGGTAAACAAGAGAAGGTTATAGCCTTTTGCAGGTGGGTGCCTGCGTGCTGGTATGAGTCTGTGCCAGTACATGATTGTAAGAAGTTTTCTTAATAATAAATATTGAAGACTAAGACAACGACAGCGGTGGTTTTCTCCCGAATTGGGTTTCCACCTAAAATCCTGGTGTTCATGTGTGTTTCTTATATGTGATGATTATTTTGTTCTTTCTACACCTTTTTACTGTCCTCTAAACATCTAATGAATAAGTAATGCAATGATCTAAGTCAAGTTTTAAATGCATAATTAGTTCACTGGATATACGCGAGTTCTGTAAAGGATATCCGCGTATATACGCGAGTTGGCTTCAGGAAAGTAGCGTATGGGTTTTTTAAGAAAGAAATATCAAAGTTTTATTGTCTACACTAAATACTGATTCACCCCCCCCCCCCCTCTCAGTATTTTTCCCAACAAAAACTTCATTAATTACAAACAAACTGAAATTAGACAAGTGTGACCATGCAAGACCCAAGAAAATATCTCTCACAAACACTGCGTGCAGAATTAATTTTGGGTAGTTCTTCATGGATCTAAAGACTTCGATGGCTCTTCATAAGATCAAAAAAGTAGGCTTGAAGGTGGTTGTGATGGTCATGAAGAGGAAACCAATGGTAGCTTTGACATCTGGCTCTGTTTTTTAGAAAACTGGCATTGGGTAATCAAATCTGGTGCAGTGTTGGCCACTCTTCATTGATTGGTGATGGTGTTGATGTGTTCTACTGCCTTTTCTATTTCTGTCGTTATAACATAACAATTTTTCAAAAACACCTTGCCCAACTCGACCCCCTTCGCTTCCACTCCTTTTTGGGGCTTATTCTACCCAAAGTCCTTCACGCCATGTTTAGCCTGTTTCTTCATAAAATGGCACACAAACTACCTCTGCCCAAACTTGAAAATATTTATGCCTTTGTTCTAGAATACATCGCATTCGCGCCAATATCATACTTCACATTTTTTTTTCCTTACCTTTTCTTTATCACTTATCTTTTAAAATTTGCGATGTGCACATTGCGATCAGGTCCCACTGACGTCGCATATCGCACTTCGACAATCTTAACACTTATCATGGTCATTAACTTTTAACACTTGAGATGTGTGGTATGCGGGCCAGGGCCATGTCATCTACCATGTCACCTGCCACATCACTACCACGTCATCTTGACACATCATCTTGAATCAACTACGATCTGTGAGTTTGAGGCCGCATCATCTTCCATGTCACCTGCCACGTCACCTTACCATGTCGCTGCCACGTCATCTACCATGTAACCTCATATCACACTTTGGTGATTAACTCTTATCTCTGCACTTATTCTTTAAATATTTCGATTTGTGATTTGCGATTGGGTCCCACCGCATCGCATATCGCACTTCGGAAAATTTAACTTTTACCTCCCGCGCCCATCCTTTAAAATTTGCAATTTTCAATTGTGATCAGGAGATGGACACCATTACAGGCTTCTCCAAGCGGACAAGTGAAGTTTAGTTAAGAAATGGAAAAAATCCACCAAAGCCATAAAATGAATGATTTCAAAGCATTTGAGGTGTATATGAGGGCAACATGGGTCTCACCAGTCCCGCATATCACACTTCAAGGACTACAACATTTACCCTTGGGCGCTTATCCTTTGAATCTTGCGATGCGTTATTGAGATCGGGTCATATCGCATGTTAAAACATTTAACTTGCGGGCGTTGTAATAGGTAAGTTGTAAAATGCGCGAATTGCCAAATGCAACGCATTAAACGCTGGAGAGTGTGAAAAGGCGAAAGGTAAGGAAAATGAGGAATATGTAGGTTTTCATGTGGATTCGGTAATGTATAAATGTCGGATAGGTCCCACCAAATCACATCGGCGCAGTTTTATGCTTGCGACGATGAGTTAAGAAGGAAAAGGTTAAAACTTACGGGGTGCAGGGACAAGGTAAGGTTTGTGGTTGCATAAAACAGTTGTTTGGTGGGTGGGCAGAGCTGTGGTGTTAAAACTTCAGACTTAGATATAAGTGGGTTTATACAAGGATAAGTCTGAAAGGTTATGTGTGTGGGTTTTAGGGTTTGAATTTGATTCAGAGCATTGGAGTTCAGAATTTAGGAAAATGAAAGGTAAGATGAAGGCAGATGGAATGAATGAGGGTAGTATGGATTTTTCTTACTATCACACTTAATCAACAACCCTTTCCTCCTTCCCTAAACTGAAAAGGAAGATAGATTCTTCTGAAGTTATTGACAGTCAAGCTGTTCCTTTCTTTCTCTGAAAATAAATGATAACCATGGAATATTATTTTCAGTGATAATATTCTAAACCATAATCAGTCATCTGGTGATACTGTGAAATATAGGGGTCTAACAAGTTGTATTATTAGAAAATTGTACAGGTCATGCATGAGGTCATCAGGATGACTTGGATGTATTGTACAATAAATTACTGGAAATTTCCTATTTAATATGGGCTCAATTCTCTTTGGAATGCATAAGAGAAGCTCGTCAATCACGTGTAATGTTTTGGTTAACTATTAGACCAAACTTGCTAGGATCAAAGTGAGATAGTGAGAGATAGTGCAAAGATTTGTCAGGAAGAGAAATAAAATTGTATTGTTTCATTTTCTTAACTTAATTCAATATACAGATAGTGGGGTTTCTAGCTCAGACTTTCCCCAGATACATCTGTGTGTTGTGCCATTGAAATCCTTTCTCTTACTTGTTTAAGTTATTTTGCGATCGAAATTGGTTTCCTCAATTTGTAGAATTGATTCAGTATTTTTCTTAGTACATTACAAGATCAATCAGTATTTTTTTTAGTACGTTACAAGATCAATTGAATCATATTAGATATTTCTACACCAGATTTATGGGCACCCATGATTTTTCCCATGGTTTTTATCTCCAATGAAGCCAATTTAAAGGCTAGAAAAATCAATGGTAAATTGTTTTAGTTGCCACTTGAATCAAACAAAGATGTCTTTAAACACCTCTAATATTGACATAATTTTTATGCTAAGTTTATGAGGAAAAGAAATATAGCAATATTTGAAGATATATGATAACTATTGAATAAAAATATATATCTTTTAATATATATATATGAGATGTTGATGATTAAAATTAACCATAATCATTTATTGGATTTTAATAAGGAAATATATTAATTAAGTTTATTATATATTATTTTTTTGGTTTTGGTAAGTCCAATTTCACTATGGAGTTTATGAGAATTTTTTATTATTATGTCAATAGACATGTCTATTTTAGAATAGGGCTTGGAAAATTTTTGAATGATATAGATTTAAACTCCATGGAATATTCTAAAATATTCTTAGTTGTATACATAAATGAAAGATTCACATCTATGTCTAAAATAGATATATCAATGAGTTATGGTTTTTTGGATATGTGGTATTGATAAGCCATGGTATTGACCCATTGTACTATAACAAAGCCTACTTACAAATTAGGAATCTCCATGCTAAACTAGGGATACATATTCATAAATAAAAATCTTATTCATTTTTTTTTCAAATGTATATATGTTTAATTGATATATTAATTATTTTTAATAATAATAATAATAAAGTTATATATTAGGGTGAAAATGCGAAGATGGGTAACACTTTTGTGAGATTTCAAGGCGGAATTTTTTTTTCCTCCATAGTTCGGCCAAACTATTGAATTTATTTCAGTCTAACTTTGTTTTCTGTTTACATTGACAGCGTACTGACGACAATGGCAAGCAGATTTTTCGCCTAAGTTTGGAAAACCGGCAAACAAAGTTTGGTCGAACTTTTAGTTCGGATGAACTATTATTTTATAAATATATCACCCGCTAATTGTTCCAGGTTTCTGTTCACATTTATTGCATGGTCATTTCTATCCCACTGATTTGTTGTTGTCCCGTGCGCTCATTTTTGTCCCACTGATTCACTGTTGTCCCGCACACCCATTTCTGTTCCGATGATTTGTTGTTGTCCCACGCACTCATTTATGTCCCACTGATTCACTGTTGTCTCGCGCGCTCATTTTTGTCCCGCTGATTCACTGTTGTCTCGCGCGAATTTATTTGATTCGCTGTTGTTCTGCGCGAATTTAGCTCATTTGTTGTTGCACCGCGGGATTTTTGTTCATTTGCGCTGTGCTGAGGAGGTAAGATAATCCAAATTTTAAATTTCTGTAATTTTTTTCTTGTTGTTTTTTTAATTTGGTTTTAATCTAATTTTTTTGGTTGCAGAGGTCTTCCACAACGTCTTTAGGGATCGTTGTCTTTAGCGTCTTCAGCGTCCTTTGCTGTGACTTTCCAGGTACGTTTAAAATTCTCCCTGTTATCTTATAAGGAATTTATGCAGAAGAGAAATCATGTTCTGAAAAAA
This sequence comes from Pinus albicaulis, assembly GCA_034641835.2. Classification (NCBI taxonomy): domain Eukaryota; kingdom Viridiplantae; phylum Streptophyta; class Pinopsida; order Pinales; family Pinaceae; genus Pinus; species Pinus albicaulis. The sequence continues at coordinate 35,420,273 of CM076583.1, forward strand.
CACTTATACTACAGTTTGTATTGGTTACCTCTCTATACAACAATTAACCTAAAAAAGGAATGGCTTTACTTTCACCAATTTTATTTTTTTGTCAGTGTTTCTTTTGTATGGCTTTGTTTTTTCATTTTTTCCATGGCATATAACTTTTTGTTTTTTCATGTACCTTTTACATATATTTGAAACAAATACTCACATTTCTATTTACTTTATCAGCCTACATAATTAATGTAAATGGCGGCTTGCACAGGGCCCTGCTGCCTACACCCAGACTTTATTCTATTCGAAGCAACCAACTCACAACCTGGTATCTGTACAAACCCTGATAGACTGGCTTACTTACTTGAACTTTGAGATCTTACTGGTGGCTTGGTTGGCTTGGTTGGCTTGGTTGTTGGCACTTAGAACCTTGACTATTGATTTCACTTTGCCTACTCACCTGAACTTATGTGCATCATCTCTATGCATCAACAACCATTCATAGACCAGCTACCTCAACTTAGAGCTTTCCACGGGTGTTCAACAACACTTGCTGATATATTCTTACTTGATATGACACTTAGCTTAGACCATTCATTTTTATTACCTCAGAAGCAAGCCTACTTTAGGAATGAATGTTGGTTGGACACGTTCAAACCAGCTCAGTCTTCCTGTTGACTGTAAAACCTTCAGGCTGCTTCATATATATTTATTATGAAAGATCGCAATAAACCTCATTTTAGCAGGAATTTGGCCATTCAAACACACATCCATTGACCACCAACTGTCGAAACATGTATCATATTATGAACGAATTACTAGATATCCAGCGAGAACGTCATTACATATATCAATCCTCACCCATATGAATGAGACAGACCTGGTAAGGAACATGCAAAGAACTAATGAATTATTCTAACTGTATACGCGTTTTTGGCTTTGTGCTTTTTGGAAATGTGTTGATAAGACTGTCAATTACTACAGCTTTGTAATAAAGTTTAATAAGGATAAGACTGTCAATTACTACAACTTTGTAATAGAGTTTAATAAGGATAAGACTGTCTATTACTACTATCTCTTTAAACTGTATACGCTTTTTTGGCTCTCTACTTTTTGGAAATGTGTTGATAAGACTCTAAATTACTACAGCTTTGTAATAGAGTTTAATAAGGATAAGACTGTCAATTACTACAACTTTTTAATAGAGTTTAATAAGGATAAGATTGTATATTACTACTATCTCTTTAAACTGTATACACTTTTTTGGTTCTCTGCTTTTTGGAAATGTGTTGATAAGAATTTCAATTACTACAGCTTTGTAATAGAGTTTAATAAGGATAAGACTGTCAATTACTACTATCTCTTTAAACTGTATACGCTTTTTTGGCTCTTTTATTTTTGGAAATGTGTTGATAAGACTGTCAATTGCTACAAATTTGTAATAGAGTTTAATAAGGATAAGACTGTCAATTACTACAAATTTGTAATAGATTTTAATAAGGATAAGACTGTCAATTACTACTATCTCTTTGAATCTAAGCTTCCATAATAAGCTAATGCAACAGAGTCCATGGGAATCATACTAGCATTGAATACGAGTAAGAACCATGTTTGGAATGAAGTAATGGTAATAGCTCTTGTATTATGAGTAACATATCCATAAGGTGTAAGAAGAACCATAAGCACTGGTGTGAATATTATCTCTATAAGGGGAATAGATCTATGTATGAACTAGTACTAATACATACCATATTCTATAAGATCGTAATCTTTTATATATAATAGTAATGGTAATAGCTCTTGTATTACGAGTAACATATCCGTAAGGTGTAAGAAGAACCATAAGCACTGGTGTGAAGATTAGCTCTATAAGGGGAATAGCTCTATGTATGAACTAGTACTAATACATACCATACTCTATAAACCAAACATAATAATGTATTAGGACATGCTCCTTTAACTTGCAAATAGTATGGTCTAAATGTGGATCTCATGACTCTTCATGATTAATGCTTCTAGAAACCAAACACAATTTAATGTATTAGGACATGCTCCTTTAGGCTTGGTGGAATTACCTTTGCTTTTTATTTCTCTCTTAGACACACACACACACACACACACACACACACATATACATGAAGAGATCCCATTTTCTTTTTTATTCATAGATCGAATGTCATTTAAATACAATATTCATCATAATGTACAATGATTCATTCAATATTATTCATAGATCAAATGTCATTTAAATACAAGATTTATCATAATGTACAACTATTCACTCCATATTATTCATAGATCAAATGTCATTTAAATACAAGATTTATCATAATGTACAATGACTCATTCCATATTCATTTTTAGATTCAGGAGGAGCTGATTTATCATAATGTACAATGACTCATTCCATATTCATTTTTAGATTCAAGAGGAGCTTTTGAGAATGTTATGATAATGCTAATAAAGAATGAGCTAGAATCATTTTCAACATCTATTAACTAGATATGAAAAATTATAATACTTGATGCAGGAGCATCCAAGTCAAATTTTCATTATTTAATTATGTAATAAGGGGGGTGAGACATTTTAATTATTTTATTAATTAAAATGCTTATTTTTAATAAATTAGGAGATAAATTATAAATGTGAGGATTTTTGTAAATATTCTTTAATAATTAAAGGATATGAGTGAAATGGAATTAGGTAGATAATCTAGGGAGTAGGAATTCCATATACTGGACTTTGTTGATTCCAAAACTAGAATAAATCTAAATTAGATTTAAGTTGTGATTTGTATGGAGGAATTTATGGAGTGAAATAAATTCATTATTTATGTATATATAGGAGGGTTTTGTGAGGATGAAAGACAGGGGAGACAAGTGAGGATAAAAGAGAGAATGAGAGATGGTTTGAAGGGTCGAGAACCACAAGGCCACCCATTGTAATATTTGGCCAGAGAATTTTTATGTTTTAATATCAGTATATTTATTGTATGGCTTTCTTTTCCTTCATGTGTATTTTTGAGCTGAATATTTGTATGGTTTTAATGAAAAATTATTGAGAGTTTTCATGCTTATTGAAGGAGTGTGTATTTTATATGCTCAGATCTGTTCTATAGCAGAATACCTGCATCATTTGGTATCAAAGCTGGAAGAGAGTTGATTGACATATTATATTTTTTGTTTAATTCTGCAATGTATGCATGCACCGTGAGAAAAAATCGAATGCAGGTGATCAATTGGCAACGTTGTAGTAGTGTTGGACATCGCATGGGATGGTGTAGCAAATCTATTAGCATGCAGGTAGAGTTGTAGTATCGAAGGTGAAGCATCATCAGTTTGTGGAGTTGTGTGTACGCAGTAAGGAGGAGAAAGTGGCTTGAAGTACCGTAACTAAGCATTGTAGCTGAAGGATGATACCAGCGATGGCTTGAAGCACAGTGTTTCAAGGGATCCTACTGTGTATTGAAGGTGGCTAGACGCATTTCGAGAGAATCCAAGTTCCTACACCAATCAAATGTCGTAGAGCTTTTCCTCATAAGGGACGACCTGTAGTATTCTATAATTGTTGGTGGGGCATCGAGGACTGAACTATTCAAATTTGTATTCCAAAAATATGTCAGAAGATGCGTAGTGGAATTCATAACCCAGAATTTCATTTGGCGTAGATAAGTTAGATCGAAGTCCCTTAGCAGAGTTGGATCGGAGGTTTCCTTGTTCTTAAATACATGGGCACAAATCCCACAAGTCGTTGTTCATTAGAAAGAGGCACACAAGTTGCTGTGGGATGATATTCAGCGCGCCTACTCCTATTGTACAAAGCCGTAAGTGAAGAATTTACATGTGTCATTGTTTTCGATTGATACGAAGGGCATCTGCTGATTGGGAGTGCACAGGTAGAACGCTTGGTTTTTATAATTAATCAGACAACAAAAAAATTCACAAGAGTGACCCAGATTGTGAAGTCGTGTCAAAGAAATCACAGAGGACAAGTCAACAGACCAAATTTATTGAGCTCGATAGTGGGGTTGAGATCTTAAATTGATTCGCCAAGAAAATTGTGTTATTGGTCCAATTGCCTCCACGAAGAGGTCGAATTGCATGTAGCGTCACTGCGTACAATGTCCAGAACTGTTGTATCCATGCTCATCATCCTAAGGAGCCATCGATTGGTATGAAAAATTTAAGCTTTCTAATGCCTAAAACAACTGATTTGAAGAGGAGGCTGAGCACATAATTTATTTCCCTTGGAGAACCGAGTTGGAAGCTTGTAAAGGAGAGATCGAGCCATGTTGTGTTGATTAGAAAAGGTTGTGTTTGGAAGTGGTCAAACCACCATATGGAAGCGGAGAATCGTGCAAGTCCAAATTGAAATTCCAACATATAAATGCTGGAATGTGTTTGTTTGCGTAATTTACTATGGTGGTTGTGGTGCTGTGAACTCAAACAGCTGACAGTGTTTTGGTTTCCTCAAAGCAAAGTCTGGTGGTAGTGGGCCTCAATAAGTAAACGAATTTAAATTTCTCTTGTCATACATTCAGTCATGGGACTTACGTTGGTTTGTTTGCTAAATAGATTCCAAAGAATTGGAGAAGATTGTCGATGGCGCTGTGGAGTTATGGTGTCAAGGATGAATCTGTGTGTCATTCCAGTTAGAGGGAATTAGAAACAATTTTGGATCCGAAAAAACTAGAGCTAGTGTGAAATTTCTAAGTAAGAAGCTTGAGAGAGGCTTGGAAAGAAAATCATGACAGAATGGTGCGTGATTTGTGAGGTGGAGATGTTTTTTTTTTGGTATGCTTAAAGAGCAAGCTATGAGTGATGCCGGTGAAAGAAAGAAAGAGATTGCGTGAAGAGAATTGCAGTGACACAAAGTCTGTGCTAGGAGCATTATTGTTTTGAAGTGGCGAGAAAATTAATTTAATAAATTATATGTTTGTATTATTGAGTTTTTTTTTCGCACATGTTGTTCAAGATTGTGCAATCAGCGTGAAAAGGTGTGAAGACAATTTTGAAAACCAACAAGGGTTTTCACATAGCTTTGGAGAGAATATATCTGTTGATCATGAAATCATTGTATTGATGGATGAGGCTTCATTTTCAAAGGTTTGAAGATAGGGGAGATTTGAAACTAAAGAGAGAAGTAGTAAATGTGTTATGGGCGCAAAAGGTAAATTATAATGTTTATTATTTCATGGAGGATAACACAGTGATGGTGTTAATAAACTTCCAATAAATTTGTGTGAACTTTTATTGATTAAGTGATGTGGATCTTCACCATGCTAAAGTGTATTATAATCTTGAAACATGCATTTTTATGCATAATGTGGATTCTTTGCAATTTTGATTGCATCATTTTGAGATCAAAGTTTGTAGTTGGAAATGGGAGGACTTTTGTGATTTGTGTTTATGCTTGAAAACACAAACAAACCACAGTTGTTTGATGTTGTAAAACCTTTGTTTTTACCATCATGTGACGACATCTAAGGAGGTGATATTCAGGGTGAACACAATGTACAAGTTGTACATTATTCATCAAAGAGGTTAAAAACATGTTCTCTGTATACAGGTGAAGATATGTGAATTGATGTTGTATGGCGCATAAAAGTGCTGGGAAATGTTTGCATTAAGATGACAAGCTTATGGGCATGAAAGTATTGATAGTGATAAAGATGGCATAGAAGAATGGAAACCAGAGAGTTGAGATTGTAGAGAGAAAGGTTTATTAATAACCTTAATAGGGCATGAGGTATGATAATTCAAGAAGATATTTTTTGAAGATTGAATGGCTCATTTATTTTCACCTTAAAATAAATCTTGCAAAACGTGAATTGCATTTCGACTAAAGACTTTAATATCATGTAAAATGATAAGGGAAAACTGATGATTTTTCATAAGAATGAAGTATGAAAGAGAGTGAAGATTTTACATCCTAAAAATGTATTAGGGGTGTATGTTTATTCAAGGATTGTATAACTTGAATTAAACCAAAATATCCATTGCCATAATTATTGGGTCGAGTCCTGAAGTGAAAACAGATGTTAAGATTCAAAAGAAAGTTTGGATATTTTGAGTTGAGATTGAGTCTTTTCATCCAAGAAGAAAAATTAGTGTAAGTCTGAAGTCAAATAGTCATAAGATAAGTCAAGAGTCTGAATATAATTGGGTGCATAATTGGCGGAGCTCGACACCCAAAGAATTGGTTATTGTAACACATGCGTTACTAAAGTGTTGTTTGCAGCAAATTGCAACAAGAGGGTTGCCATAGATTGGTTCCAAGACAGAGAACCAAGAGAAGTCAAGAGGAGAACTCACATTTTGATGAATGGAAAGTGTGAAGGATTGCTGAGAAGTGGATTAAATGAAGTCCACACGTGAATAGATGCAGTTTACAAAGAAGGGGAAGATGATTGTTGATGGTCATTTCCAAAGATCTAATGAAGACCACAGCAGAGGGGAGAAGAAGGAAAATGCCAAGGTAAGTGGCATATGTGTTGGAATAGGGTCTCATAACAAGCTGTAAAACTAGTCCATTTTGAATATTTTTTATTAGATTTAGTCTGGCGTAGGGGTTTTGGGGTGGGTCAAAGCCCCGAACGCATTGTAATGGGTAAAAGGGTAAACCAGGGGTCCGAAAACCACGGTTTGCTGACCATAGGAAAGTCTAGGCTAGATTGTTATAAATAGAGAAGAATTTTGTATTGTAAAGGACAGGAAATGATGAGCTATTAATGTGATTTGTGGTTTAAGCTATCTGTTTGGGTTTTGGGGAAAGGACTCCTATTGGATGTGTGTGTGGAGATCCAAGTCTAGCTGTGTGCGAACCCTGCTGCTATGTGCGGAGGTTGGGAAGGGAATTGTAAGGAAGAATTGATGAATGAATGAATAAGAAATATTGATAGAGAACTGAATCTGTGAGTAATCTTGTGTGAATTATTGGTAATTGTTGTATTTTGCATTTTCTATCTTTAAGCTGTGAAGATCTGTGTAAGTTTGTTTCTAGATCTGGATCTATTCTGTTTTGTTTATGTAATGTCATGTTATTATCATAAAAGCATATAATTATAGATCTAGCGCATGGATGCAAACAAAGACCTAATTAACCCTGCGCAAAACAAGGTAATCTAGGAATTACAGGGCTGAGCGCAGCTCTGCTTGCCTTACCCATCCTTTCTCAGGGTGTGAAAACCTGGTTCCAGCACCCACCCATACTACTTCAGGTGAGACTTTGACCTGCGCAAGTAGGTCACTGCTGAAAGGGCCAGTAGTATAGGGTTTTGTTGGAAAAACTTGCACACCGAACCTGGGTCAGGACCCCTCAAGCCAACAAATGGTTCCGTTTCCGGGACTAGAAGAAGTCTGAGAAAGGGATCGGGTAATGACATTGGAGATCTAACGCAGAGTTGAATGAGCGCTACTCTGGGTGAAAGTGCAACACGGAGCGATAAGTACTATCAAACTAGTCAAGTGGAGGATCACTCTACTTGTAGTTCACTGAGAAGAGCACCTAGGCAAGGTCCGTCAGTTACCTTGACGTCGAGCCTTCGAGAAAATAAACCAAAGGAAACCATGGTAGTACACTAAAAATTACCTACCTTTAAGGGCGTAGCCACTGAGGACATGGAGCGGTTTTGGTTCGTGGCCGACTCGGTATGGACTGCGCAGGGGGTGGTAAGCGATACTATGAAAAGGGTGCAGCTATCCCTCGCCTTCGAAGAAAGGGCGCTGGACTAGTATATGTGGTATATATCTCAAAACGGGAGCACATCGTTTCAAGATGTTAAGGATGCCCTAAAACAACAATTCCAGAAGCCAAAATCTTACGCTTAGTTGGTAGCAGAAGTGAAATACTTCAAGCAAGGTGCGTCTGAGTTAGTGTGGGAGGCCGATCAATGGTTAAAGAAAGCAATCAGGGAAGGGGGGTTCAAGTATGATGACAGACAACACACAGAATGGTTCATCGCTATGTTGCTACCTCACTTACGCATACCAATGAGCCACCAGAACTTCGAATTTTAGGAAAAATCCTTGGAAGTTTCCATGAAACTTGAAGCCACGCCTAAGGACAACACGTTGGGGGGAGTGCAGCAAATTCAAGAACTTCTCAGAGCCATGCACATGGAAATACAGAGCTTGCGGACAGAATGGGGAAAAGGAGTTAGCACAGACCTCTGGTACATACAATGTCGGGAGTCTGGCCATACCAAGGACCAGTTTCCTCTATTGACGGATTACCTACAGGCAGGGGGACCTAGTCCGCTACGCCCCCGGTCCAGCGGATCTGCGCTCTGGTGTGATGACTACTGGGTAGTGGGACTACATGATACGACCCAGTGCCCTCGGCTAAGTATGGGTGAACTGAAGCAACAATGGTGTAGGTTCTATCGATCGATAGGGCACGATGAGAAGAATTGTCACAAATATGACTTATTGATAGATCGAGGAAACCTTTATAGGGTACAATCAGATCTTGTGTCGCCGAGATCTCCTACGAATTTTGGTGGCTCCCTCGTGAGGGGCAGGGGGGGTCTGGGAGGAAGCGCAGGACAAGGACGTGGCCAGATGATCTGCTATAACTACAGAGAGGTAGGGCACTTCGCTAGGGACTGCCCGAATCCCACCAGGAAATCCTATAAATATTTCTGACAACTAGACCATGAGATCGAAGACTGCCCGATCTTGATAACAAAAATGCAGAACAAGCAACCTATCCCTACGCAAAATGTGAAAAGAGTTAAAACCGAGCTGAGGAGTGCAAATCCGAGTGTAAAAATGATGACGCACAGTGGTACGGTCACCCAAGGAGCAAAGGGAGAGCTTACCTCTCGGAAGGGAATGAATCTTAAGGAACAAGAGCCACTAGCAGCCTCTTCGTAGCTGCCAACGCACCTCCAAAAAGAGGAAGATGTTGAGCCTTTTCTAAGGGTATGTCTAAAATTACTACGTGACCCACATGCTATAGAAAATCTTCAATTATTACTGCATGACTGCGCAGCCCGGCCCAACACAATTGTGGAGATTAAGGAAGTACACAAATCACACAGCTATAAGAAACACAACGGGAGGGAAATGAGGTTGATTGCGCAGATTGGCAAATATGAGATAGATCAAGTCATCCTCGATCTTGGATCGAATGCGAACGTCTTACCGTAGCAGACATGGAAACGAATGGGAGAACCTAAGTTAGACTGGTCCACCATCCAACTACGCATGGAAAATCAACAAAAGATCATCCCTCTGGGAAGGTTGCCAAAAATAATGGTAGATATCGCAAACGTAAAGGTCCTAGCTAACTTTGAAGTAATAGAAATCGTGGAAGATGCAGATCCCTACCCTGCACTCCTAGGACTGGACTAGGTGATAGACATGGGGGGTGTCATCAATCTGAAGAAACGCAGCATGGTGTTTGAGAAACATGGTACGCACGTAATAGTACCACTAGATCCCACCGAGGGTGTGCAGTATATAGAACCAGCATATGAAGAGGAGGAACTAGATCACATCTACAAGGTGACGGCACAGGACGAGGACCAGGGTAACCTCACAACAGGCGGAGTACTCAGTCGGGAGAGGGATGGGGAATACTTTTCTGACCCTGATGAAGAATTAGAGAGTTGGGAGACCCAGTTACATGATGTCTTAGCACTACGATGCCCTCGAGCCGCAAGGACCCTCTACTGCATCACTTCAGAGGTAAGATATCTTCCCCACTTTGATGGGTCCAGTAACATCCAGGAAGTCCTAAGAAAAATGGAAGCTACGGTGCCAAAAGAAAGGTGGCTCTGGGCCCTCAATCTGGCTCTGCGTGGAATTCCTGTACGATGGTGGGATACCCACAAGAAAGCATTTCCAAACTGGGAAACGTGTCAGGATAGAATGACTCTACGGTTCGCACCTCTAGTTGACGTGCGCACCAAGATATTCCTTGGACCTGGGGATCCCCGTGCGCATCTATGTGCTTGGATGACCAAATGGTCTGCTTAGACCCCAGAAGAATGGGTCCATCTATTTATGCATGCCTTAGGCCTTATCCCTGCTACTTGGTCCTTAGATGCAGAGCTACACCAGCGTACCCGCCATTGGGAATTGTTAAAAGAAGACTTTATCGGAACGTTCAGACTAATTGGGGGAACAAAGACGCTCGATGAAGCTCTATAATACATCGATGCATTTATATTTAAGAAGCCCCACCACCTCACCACACTAGTAGCCCTGACATGGGAATCCCAGGTGCAAGACATAGTCAACTGCTAGAGCTTGGCGATTAACGAAGAAGAATATAATCCGTGAAATATCTCTATTCCAGAATCTGAAGGAGAACGTACCGTTATCGGACCATCACTATAGAATATTGATGTAACACAACCTCTTAGGATGTGTGAAGTTAATATTGGGATAGAAGAACACCCTAAGATGGCTAAAATTAGGGACTATTGGGATGGAGGAACTGTAGGCAAAATTCCAGAACTACTTATGGAGTATCAGGACTTATTTCCGACAAATTTTTCTGAGCTCAAGGGAATCACTGGGGACTTAGGCATTATGCACATCACTCTGAAAACCAAGGCACATCCCATCAAGCAGCAGCCTTACCGACTAAATCCTAAATATAAGCAAAAGGTCAAGGAAGAGCTGGATAAAATGCTTACCGCAGGTATCATTGAACCAGTTGAACAATTAGATTGGGTAAGTCCAATGGTCATCTAGGAGAAGAAGAAAAAGGGGGAAATACACATATGTGTATATCTACTTGTAGTGCTCAACTTAGTGTTCCTAAATTGAGGTCATAAATTGTCAACCAGGGCTAGTAAACTGCTGAAGTGAGGTGCACTATATGTGCCTAGGTATCTGTTTCTCACTACGTTGTATTTAGTGTTTTTCTGATGTTTTTGGTTTTATGGTTTTATGTTAAAAAGGAAAAGAACTAAGTCTTGATAAAGAGAAGTGGATGGTTACACTAAAACAGAGAAAAACCCCATTCTAAACTGTATATGACACTAAAGAACAGCAAATGCAAAGCTTGATAATGACTCCCAGTAAGGAAATAAATCACAACATGAACTCAATAACTCATAGCATGAACTCATCCATTTCATTCATTAGGAATATTTTGGAATAGTTTGAGAAAATAACAAGTCTAATACAAATGAGGTTCTCCTAAGTACACAATCATCTTAAAATATTACAAAGAATGTCATCCATGGCTAGAGGTTTATTGGAACACAATTGAAAATATTATTTGTAACACAATAAGATTTCTACTCTGAATTGACTTATAATGCTAAGATTAGTCCATTCTGCAGCTCAGCTTGTCACTACTAAGCCTCATATGAAAGTTAGAGATTTTCTATAATAGTTTTGGGAAAAAGGCTTATTTGTGAAATTGAAAAAGATTGCAGAACAATCAAGGCCTTAAACTAATATCACTAATTCATTCCTGTCCATATGATGATGCATTAATAGAAAGTAAGAAAAAGATTAGTTTGTAAACAATGAAGGCCCTGAAGTTTAATTTTGACATTCAACACAACTTAAAGAACACTGGATGACACTGAACTAGAATGCAATTGATCAAACTTGCAACACAGTGATCACAACTAAACTAGAATGCTTTTAGCCTAACTTTGAAATACAGTGAACTGGAACTGAACTAGAATGTCAGCAATCTAACTTAAAGTACAGTGGACAGAGTTATACTAGAGTTCCATTATCAAACTTGAAACACAGTGACAGAATTAAACTAGAGTAACATCTACCTCCAGAGTATTACAACTAGACTAAAGATGAAACTAATCACTGAAATGTTTTAGCTCTGTCTCATTCAGAATTAGTGGTATTTTGGAATAGTTTGTAGAACAGGACTGGATGCAACATGTTATGTAAATGAGCATGAAAACATAAAATTCAACAAAATACAACAAAGCTCTAAAACACCACAGCTATGTCTCATATGAAATTAGTGATATTTTGGAAGAGTTTATAAGATCATGACTAGCTGTAACAACTGATGTAATTGAGCACAAGAACGTAAAATTAACTCCTAAAATACTATAGTTACACCTCATTCGACATTAGTGATATTTTGGAATAATACGTAAGAACGAGACTAAATTGTAGCATCCAATGCAAGTGAAATAAAAACGCAAAGTTCAGAAAGTCAATTGAACTAGGAATGAAACAAGGCTAAGTTACTTATCTAAATCTTATGAACAAAGCTTCTTAGGTAGTAGGGGCCCTCTACCACTGGATTAGCATGAAAATCTACTCAAGATTGACTCAGCTCGTGCAATAAAGTGATGCTTCTTTCATTAAAAGAGAAATATTTCAAAACAGAGTATCACGGTTCTCTGAGATCTAGCAACAAAAACAAAATCTAACCAACAGTTTCTCGGTCTCCCGAGTCATACTTATAATGAAATTACATAACTAATCTTTGAGAAAAATTGGGATCAGTGTCTTTCCCACTTCTAATCAAATTAAAGCTCTTATTAACAGTCTTGTGCTTTACTGCGGACATCTGTAGAGTCTGTGTTTTGATAGTAAATTGTTTCTCTTCTACGTGCATAAGCGCTTGGAGACTTTAACTCAGACTTCGTGGGGAGCAAGAGATGACGGGGAAGTGTTGTGGATTTCACCCATATGCCTTTTTCTTTACAGTGACACCTGGAACCTACATAAACATGAGGATAGCTGCAGAACAGACGACTGGCTACGGAATGCCTGTATTCTGTAGCCGAGTCTTAGCCAAAAATTACTACACCAACAAAATCATGAAAATATAAAAAGTTAGTCATTATATAAATTCTTAAAGCAATTTTAATTAATCTTATTGATCATTTAAGCTTGTAATTGATGAGGGACAAAGAAAATGAAGTAGAATGTGGTGAAAGAGAAGAACATCTCTGGGCTCAACATACCCCCACTGCAAGGTTTTGCATGTCCTCATGCAATTACTCCATGTACTCTGAGACCTCTGCTAGGACATCCAACCCTCTTCTTCTGCTTTGCCTGACAGTCAATGGTCTTCTGGGCTTCCTTATGACTAACTTGAATCTTAAATTTGTAAGTGCCCTGATTAACTTTTTGTTTTTCTTCTTCAAATTTTCACTGCCCTTGTACAATTTCTCCATTTGTAAAGATAGGGTTGAATTCATATCACTTTTTAGTTTCACCTGCTCCCTCAAAATGTCATTTTCATTCTTGATATGCCTATTGAGTACTTCTAACTCATACTTATCTCTTCTTAGCACATCAATTTTAGATTTTGGTGGGCTAGGAGTTTTGTCTCTACTTTCTGAAGCTCTCCTTTCTAATGACTCAATATAATTGTAAATTTGTTGTTGTGTTGGGTCAATTTCTGGAGTTTCTTCATCCTCAATGTTTATGATCCCTGTTTGTCTAACCTCTGTTTTCTTTAGTATACCTCTAAGTCTGTGGCTCCGTCTTGGTTGAGATGGCCCTTCTCCTCTATCTTTGGCATATTTTCTTATTATTCTCTCCTTCTTAAGCTGCTTCTTTATTTGAGCCAATTTCTCAGAAATCATCTCTTCACTGTCCTCTTGAATTGATTTACCAGTTTCAACTTTAATAGCTTTGGAAATTTTCCTTCTCCTGCTTCTTATTGTAGGTTTTCTTTCAGGTGGAGATTTTTTGGGTTCCTCAAAATGGTTCCTCACTAGAAACTCTTCCCAATTATCTCCCATTTTCCTCAAATGATGTTCAATTAATATTTTGACTAAACCATGGTGATACAAAGTTGTTTCTAGAAATTGAACCCTTTTTTGAACGTTTGAGGCCAATATTTTCAGACTATGAAGTAGGAAAAAGGGAAAATTAATTTCCTCATCTAATAAATGCATCATTAACCAAATATGATAGACATAGAGGGTACCAAATCTACCTTCACAGGTGATAATTTTTTTCAAAATGAGCAACATGTTCCTCCACTTACTCTTTAATGCCGAGCTAGGAATACCCTTTTTAAAAATGGAAACATCCATACCTGGAGTCTTAAGCATTTGCCTCTATGCTTGATTATGGAATTCCCTATTTTTGAACCACCTTTCTCCTTGTCTAGGTAATTCTGTTGCCTCTGCAATGAAAGCCTCTGTAATAGTGAATTTGATGTCTCCTATTTCAACCTCAGCTCCATTGAAGGACCGTGCGAATGTTTTAGTCACCTCTTTGTGAAAACCACTGAATTTTTCCAAGAATTGCAACCACCCTGCTTGATGTAACATTTCTCTAATTTGTGGATAACCCTCCAAGTACTTGGCTCCAACTAGTTCGGTCCTCACTATGAGACCCATAGCTTCTCTTTTCAACCTTCAAATTACTGCTCCTTTGCTCACGGTGAAAATGGCTGTTAAAGAGATGTTTCTGCGCCAAAGATGTTTCCTCTATTTTACAGAGTGGAATGGCTAATTATTGGCTGCGGAAAGGAATGATATGAAGTGGTTATGAAACGAGTGTAATGCGGTGAGGATAATTCACACGGATTAATGAGCTGAAAGCTATCACAGAAGAAAAGACTGCGGAGATATTTCGTTAAGCAATTCAAAATCATCATTAAATACTTTGGCCTAGTGACGTGACTGATTAAATCACTTCAGTACTTTAACCGTTAAGTTTTTAAATGATGATCGAATATGGTAAGATGGAAGGGTTTTTGTTAAAAAATTTTATGATATGGTTGATAGGCATGATCAACACGACTAATTAAAACAACCTTTTTGAATCATATATGACTTAACTATGCTAAAATTTTCATGATTTGTCACCATAATAATTTCATACCTTTGCCTTTCCTTTGATTTTCTTCGTGGTTTTGATATGCCTTGTCCTCAATCATTAATTTTAAGTTCCTCATAACTTCTTTGATTTTTCTTGTTGTCTTGGATATGCAAGATCAATTTGTTGCTCAATCAGGTGATTACTGGATAGTGCCTTCAGGATCTCCAGCTGCAGAATGTCTGTCTGGCTGCAGAATGTCTGTCTAGCTGCAGAATGTATGACTGATTGCAGAATGTACCTGTAGAAGCCTTGAAATGGAATGGTTTGAAGCATGAATGGAATGTTAGAATATTGTATGAAATGAGTTAAAAATGGATCATGGAATATGGTGTGATGGAGTATGAGTGGAGTGAGTAATGGAATGAAATGAATCACAACTATGAAGTGGAGTGAAAAAGTGACCTGCAGCTTCTGATCTGTATTATTCAATTGCAGAAAGAAATCAATCTTAAAACTCTGAGATGGAAATGAGGTGGACCATGGAATGAAATGAATGAAGTATGGATGAATGAAATGAAATGGAGTATGAAATGAAATGGAGTATGGATGAATGGAGTGAAATGGATCATAAGTGGGATGTGAATCACTTATGATTTTATGATAGCTGCTTGCAAAGAAAAAAAAAAAAAACAAACAAACTTGAAAAGCTAAAGTGTCAGAAAGATTCTGATTTTCACTCTATCTTTTCTGTATAAACATGCTAATCAGAGATTAGTTTTCATGTTTATACTTTATTTTTATTTATTTTTATATATATTTTTTATTTTATTTTTTATTTTTTTATTTTTCAATATCTGACTTCAGAAAATTCAATTAAGTTGATGAAGAAGAAAAATTCTTCTTCATTAACTTCATATCACTGTTTTCCTGGAATCTCTTGACAAATTCTTCTCTTGAAAGTGGCTTGTGATACAACTTCAATCTATGACCATTTACAAGAAAAGTGACCTTCTCTTCATCTATTGTCCTGATTTTTATTGCTCCATTATCAAAAATTCTTATAATTTCGTATGGCCCAAGCCAATGTGTTTGGAATTTACCTTGAAAATCCTTGAACTTTGAATCAAACAAGAGAGCCCAATCACCTTTTTTGAACTTCTTTTCCTTGATGTACTTGTCATGCCATCTAGTCCTTTACTGTTGGACTACACTTGTTTTCTGAACTGCATCTTGTCTGATCTCATCCAATTCATTAATCTGCTCCAATATGTGCTTTTGTGCCTTTGTTAGATCAAGTCCTAGTTGAACTTCCATTTTGAAAGTTTGAATCTGGAACTCTATGGGAAACAAAACTTTCTTTCCATAAACAAGTTCATAAGGAGTATGGCCTGTTGTGCTTCTCCATGTAGTTCTATAGGCCCACAAGGCTTCAGGAAACCTATCTGCCCATTCTCTTCTATGCAAATGAACAGTCTTCATTAGGATCCCTTCAATGACCTTATTAGTAGATTCCACTTGACCATTTGCTTGTGGATGATAGGGATTATATTTTCTGTGTCTGATTTTATACCTCTCCATCATTTTTTCCACTAGCTTTGATGTAAATTGAGCTCCTTGATCTGTACCAATTTCCCTTGGGACACCAAAACGAGTAAAAATATCCTCAAAAATAAAATTAACTACAGATGCTTCAGTAGCAGAAAGTAATGGTTTGGCCTCTACCCATTTAGTAACATAATCAGTGCAAACTAATATATATTTATTTTGTCTTGATGGAGGACTAATAGGTCCTACAAAATCCAAAGCCCATTTTTCAAAGGGTTCAATATGTACCTGAGGCTGCAATGACATCTCACTTGAAGGAGAAGGTTTCCCTACCCTTTGGCAATTGTCACACCTTTTGACATACTCTTTAGCATCTTTAAACAGGGATGGCCAATAATATCCTAAATGAAGGATCTTATAGGCTGTCCTTTTATCAGCAAAGTGTCCGCCAAAAGGTTCATCATGACATGCCTTGAGAATCTCAGGCATCTCATCTTCCCGAACACATCTCCTAATGATAAAATCTGGACCTGTCTTGTATAACTCATTAGCAACCCATGAATATTTTGCACTGTCATAAATGATCTTTCTTTTGTCTCTTACATTCATTATTGAAGGAAATTTCCCTGAAACTAAATAATTAGCAATGTCATCAAACCAAGGAGTTTGAGTATAAATTGCAAAAAGATATTCATCAAGGAATTGATCTTCAACTGGGGTATTGTCTTGGATGTTTTGGAGTCTAGATAGGAAATCCGCTACTGTGTTTTGTTTTCCAGGCCTATCTAGAATGGTAATATTGAATTCTTGTAAAAGCAATAACCATCTTATGACTTTGCCATTAGTAATTGATTTTTTCATTAAATATCTAATTGTAGAGTGATCTGTGTGAACAAAAGTTTCATAGCCTGTTATATAGTGTCTGAATTTGTTTATGGCATGAAAAACAACTAAAAACTCTTTTTCAGTTACATTATAGTTTAACTCTGAAGGAGTCAAATTTTTATTGGTATAGTAGATGGCATAAGGAATCAGGTCTTTCTGTCCCAATACTGCTCCTAGAGCTGTATCTGAGGCATATGTTGAAATATGAAAAGGTAACTTCCAGTTAGGTCCCCTTAAAATAGGTGCTTCAGATATTTTTGTTTTCAGAATCTCAAAGGCTAACTGGCAATCGGGATTCCACTTGAATTCACAGTCTTTGGTAAGTAATTTGAAAAGTGAAGATGCTATCTTGGTGAAGTTTTCTATAAACCTTCGATAATATCCTGTAAATCCTAGAAAACTCCTAACATCTTTTTGACAACTTGGAATAGATAAGTTAGAGATGACTTCAACTTTTGACTCATCATCTCTAATCCCATCCCCTGAAATGTGATGTCCCAAAACAATTCCTTCAGTAAACATCATAAAACACTTTTCATGACTTAGTGAAAGATTTGCTTCTTTACATCTTTTTAAGACTTTTTCCAAGTTTTCTAAGGCTTCTTCAAATTTGTTTCCATAAACTGTGAAATCATCCATATATTCCTCTACACAATCATGTATTAGATCTAAAACAATTCCTAGTACTGCCCTTTGAAATGTTGTGGGTGCATTGCATAGTCCAAATGGCAATACTCGGTAAGCATAGGTACCCCAACGACAGGTAAATGTTGTTTTGTCTTGATCTTCTAGTGTTACTTGAATTTGATTATAACCACTAAACCCATCTAAAAATGAGAAGTAGTTTTTTCCAGCTAATGTATCTAACACCTGATCTATGAAAGGTAGGGGAAAATGATCTTTAAGAGTAGCTTTGTTTAATTCTCGGTATTCAATACATACCCTCCATTTACCATTTTTATTTGGCACAATTACCAAAGGAGAAACCCACTAACTATCTGAAATGGGATAGATAAAGTTGACATTTAATAATTTCTGCAATTCTTCTTTAACAATCTCCCTAAGATTTGGATCCATCCTTCTTTGAGGTTGTCTGATTGGTTTACAATTTTCCTCTATATAGATGTGATGAGTGCAAGTCTTGGGGCTTATCCCTTTCATATCAATGTATTCCCATGCATATGCAGAAGAATGTATCTGTAATATCTTGACTAGCTCTTCTTGTTAAGATTTCTCTAGGTTCTTGTTTATGTTTAAAGTTTTGCCTGGAAATATCTCAATTGGAGAGCTACCAAATTTATCCATGGAATAGAGAGACATCTGCCTTGATGACAAAAACTCAATGTTGGATTCTTCTTGAAATTGTTCGTGCTTATATTCCGAAGAGGATTCAAAGTTTTCCAAGGTATTCAGAATCTGGCTATCTTCACTAATTTCTGAAATTGTGAAGAGAGGTTGTAAGTCTTCTTCATCCTCTATCCATTGAGTATCATCTAATTCTGTAATTGTTCTTGCTGGAGGATACAAGGTAAATTTCTTAGTTGAACTACCATCATAGATGTACATATCACCGGATCTACAGCTAATGAAAGCATCAGCTGTAGCTAACCAAGGTCTTCCTAATATAATAGGATGTCCTCCTAGATTATTCTTAGGAGTTAGGATCATAAAATCCACAGGATACTCCCAAGAGTCTAGGGACACTGGAATTTCTTCTATTACCCCATCAGGTTTGATCATAGATTTGTTTGCTAATTGTAATAATGTGGGTGTAAAAATAAGATTAGGAAGTTTCATTTTATCCATGATTTGTCTATTCATAATATTGATTGTTGCCCCTAAATCAATGAGTGTGTTTTGGATTTCAATTCCATTGATGTGAATTTTGACAACTGGATTTCCTGGGTCTAGATACTTTGGAATAGCAATCTTACCCATCATGATATCTGCTATTTTTCCTGCCAGTTGAATTTTCTTTATCTCTCTTATTCTTTTTCTTGTTTTCTTCATGCTCAACTCCTTTATTGTTTTTGCTAAGATTGGAATTTCCTTGATGGCTTGCAATAATGGGATCCTAATACAAACATTTCTCAGCTCATCTAGGAAATCATAATTAGGCACCATAATTTGTTTTTCTACACCCCTATCAATTTGTAATCTTTCTAGGAAGGGAGGTGTAGAAGTGGATGTTGATGGATGCTCTAATATAGGAGTTGAAATTATTGGTTCTTTTTGTTTTCATTTTTCAATGTTTGAGTCTTGGAAAGTTGTGTTCTCTTCAAGACTTTTATTTACCCATAGAGAATCTTCCTCAGAATTGTCTTGCTCTTGTATGATTATAGAAGGTTTCCTCTTTTCAAGTATTCTTCTAGGCCTAAGTTGAACATCACTAAAGTCTAAAGGAGTGATCAAATAAGTTGGAAATTGTTGGCCTTCTATCATGTATGTGTTCTGATGATTTTTATTGTTGGGGTTTGGTATGGGTTGGGCAGGCAACTGATTTGTTTTCTGAGGAAATGGTAATGGAAGTGGTTGATTTTGATGTTGTGGATTTTGAGGATTTTGTTAAAAATTTTGTTGAGGAGGGAAATGTGGATATGGTGGATAGGATGGTGGATATTGGTAATACTGAGAGTATCTTCCATAGGGATTTTGTGCTCCTTGCGCCCAAGTTTGTGATTTATTTTGAAATTGGGGCCAAGGTTGCTGCCAAGAATTCCAATTTGGTGGGGGTTGATTATACAACTGATCATGAAATCCTTGTGTTTGAGGTCCTTGCCAAGGCCTCCTGGAGACAAAATTGAGAGATTCTGTGGAACTTGTAGGAGTATCTTCTTGAAAGACAGCTTTAAGACCAGGAAGTGAAGGAAAACTCTTGGTCTCATGTTTTTTTGAACAAATTACACAAGTCTCCACAACTTTGGCATCCAAAGGGCACTCTCTCAAGGCATGTTTCTTTCTACATTTGGGACAGAAGATTGCTAAGGCATCAGATTCAACATTTTTCTTGTTTTCTAACTTAAGGGTGTCTATCTGTTCACTAAGACTCCCCAAGATATCGGATTTGAATTCATCAATCATATGTCCTATTTTTGCCCTACTTACTGTCCTAGAAGCAGACTTACTTGCCCTTGCAAGAGTAGGGTCTCTTGGTCCTTTCACAGTTTTAGATTTCCCTCTTGAAAGGTTGATACATAATTCAGCTATTTCAGGTAATGTGAGCTGAGATATATCCCCTTTTCCCATCATGTTAAGAATATCTAACCATTCATCCCTAATTGTCTTCAACAAGAGAGCTTTCAAGGTTTCTTGGTCTAAGTTTTCCATTTTTTCTCTTTTGATGTTGTAGTTAAATCTCTCCAACAAATCTTCCAGATTTTCATCTTATTTTTGTAGCATTTTAAACACTTCCTCCTAATGGTTGGCTGGCATACAGTAGTCCAAATACCTCCCTAGAAATGCTTGTTTCATGTCTTCCCATATCCTAATAGAAATGTTGATCAAACTCATAAACCACTTCAATGCTGCTCCTTTCAATGTTGAAGGAAATAATTTAAGTTTTTGAGCATCTTGTAAGTAGTCATAGGTTCTACATAGGACTTAAAATTCAAATAGGAAGGTTTTAGGATCTCCAGTTTTAAGTCCATAAAATTTTGGAAGGACAGAGGGTGAAATGTTTTTCATAGTTGTATTGGTTTCTTCATCTACTATAGGAAACCCAAAAGAGCTTCCCACTTCTCTTCTACCTCTTCCTCTGACTCCTTCTCCTTCTGCACCTCTGCCTCCTTCTCCTCTACCTCTACCTCTACCCCCTCCAAATAGTTTGTGTTCTCCATTAAAGACTCCTCCTCCCCCTTCTTCTGCCATAGTTGATTCTTCTGTAGAAGTTGAAAAGTTTATGTCCCTAGCAGGGGTTCTTGAATCTTCTTCTAAGACAGGTTCAGTGGGTAAAGTGGAAGGTCTTTCAAATGGAATATCTGATCTTAAGTCCTCTGGAAGTCTAGATCAGTAAAGGGTGGAATGTGGGTTTGAGTTGGAGGTGTGCTGGCTCTTGGTCTTGGTGAAACAAGTGGTGTTCTAGGAATCAAACTTCTGCTTCTTATGAATCTACCCCTTGAGTCTCTTTCTCTACGCATATCATGGTTTTTGGGTGGTAAGAAACAAGGCTACCTAGTTACACTTCCCCGGAAACGGCGCAAAAATGTAGTGCTCAACTTAGTGTTCCTAAATTGAGGTCATAAATTGTCAACCAGGGCTAGTAATCTACTGAAGTGAGGTGCACTATATGTGCCTAGGTATCTGTTTCTCACTACGTTGTATTTAGTGTTTTTCTGATGTTTTTGGTTTTATGGTTTTATGTTAAAAGGAAAGAACTAAATGTTGATAAAGAGAAGTGGATGGTTACACTAAAATAGAGCAAAACCCCATTCTAAACTATATATGACACTAAAGAACAGCAAATGCAAAGCTTGATAGTGACTCCTAGTAAGGAAATAAATCACAACATGAACTCAATAACTCATAGCATGAACTCATCCAATTCATTCATTAGGAATATGTTGGAATAGTTTGAGAAAATAACAAGTCTAATACAAATGAGGTTCTCCTAAGTACACAATCATCTTACAATATTACAAAGAATGTCATCCATGGCTAGAGGTTTATTGGAACACAACTGAAAATATTATTTGTAACACAATAAGATTTCTACTCTGAATTGACTTGTAATGCTAAGATTAGTCCATTCTACAGCTCAGCTTGTCACTACTAAGCCTCATCTGAAAGTTAGAGATTTTCTATAATAGTTTTGGGAAAAAGGCTTATTTGTGAAATTGCAAAAGATTGCAGAACAATCAAGGCCTTAAACTGATATCACTAATTCATTCCTGTCCATATGATGATGCATTAATAGAAACTCAGAACAATATTAGTTTGTAAACAATGAAGGCCATGAAGTTTAATTTTGACAGTCAACACAACTTAAAGAACACTGGATGACACTGAACTAGAATGCAATTGATCAAACTTGAAACACGGTGATCACAACTAAACTAGAATGCTTTTAGCCTAACTTTGAAATACAGTGAACTGGAACTGAACTAGAATGTCAGCAATCTAACTTAAAGTACAGTGGACAGAGTTATACTAGAGTGCCATTATCAAACTTGAAACACGGTGACAGAATTAAACTAGAGTAACATCTACCTCCGGAGTATTACAACTAGACTAAAGATGCAACTAATCACTGAAATGTTTCAGCTCTGTCTCATTCGGAATTAGTGGTATTTTGGAATAGTTTGTAGAACAGGACTGGCTGCAACATGTTATGTAAATGAGCATGAAAAAATAAAATTCAACAAAATACAACAAAGCTCTAAAACACCACAGCTATGTCTCATCCGAAATTAGTGATATTTTGGAAGATTTTATAAGATCGTGACTAGCTGTAACAGCTGATGTAATTGAGCACAAGAACGTAAAATTAACTCCTAAAATACTACAGTTACACCTCATTCGACATTAGTGATATTTTGGAATAATACGTAAGAACGAGACTAAACTGTAGAAACCAATGCAAGTGAAATAAAAACGCAAAGTTCAAAAAGTCAATTGAACTAGGAATGAAACAAGGCTAAGTTACTTATCTAAATCTTATGAACAAAGCTTCTCAGGTAGCAGGGGCCCTCTACCACCGGATTAGCATGCAAATCTACTCAAGATTGACTCAGCTCGTGCAATAAAGTGATGCTTCTTTCATTAAAAGAGAAATATTTCAAAACAAAGTATCACGGTTCTCTGAGATCTAGCAACAAAAACAAAATCTAACCAACAGTTTCTCGGTCTCCCGAGTCATACTTATAATGAAATTACATAACTACTCTTTGAGAAAAATAGGGATAAGTGTCTTTCCCACTTCTAATCAAATTAAAACTCTTATTAACAGTCTTGTGCTTTACTGCGGACATCTGTAGAGTCCGTGTTTTGATAGGAAACTGTTTCTCTTCTACGTGCATAACCGCTTGGAGACTTTAACTCAGACTTCGTGGGGAGCAAGAGATGATGGGGAAGTGTTGTAAATTTCACCCATATGCCTTTTTCTTTGCAGTGACACCTGGAACCTACATAAACATGAGGATAGATGCAAAACAGACGACTGGCTACGGAATGCCTGTATTCTGTAGCCGAGTCTTAGCCAAAAATTACTACACCAACAAAATCATGAAAATATAAAAAGTTAGTCATAATATAAATTCTTAAAGCAATTCTAATTAATCTTATTGATCATTTAAGCTTGTAATTGATGAGGGACAAAGAAAATGAAGTAGAATGTGGTGGAAGAGAAGAACATCTTTGGGCTCAACACTATGCAAGTTAAACGACGCCTAGGTCCATGACCTCTTCCCTACGCCCTTCTCCGATGAAATCCTTGATAGCGTGGGTGGCTAGGAGGCCTATTCCTTCACCGATGGGTTCTCGGGATACCACCAGATCAGAATTTCACCTGAAGATTGCAGTAAGACTACCTTTGCGACCGAATGGGGTTCCTTCCAGTATACGGTCATGCCCTTTGGTGTCAAGAACGCACCTACTATATTTTCGAGGGTCGTAGTGGCTGTATTCAAGGAGTTTATTCATAAGTTCCTGGAGGTTTATTTCGATGACTAGACGGTCTTTGGCCTGGTAAAAGAGCATGTCTCAAACCTGCAATTAATGTTGGATGTGTTAGCCACCTGTAAAATTTGATTATACCAAAGGGTGGCTAAATCTGTTAAAAGCCTTCAAGGAAAAATTTTTATTACTAAAAACTATTGGCTCTTGAAGACTTTTGAAGGCCTCATGCCTCTGTCCTAACCTACACTACTGTTTACATCCTAATTACTCTCAAATCCTGTTGATTTCCAAGGAAAAGTACTGCTGCAAGCTCCTTTTTTCCCTTTCCATCTCTTCAAAATCCTAACCTCATTTTCTTTCCCCCCATTTCCCATGAAAATCCCTCCTTTCATGTTTCTCCCCTTTCCACATCATAAAAAGCCCTTGATAAAGTTCTAAGACCCCTTCTTAGCCTTATCGGAATCCTCAAATTCCTTCGAAAAACCTTGAAAAACCATTAAAATGTATATTTTATGTATTATGGACTTAAGCCCCCTCAGGCTAAGCCTTTAAACCTTTTTCCTCCATATACCTTGGTGCCAGAACCAAGTGCCAGTCTTTCTAGCGCTTATCGTGTTTCCCATATGCGAATAGCCCCCGTCCTTTTTAAAACCTCTAGTCATATAATTTTCCACGTGCCCAAAGATCCTGCAGCGGAGCACCTAACCATATTTCATATACATCCCGCCCCCGAAAATATTAAAACCTTATGATATTTTCAAACTTTGGGTTTTTCGTGATTTTCTAAAAGTTTCCACCGGTCTGAGTTTCAAAGCACCCTCCACCGTTGATCTAATCTGCAGATTGACGGCGTGGAATCAATCATTGCCAGTGGTCCCCGCCAGCCGTGCGCCGTTGCCCAAAACCGCACTTTATTCATCGCACCGCCTTTGAGCGGAGGGCGGTTTATCCCCAATCGACAATGATTCCACTCACCTTTTGACACGTGGCTCTGCGCACTGTTTAAAAACCACCGTTCATCGCGCATTAAAGTTTGGACGTGGACCCCGCGCGATATTATTGTGTGCCGTTCGACCTAAACCCGCTCATCCAATGGTGATTGCTCACTGAAGTTGCCCGACATTTAACAAGGCTACGACACACCGGTAACCACATCTCCACCGTCGATCTGATCTGCAGATCTATGGTCCACATTCCATCGCCCTATTTATCTCCGTTTGACTTTCAACCTCCGCTCTCGACCGTCGATCTCCGTGCAATCAACGGCTCAGATTTAATCTTCTTTCACTCATTCTACGATCTCTCCCGATCAATCCCAACCGTTGGATTATGCCATCCAACGGCCACGCTCCCTCCACATGTCCTTTGAAGCAGTCAACCTATATATGCAGGATTTTGTAATAGTTGTTTGTATTTTTGCAGGGTTTAAATGGTATTCCGCCATTCTGAAGAAAATTCGCAGGCTTAGGGTGACGACCCTCCCGCCTTCAATTTGTCAAAAGGAAATCATTCACAGGTGTTAAATGCATGCTTCATCGGTGTTTCATAAGGCATTGATGCCATTCGATTCCTGTTTCAATCCTGCACATTTGAAAGACACAACAAGTCAATCACAAATCAAGAGTATCAGTATGGAAGACCAGAATGCACCAGAACAGAGGATTAAAGGAAAGATTTGTGGGGATTATATCTAAGATGCTTATCAAAAGCCTAATCCCCGGATTTAAACACAGTTTTAAGGAAAAATCAAAGTGTTTTATCCAACAGAAAGCTCCACCACCTTAGTTGAAACGAATCAATTCTTCTCAGCTACCACAAAGGACACATGTGCCTTGAAGAAATCAAATGCAGGCCGAAGTTATTGCATGAAATCAAATATCTGCCTCACAACACAACTAAAGGGTAAATCTGCGAGCAAACTTAATGACAAAATATCTACAGAGTTACTCTAACATGACACAGAGCCTCAAAGGTCAAATTAAGCTCCCACCGAGCTTAAATCTTTATGTGTCATTTAATACAGAAGACACCTATTGTAAGCTTCTTCATTGAGACCCCAAAGGCTGAGAAGCCATTTACAGTCTGTATTAATTGTAATTGGAGATCTTTATCAAGATCTCACCTCCTCATTATTCTATATATACTTCTGCAGAAGATGAGTGAGGGGTTGGTTATTGTCTGATCACAAGTTGTAATACGGAAACTCTTTGAAGTAAATACATAGTCTGTTGAAGTTGAAGAACAAATTGAAGTTTTGGAGGTCTTGATGATGTTGTTGCATGCTTGTTCCTGAGAAGGCTCTATCATTGGATCCATGAGCTTGGTCGTTGGTGAAGTATTCTGTCCGTTTTATGTTTTTCTCCCCCCGTTTTCATTATGTTCCATAATTTCTTACCACAATAGGACAGAAAGCATTAGGCTAAGAAATGACTCGGAAGCACCTTAGACCCCGTTCATCCTTCAATCGTTTTATGTTTTCTTCTGTTGAAGTATTTTAGAGGCTTTAATATTTCTCTTTAGTCTTCATGTTTGTTTATTTCCTTAATAGTTTGAACAGTTGGTTTCAGCATGATTTATGGTTCTCCCTGCTTGTCTGCTGCCACTTAAAAACTGTTATTGAATTCTCCCTTTGAAGTTCTTTGCTTACAGTGAATCAGAAAGGTCTGTTTTGATCTTTCCCTTTGTCCTCACTTAAACAGTTGGCTTAAAGGTCATTATAATTATGATCATAGATGTATTAGGTGTTCCCTCTTCTATGACTGTAATTATTAGTAAATCTTTTATGTTTTCTAAAGTCCTTTAGAATTAAATCTTTGAGGAAATAGGGTGTTCCCCGAATCTTAGATTTCATTTTGAAATTTGTCTTAAAGTCATTATTTTCTTAAAGAATGTTTGTAGAATTTATGGTTAGCCCTGTCTATCAAGTATCTCTTTATTGTTTAAATTATGTTTTCAGGTTCCCTTTGCTGAGAATTTAATTTCTCTTTCCAAATCATTAATGTTCATCCCATTCCAAAAACAAAAGGATCCTGTGGCCAAGTTAGATTTTCCCTCTGATATCCCATATCCTTTGATGAGTTTGCTATGACCTTTTCTTGACTCCATTGCCCAATGAACCAAAATTTTCTCCATTCTATGTATCTTTCCTAGACCTTTCATGTTCTACTGTATCAATTCAATCCAACCAAACAAACAAGCAAACACCTGTACTTAATAACTAGTCTAAAATCAATACTATAAGCACACAAGATAAACTTTTGCAAACAAAAATTTGAGAATCCTTCTGCGAGAACGGGAGGACTAGATCTTGTAATAACTCTAAACATTGGTTACGATGTTGCCTTGTCTTTTGATTTGCCAAACTATCAAAACACGGGACCCCAACATAAATGGAAATAACGGTGGGACCATTCTGAGTCGGTGACAATATAAGTGATACCTTAGGACTCCAAAAATCCCTTATTTTCAAAAAATACCTAGTGGGCACGAGTGAAATCTCCTAAAATTAAACACTCACTCTCTAAGTATAACATAAGTAACCTTTTTCAAGCACTACCAAGCAATGGTAATCATGATAGGATCTTTTGAATCAGTGAAAAACTAAGTAACCCTTAGGATTCTTATAAAACCTTATCAAACCTTGAAATACTCAGTTACCAAGCCATAAGAGTGAACTCTATACGTTTTGACACCCTAGCTAAGTGTTAATATAGATTTAGGACACTCTCATAACCTGTAAGATCATAAAACCCAGAAAAACCCAAAACATTTCAGTTTGGCTTCATAATAAACTTGGTGGTGGACCATACAACCTTTGCCTCTAAGGGAGCTAAAATTTCCACCTGGCGACTCCACAATCCCAAAAATAGACCTTAATACTCCACTGGGAAGATCCCAAGTCTTAATAGCATCATACAAGCTCAACTAGAAGGCTTTAAGATTAAAAATGTCCTTCTTCCGAAAAGATCAGTTAGCCTCTTAAAGATTTTCAGATTTGGTTAAACTCTCTTTCTAGCCAGGTCTAAAAAACATAGCATAGTGGCTCCTAGAAAGATCTATACTAGAGCCTACCCTGACCCAAACCCACTGGAAGAAGTTGAAAACCCTGAAAGTATACTTAGGAAGTCTTCCAAGATAAAATTTTCAACTGTTTTCAGATCACCCTTGAGATCTAATTCAGTCCCTGAAAAACTCGCAGCCCTACACCAATCACAAGTTGACTTAAGAAATCCTTTTAGAACTAGGTCACTTGATGATATAATTCAGATAGATTCCGAGTTCTCACTTTCATCCCTAGAACAAAGTGAACAACCTGGTAGTAGAGAAACCACACCACCTGATTTACATTTCCTTCTCAATTTAGGTATCTCTCATCGAAGGTCAGCTCAACAATCTATCCCTGGTAAATCCACATCTTTCCACCCAACATCCATTGTCCAAACCACTCCACTTCAACCCATTTTCCCCCTTGTGAATCCACCTCCACCTCCTTCCATCGGTGCATGGTATGCTCCCCTCGTCCTTCATGTATCATTAGCCAATCTCCCACAGGACTTCCAATCCAAAATTCCATTATATGATGCTAACAATGCTACAACTGCATCACAACATGTAGACAAAATGAATGACTATTTTGACAGAAATGAAATTGATGATCATTCTGTCAAACTTAGGTTATTTTCTCAGAGCTTGGGGGGAGATGTAAGAAAGTGGTTTAAATTTTTAGCCCCCCATAGTATTAGTCATCTCCAAGGCTTCCATCTAAAATTCTTAAACAAATGGGAAGTGAAGAAGAATCCTCTCCAAGTCCTTTCTGATTACAAGAACCTCCATAGAAACACTGGGGAAAGTGTGCAAGATTACTACACTAGATTCAACAATGTGTACAATGCACTTTCCCTAGAACTAAAACCTCCACAAGGCTCAGCTTTAAACAAGTTTCCTGAAGGGTTTGACCCTGAAATGGCCTATCAGTTGAGAGAGAGGGATTTTGCAACTCTTGAAGATATGCAAAGAGGAGCTCTTTTGGTGGAAGTCAACTTAATAGAGAAAAGAGATAGAATGAAAACTGAAAAGAGAGTATCTTTTAGAGAGGAATCCACACCCTCTACTTCCAACTCAAAAATGGAGAAAATGATGGAATAAATGATGAAAGAGATGAGTATAATCAAGAGAGCACAAGCCAATCAAAATCAAACTGCTCCTCGAAATAGAAATTAGAATTATAGAAGAGAAAACAATCAAGACAAACAGAATGAAAATGAACAACAGATTAGACCCCCCTTCCAACAAAACTATGTAGATCAATATGAGGAAGATAGGGAGTTGGAAAGGTTGGAATAATCCCATGTAAACTTGATTGAATCAGATAGTGGGGATGATGTTTTCCTCACTGAGGAAGAACATGATTTTTTCTCTTCTGATCAAAATACAAACACCTATGAAGATTCTGATGACTATAGATTAGGATTTGAAAATGCAACCATGGAGGTACACAAACAATATGATCTTAGGAGCAAGGGAAACATAGATAGTTCAAAATATAAGAACACTAGCACTGTTGTCAAGAAAAACGCAAAAAACCAGCACAAAAAGACAGCAGAGAAAACCAGAATTTAGACTAAAAAACCAGATTCAAACAAGGAAAGAGGTGTCCAGCCAAATTTTGAACAGAGTACCCCTAGCACTTCAGCTAGTGGTCCTAATAAAACTGTCCCAATTACCATTCCCAACAAAATTACGCAAATCAAGGTTGCTGAGAAGAATTCAATTGAGAGGGCTGATGAAAATATCAACAAACCAACTATTCCTTTCAGCCTTGGCGGGGCTACCATTCCCTAGGCTGAACTAGTAACCCAAGAGGTGTACAAAAACCAAATTTTAAGCTTTGAACTTGAGAGTAAGTACGGACACTTTAAACTTAACGGATAACAAACTGTGAGTTATTGTTTGGTCCGGAAAGTTGAAGGAGAATATCAAGAAAGAGGGTTGTTTCTCCCTTCTGCAATGGCTTGAACATACACAAGAAAATTTTACACAATGCCATGTTAGATTTAGGAGCTTCACACAATCTAATGCCCAAGGTGGTAATGGAGAGCTTAGGCTTAGAGATTACTAAACCATACAAAGATTTGTATTGTTTTGACTCAAGCCGAGTCAAATGTTTGGGTTTAATCAAAGATTTATGTGTTAATCTAGCTCAAATCCCTGCTAAAAATCTAGTTATGGATATGTTGTGGCTAGCAACAACCCCCCTTCTTATTTAGTATTAGTAATAATACTAAATAAGTGGGGACCCTTAGTTTTAAAAAAATCCAAAAAAATTAATTAGTGCTTGTTTTCTTTTTTTTTCAATAAAACTTACTATCATTAACTGAAGAAAATTCCTTGGAAAATCTTCAAATAAACTTAAGTTTATGATAGCATAGAATAAAATCATTCTTTGAAGAATATCGCATCGCAAAAAAGGTAAGGAATGCCTCTTTACAAGCAGAATTTTAAAAGATTGCAATACGAAAACTACGCGCTAAAAAGAAAATTCATCGCATCACAAAGTTTCAAATATAATATGCTGAGAAACCTCAAATCACCGATGTGCGATAACATTTATCGCAAATCGCATTTCGCAGAAAATACATGAACGGATGTTTGTCATATGTTATATTTTGCGATATTGCGATCTTGCGATATTGCGATCTTGCGATATTGCAATCTTGCTATATTGCGATATTGCGATTTTGCGATTTCGCGATGATATAATATTTGCGCTATTATGATGTTGCGATCTACGATCTGCGATATTACGATATTGCGATATTGCGAAGAAAATCGCAAATCGCATTATCGCAGATTCTTAAGCCTCATTGTATGAAGAAAATATTCTCTATAAATTAAGACTCCGTTATGCGCTTTAATGAGTAATCAATGAATTGATTGTCATTTATTAATGAAAATGGTTTCGTTTTGATTAAAGAAGTTATTTCATGTAATGTGATATATTTCATAGCTCTTTAGCATTTAAAACTTTTCGTCACCTTTTTCATATCATTAGTCTCACTTAATTCGTAAACCACAGGCGCGAAGAACAAAGGACTATACAAAGCGATATTCAGAGTATTATGGGAAAGAAAGACAAAGCTCCGAGTTCTGAAAGTAAAGAGATGGCGTCCTTGTACATAGACACTGCCTGCAACAAAGACGCTGGTATCACCACTTGGGAGGGCATGCATAATCTGCTTGAAGAAGAAAACCCCAGAGTAATGGAGGTTTAGGCTACTGCAGGATCAGCTGGTTCTTCCGAAGCATCTCTTACAGAGTTAGCTTGTTCATTTTTACACCGGATAGCAGCAAGACATAAAATTCTTCCATATACAGACATGGTGAAATGGGTACTGGATAGCACTGATATTACGGACAGACAGTTCAAGACTGAGGGGCAAGAGCTCATTGGCTCATTTACTCCAGAAGATTTAAGGCTTATGTATAATTTTCCGGAGCCACAGGCAACGTACAACAAACAGTTTATTGAAAAGTTGGCCAAGGAAAATGCGAACCTAGTAGAATGCACCAAGGAATGGTCCAGAAGAGACGAACCACTGAAGAAAGATAAACACGGTATGTACAGTACTGGTTCTCTCACTTCTTCGTATTGCTTTGCTACTGCTATGCTCTGTAGGCTTTTTGGAAAGCCTGACATTAATAAGTTTTCGCCTGAATGGCTACCGTTGTTGAATGTTGTTGTTAATGCTACTATTGTGGATTGGGCTAAGATATTGTCTGATAACTTAGACATGGCTATTTTTAATTATCGGTCTAAATGGAATGTCTCTCAGAGGATTTATCCTCCTTTTTTCCTAGCTGCTTATGTAATGGATTCAATCTGTTATATTTCTAAATTTCTTGTAATAGGTTGGCAATGGACAATTCAAGATCCCCTACCCATTCATGTTTATCATAAAGAATTGTGGGAGTCAAAGTTCATTTCCCATTTTTACAAGATTTGCCATGGCATCATGCTGCCACTATACAAAACATTGTATAATAAGGATGCTCCAAGGTTTTTCCCTGAAGCAGAAGTAGACATTCTCCCTGTCGCAAGATGGTTTGGAGAAGAATTGTTTACCTATGTTAGGGTTTTTGGAAGTTTTTCTTCTCCTCATGTTTTACCTTTGTATGTTCCGGATAAACTCCTGGCCTAGGAAATTGCGTATCAAACCTGCGGAGAGGGAGGTTTGACTAAGGATTTAAAGGATAAAAAGAAGGCCATCTGGCCACAATTTCTTGTGGCCTGCGGAGCATTTTCATTATTTGATGTTGGTCATGCATTTAAAGAAGTAAACAATATTACATGTTTACAATTGTTCAAGTTTCCAATAAGGCTATTCGACCCACATGATGTTGTTAATAATTTCACCACTGCAGTCAAGGTAAGAATATTTTCTGGAGAAGAGGATCTTTTGATGATATGTTTCAAGAAAAATGCACATTTAAAGAGATTCTACATTCAGCTCAAACACGTTTTTCTCCAGAAGAATTCCAAGAGTTTAAAATATACAGAGAAAGAAGGTTGACCACTATCCCTTTGAATAATTTGCGCTTGGAACCTGCAAGGGAACCAACTCCCAGTATCATTCCTAGTGGGAGTTCAGATACAGAAAAGTCCAATTCAAAGTCCGAGAAAGAAACTGATAATGACCATGATAAGAGTGAAGGGTCAGTAAAAGATACTGCCCAGTCTAAAGAACTCTCACAGCAACAGATTTCAACCACTCCACAGTTAAATCTTCCCCCTCTCATTGTACAGCAACCATCCGTCAGAATTGAGTTAGAAAAAGAATGGGAAACATTTAATGATTTGATTAATGTTGAAGGATAGAACACACAAACTCCTGTAACTAATGTACAGACAATAAAAAGTATAGTCACAAGAGAAACTAGCAATGTCGCAGAAACAGAACATATTCCAATTTCCCCCTCCTCTGATCTTGTGCTCAAAATAGAGGAAATTCCTCCTCTGGATATATTCTATAGTCCGCAACATAAAGCATTAGTAAGAAAACAAACGAAGAAAAGGAAATTAGAAAGTGTAATCTCTCATGATGCAGAACAATTAGATGTTTTATGGAAAGATACTACTACTGATCCAACTGAAAATCTTACTAAATTATCTCAGATTACAGGAGCTTATGCCTCTGAAACCATTGACAAAGCATCTGAGGTGCGGAAATTACTGAATGAAAAAGAAGATCAAATACAAGTTCTGCAACAACAACTGTAACAAGCCAATGCTAACAGTGTAGCATAGATACAATTTGAAAAATTACAGCAAGAGTTTCAACAAATGTAGATTGGATATCAGAAAAGTTTGGCCGAAAAAGAGAAACAAATACAGATTATGCAAGAGATGCACAAAGATGACCCCAAGCTTACAAAGTTTATCTCAGAATCTATTTCCTTGAATAATCAACTACTGCAGCAACATGATATATTATGCCAAAAAATTTCACAATGGAACTCTTTTTGTGAAGAAAGTGATAAAATAACTAATCATGTCATAGAATTACGACATTATTATGATTTAAATAATGAAAGAGTTACTAACTATTTGATTTGGAAAAAGACAGAGGAGGGAAAAAGGGCAGGAACACCAATCATCAATGACAGTCATAAGGAAATACTATTCAATAATTGGGATGCACAAATCAGAGAAGCAGAAAAAGCGGCAGAAGAAGCAGCTACAGCAGCAAGCAATATTACTGATTGTGTAAATGAAAATTTGCACAAGGCTAACTTGATTTCAGAAACTATTCCAGGATACCTACCACAAGCACAACAATTATAGACAGAATGGAAACAGAAAGATGAAGAAAAAGCAGAATTGATTAAAGGATTGACAAAGTTAAATTGGGATTCTTACTGGGCATGTCTGGTAAAACCACACAGCCAATGCAGCGCTCTCAATTGCATCATCAATTCTGCCGAGAAGATGGCGCCAGCACTTGCCGATTCTGTTTTCTCAGGACAGTTAAAATCTGAAGTCGACCAACCTCCTCTTCTCAAATCAATGCTGAATGCTTGCGAATTCAAAGATCAGATTCATAAGTAGTTAGTTGATAGTTTTAAATTTTAGATTTAGTATTAGTTTTACTTTATTTTTTCCTAGAAAAGGGATGGTCATTTAAACCGTATCCTACATTTTTGTAATAAGTTATTTTTAGATTTAGTTAGTAGTATTTAAACCCTCCTCATGCATTTAGAGAAGGGTCCTGAAATTTTTCAAAAACTTGTCCTCAGAACATGGACTTTTGCACCCTCCAAGGAGGTTTTGATGAATGAATGGAATAGGATTTATTGATATCTGAGTTTAATATCTGCTACTGATGTTGCACTTCTGTACTCTTAGTGGATGTTGAATTAAGAAGAAATAAGTCATTATTGCTTGAAGCTCATGAGTAGAACTAGTTATAAATGGTACTTTTATCTCTTAACTATTTCTGCCTCTGTGTTAAAGTGGTATTTATGTTCAGTTGTTTATGTATTAATGCTTGAATGTTTGAGTTATCATTTGGCACTTTTGTACGGTGATAGCCACTTGTTTGTGCTTAATGTATGAATAGCTTATTATGCGATATATTTTTCACAACTGTTTCGTCTAACTTTTTATACGAAGTGGTTTATCTTTATTGAATTCTTTTCTTATAACAGTTGAATGATATTTATTACCAATTGCTATTTGAAATCATTTTAGATCGCATAAAGAAAAGATTACATCCCGGGTTTAGTTTAGAATTAGATATTTCTATTTAAATTAGAATACAATTTGCATATGATTAGATTAGAATTAGAATAAAAGCATTTCACTTAGGAACTTTAGAAAGGAAATATAAATTCTCAACACACACACATATTGTAAATCGAACCATTACTCTCATACTGACCGATCATACTTAAAAGGAGTCACAATCTGGTTAACTGGGACCGTGGGTATCCCCCTTGTTGTAGACCCAATTTTCAGGGCTTCAACATATTTGGCGCTAGAAGGAGGGCCCCGAAATATGAATGGAAAGTAATTCAAAATCTAAATACCATTCTGAGAGTAAATCGCCCTCACCATCTCCTCCGACTTCTCCATCGCACATAGAATTTTTAAATATAGAGCCAGAAGTCGAAAGAACTACAGCCACTGCTACAAACCCTGACTTTTCAGAAGAATCTGCTATTGAACCTCCTGAAGTTGAATCTTTGATTCATAAACTTCAGAGATTTTCAATATCACCTCAAAGATCTGATAAATCTCAAAGCAGTGTGACTTCACAATATAATCCTGCTCATCCTCTTACCAGATTATAGAGCGAAAAACTTGGCATTCAGCCAACTGAGTTACCTCTACCTACACGGGAGAGAGCAAGGAAATCACCTAAAGGGTCTGATAGTGAGACTCTTTCATCATCATCATCCATCTCAACCTCTTCACCGCGAAGTCAACCATCCACCCCTCCACTTCAGACTATTGTCCCTCACTCCACTAGAACTTCCACATCACCTTCTCAATCATCTATAATTATAATATCCTCATCTTCCCAATCACAGACATCATCTTCTACACTTTCCTCTGTTAGTAGTTCAGCGATGGCCCAAATGCCATGGAATAATCCAGGGGCAGTCTTAATGCCTGCACCCTTGAGTCAATTACCAGCCCATCCTGAAAAATGGTTGCCTAAGTTTAATCCTGAAGCAGGCATGCTAGCAGAAGAACATATAAACAACATTATGCTGTCCATAAATCTCAATGGAGTTATTAATGAAGATTCCGTTGTCCGAATTTTTCCATATACCCTACAAGGAGCAGCTGGATCATGGTATTTCTCATTACCATCTGGATCCATCACTAGTTGGGATATCTTCCAAGATCAATTTTTGACTAAATTTGGTGATGACAGGTCTACAGCGACATTGATCAATGATCTGTCTAATCTTAGGGCTGAGTCAAGAGAACCTATCAAGGATTTTAATTCACGTTTTAACAAACTGTTAAATAAAATTCCTACTGCTTCCAAGCCTAGTGAAGAAGTGCGAAGTGAGTGGTACATTTATGCTTTACCATGTAACATAGAAATCTTCATTGATAGGGCTAACAAAACAACTTTAGCAGAAAATATGAAGGAAGCAATAGTGGTAGAGAAATGTATCATTGCTTTAGAAAAGAAAAATGCGATAGAAGAATGAAAATCCAAGAAGGTTACTTTTAAGGAAGACCCCAAGAAAAAACAATCGAAAGATTCATTTGATTTAGAAGGATTGCAGAAAGTTTTGAAAACCATGTCTAACGAAATGGTTGACATTAAGAAACAAGTGGCAGAAACATCTTCTAAAAAGTCTTTGAAGCCTTTTAGAAGAAATCCTTCATCTGATCCAAAGCCACCAAATTCTATTACTAATGTTGAATCAGAAGAAGAAGAAGAGGAAACTGCTACTGAAGAAACTACTGATGAAGAAGAAGTTGTAGAAGTACAAGGTATGTGGGATTTCATCCTCCCAGATGAGGAAGATCAAGAAGCATCCCCGGTTAGCACTCGAAGTAGAAATCAACTTGATCCTCCTCAACCTACTCCTAAGACAAAGAGCGCAAGCTCAATGACTAAGGATAAAGTTGCACCCAAGAAAACGACATCTAAAGCAATTCAAACCAGCCCAGTCCAAACAGATTCATCAACTCCATCAAAAATACTAATTGTCCCGGATGAAATGGAGTATAATATCATAGAAGATATGAAGAAGACTAGGGCTAACATCACTTTTTATGAATTGAGCAAGTTAAAACACCAGCAAAAAGTACTTTTGAAAGAATTACATGTTGTACCAGAAAAACCTTTGCCCGATCCTGTAATTTCTCAAGCTTCCAACGAAATGGGAAGACCTCCAACTAATGCGATTAGTAAAGTTGATCTTGAAAATATCGCTTTAATTGGAGGAAGGTTGAGATCTCATACTCCTCCATTTCTTCTTACTTATGAAGTTTTCAATAAAAATTTGCATAATTGTTTAGTGGATTCTGGAGGTTCATCTAATATTCTACCAAAATCAATATGCGAAAAATTGAACATTCAACCACAAAAATCTGTTGTGCGCATAGTCCAGCTAGATCGATCGCAAGTTGAATTGATTGGCTAATTAAATCAGGTTACCATAAGGATGTCATCAAATCCAAAGGTATGTCAAGATATTGATATTTTAGTTGCGGATATTCCAAAATTTTATGGCTTAATTCTCAGCAGAGATTGGTTAGAAAAACTTCATGGATACTTTGCAACTGATTGGTCCCACATGTGGCTTCCTTACAATGGTAAACCAAATCAGATAAAGGTTGAGCGAGAAAAGCATCAAAAATGCATTGTAACAGAATTGGAAGGAGAAAATGAACTAGTTGCATACAGCAATAATATCATTGGCAATTATTCAGTTGATTCTTTCCTAGGAAATTTCAATGCTCATACTTCACCTTACTTAGAGCATTATGTTTTATCTCAAATAGAAAATTTTTCTCAACAGATAGTTCTAAATGCATTAATTTTGTAAATACTCCTGTAAATAAATCTTTATTTTGGAAGTTATTTTTTGATGGTTCTAAGTCTAATGGAGCAGGAGCAGGTTGCGTGTTGGTTAGTCCAGAGGGAAACAAAATTATGCTAACTTGCAGACTCGAGTTTGATTGCACCAACAATACCGCAGAATACGAGGCTTTATTCTAAGGATTATACAAAGCAATCGGATTAGACATCAAATATCTACAAGTTTTCGGAGATTCGGAAATTGTAATCAAACATGTACGCAATACTATACATTGTTTATCAAGTCATTTAAAGCATTATCAATCTTTAGTTCAAGATCTGACCGAGCACTTTATAGCATTTAATATTTCATCAATTCCCAGAATCCAGAATGCTAGTGCAGACCTCCTAGCTAACGTGGCCTCCAAGCTCATCCCTTCAGAAGACTGTAGCCCTGATCGATTTTCAATCGAATTAATTTTTAGACCCTTGATTCCTGATAACATTACCAATTGGAGGATTTTCAATGATGATCCTGATATTGTAATCTTTCTCACATCTGAAGGATCTTACACCAATCAGATAATTGATGAAGACCAACATGACAGACAATTGCAACAAGATAGCACTAATAATGCTATGCCAAAATCAGTAGTCAAGTTAGAAGACCTTTATGATTTGAAAGATCGATTCAAAAGATTTACCAATTCAAAATTACAAAGTTCAACTTTGAATTATGAATTAGTAAATCTAGGAACTGATACCAAACCACAGAATATCAACCTAGGCCTTAGTATAGCTCCTGAAGAAAAATTAGCATATGTTCATCTTTTGAAACAATAAAAAAGTGTCTTTGCTTGGAACTATGATGAACTCAAAACTTATGACACTTCTATCATCCAACATACTATCCCAATGATAAATGACGAAAAACCTATTCACCAAAATCTCAAAAAGATCCATCCCAATCTAGAAAATCAGATCAAGACTGAACTCAATAAGTTATTGAAAGCCAAGATTATTTTTCCCGTTCGGAATTCTAAATGGGTTTCAATATAGTTCCTGTTAGAAAGAAGAACGGAGACATTAGAATTTGCATTGACTTTCAAAACCTTAACAAAGCTTGCCAAAAAGATAATTTTCCTTTGCCTCCTATGGAGAAAATATTACAGGCAGTTGCAGGATCAGAATTAATGTCTTTCTTAGATGGTTTCTCTGGTTACAACCAAGTGTTGGTCCATCCTGATGATCAATTGAAAACTACATTCAGAACTAAATGGGGCACTTATGCATATCAAAAGATGCCTTTTGGTCTGATCAATGCTGGTGCCACATTTCAGAGAGCAATGGACATTTCTTTCAAGGGATTAGTTAACAAATCAGTGGTAATTTACTTGGATGATATAACTGTATATTCCAAGAAATGAAGCAATCATCTTAACGACTTAAAACAGATCTTCCAACGTTGTCAAAGGTAAGGGATTTCACTTAACCCGAAAAATTCCTTTTTTTCATTAAGTGAAGGAAAAATTCTTGGATTCATAGTGTCAAAATCTTGAATTCATATTGATCTTGATAGAATCAAGGAAATTTCTGAAATACCCTTACCTCACAACAAGAAAGCTATGCAATCTTTCCTCGGTCAGATTAATTTTGTAAAACGATTTGTACCAGATTTTTCAAGAATTGTATCTCCTTTACAAGCAATGATTAAAAAGAATTCAAATTTCAAATGGGGCCAAAATGAATATGAAGCATTCAATCTGATCAAACAAGAAATTATTAATGCTCCATCTTTAGCAACTCCAAATTTTTCCGATCCTTTTATTTTGTATACATTTGCCTCTGATAAATCATATGCTGCGATACTCACTCAAGTAAATCAAGACAAGGTAGAAGCCCCAATTGCTTTTTTCAGTTCAAATTTACAGGGGGCTGAGTTGAATTATTCAGATGTGGAGAAACAAGCTTATGCTATTTTCAAAGAAATTAAATATTTCAGACCTTTTCTACTTAAAACCCATACAAAATCATAGTACCGTTTCCAACGGTAAGAAATATTTTAGTCCAGAAATATGTGGGTGAGAAAAGAGCCAATTGGGTTACTGCCTTACAAGAATATGATGTAGAAATCAAACCAGGAAGTATTGTAAGAGGTGAAGGTTTTTGCAAAATACTAGCTGGAGCATCGCTTATTTCTGAAAAACCATCTGCAGAGATACAAATGTATGAGGTAAGCCTAAACGATGTTGAATCATTATATGCTGATATCATTTTTTATCTAAATAATGGATATGCTCCTCCAAATCTCGATCACACCAAGAAAAGAGCTCTAAGGTTGAAGGCTAAGCAATATCAGCTTGTGAATGATGTTCTTTTTAGAATGAATTATGATTCTGTTCTTCTTAGATGTCTGGAGAAATCTGAAGCTGAAAAAGTCTTGCAGGAACTTCACGATGGACCAGCAGGTGGACATTATGCTCGAGATGTTACTGCACATAAAATTCTTTGCGCAGGCTATTACTGGCCCACATTATTCAAAGATTCACACAGCTACGCAAGGAAATGTTAAGTCTGTCAAACCACTGCTGGAAGATAAAAGAAACCATCATTATCGTTACAACCAGTCAACATTGACCAGCCTTTTGATCAATGGGGATTGGATATAATAGGTGAGATCGTTCCTCACTTTTCTAAACAACATAGGTATATCATTACAGCCACTGATTATTTTACGAAATGGGTAGAAGCAGTTCCTCTTAAGACTGCTAATGCCGAACACATCATCGAGTTCATAGATCAGTTCATAATCACCAGGTTTGGTTTACCTTCTGCTTTAATGTTTGATAATGCATCGTATTTTTCTGGTAATGCTATGACTGAATTTGCACTCAAGAGAGGCTTCAAACTTAGATACTTTGCCAATTATTATCCACAGGGAAATGGGTTAGCTGAATCCACAAATCAAAACTTAATCAGAATTATTAAGCGAACCATTGATCAAAATCATAGAAATTGGCATAAGTCTTTAATATATGCTTTATGGGCAGATCGAATAATGCAGAAAACCTCCATTGGCACTTCTCCCTTTAATTTAGTTTATGGGAGAGAAGTGGTTCTTCCAACTCATCTAGTAATTCCTTCTTTAGCCTTAGTTCAATATATTGATGAAGTACCAACTTCTTCCTTACAACTAAGGCAGATGGAAATAATTAAGCTAGAAGAACAACGAGAAAAGGCCAAATTAACTCATGCTCATCACCAAGCATTAGTGAAAGCTTCTTTTGATTCAAACATGATAACCAGAAAGGACTTTCAGATAGGAGATCTAGTTTTAAAATGGGACAAGGCTCATGAAGAAAAAGGAAAACATACGAAATTTCAATGAATGTGGCTTGGTCCTTTCCAAATTGCAGAAATCATAGGTCCATCTACTTTTATGTTACAAGATTTAACAAGGAAAAGAGATTCTTTACCTGTTAATGGATAGATCCTCAAAAAATATTTTCCATAGGAGATCATTCTTCTATTCTATATATTAGTTTTCTTTACTTTCATAATAAAACCAGTTGTTAATAGTTATATTTGGAATTCACAAAAAAGATACAAATTCTCTTTTTGATTTTGTTTTTTCACTTATATAAATAGAATTCTTCTAGAAAATTGATCATTATTATTCAAATATATAGTTAAAAACTTTAGCCTAGAAATGTTACTAGTTTCAACTTTGTAAATTTGGATAAAAAACGACCTCTAGTGAGGAATTGTTTTATATCAGTTCAATGAAAGGTATCAATAACAAAATGAAGATTCTTTGTAGAAAAGTCTTTTCCAAAAAACTCTATTATTGTCGTCCAGAGCTATCTTAAGGAAAAAATGACTTCCTCCCCACCTAGAAAGTTATAATGTTCAGGGAATGATCCAATTATACACTTTAAACTTAAAAAATAAGAGGTCTCATCACGAGCCGACTTATCACGATCATAGATATTATAGCTTGCTGACTTTGCCAATACTGCATACCACAATAGGGCAATGACTCAATATTATTGCAATCAAAAGGCAAGGGGTCTCATCACGAGTCAGCTTGTTCAGCAAAGTTATAAATCAAGTGAATGGCATTGTCATAAATTGGCTACCAAACCAAGACATTGTTCTTTAAGAATAAAAAAGAAAAATGAAAGGAATAAGTGTGAACATGGATTTCTCTTTGAAAATTGTATATTTCTCTAAGTAGGATACGGGATCATTGCTGGGTAACAGGTAACCCTGTCGAAGCTATAAACGCTTGTTGGCAGCAGTGGCTCTACCTACGACAAATGAGCATATTTAAAACTGATTTACAGATAAGCCTTTGTTTTTATCTTTATAAAACCTAGTAATCACTGATATAGATACAAGGACTAGCTTGAGGGAGTGAAATAGTCAAATTTGAATATAGAAGAAATGAAATATCATTGATAGATAAAAGCATAATGTACTTTGTCTTTTTATAATAAAGTTTGATTTTCTTAAAATTTTCTATTTCGAAAAGTTTAGAAAATTCAAAACAAAAGCAGAGATAATTAGTTCTTCCAAATGAATCGCCAATTGTTGTGGCCAGCAACAACTCCCCTTCTTATTTAGTATTAGTAATAATACTAAATAAGTGGGGACCCTTAGTTTTAAAAAAATCCAAAAAAATTAATTAGTGCTTGTTTTCTTTTTTTTTCAATAAAACTTACTATCATTAACTTAAGAAAATTCCTTGGAAAATCTTTAAATGAAGTTAAGTTTATGATAGCATAGAATAAAATCATTCTTTGAGGAATATCGCATCGCAAAAGGGTAATGAATGCCTCTTTACAAGCAAAATTTTAAAAATTTGCAATACGAAAACTACGCGCTAAAAGGAACATTCATTGCATCACAAAGTTTCAAATATCATATACTGAGAAACCTCAAATCACCGATGTGCGATAACATTTATCGCAAATCTCATTTCGTAGAAAATACATTAACGGATGTTTGTCATATGTTATATTTTGCGATATTGCAATTTTGCGATTTCGCGATGATATAATATTTGCGCTATTATGATGTTGCGATTTATGATCTAAGTATCGAAGGAGAGTTGTGATATTGCGATATTGCAAAAAAAAATCCAGATCGCATTATCGCAGATCCTTAATGATCGTTGTACGAAAAAGCTCTCCATAAATCGAGACTCCGTTATGCACTTTAAAGTTTAATCAATAAATTGATTGTCACTCATTAATGAAAATGGTTTCGTTCTGATTAAAGAAGTTATTTCACGTAATGTGATATATTTCATAGCTCTTCAGCATTTAAAACTTGTCGTCACCTTTTTCATATCATTACTCTCACTTAATTCGTAAACCACAGGCGCGAAGAAAAGAGGACTATACAAAGTGATATTCAGAGTATAATGGGAAGAAATACAAAGCTCCAAGTTCTGAAAGTAAAGAGATGGCGTCCTTTTACACAAACACTACCTGCAACAAAGACGCTGGTATCACCACTTGGGATGGTATGCATAATCTGCTTGAAGAAGAAAACCCCAGAGTAATGGATGTTTCAGCTACTGCAAGATCACTTGGATCTTCCCAAGCATCTCTTACAGAGTTATCTTGTTCATTTTTTCACCGGATAGCAGCAAGACCTAAAATTATTCTATATACAGACATGGTGAAATGGGTACTGAATAGCACTGATATTACGGACAGACAGTTCAAGACTCAGGGCCAAGAGCTCATTGGCTCATTTACTCCAGAATATTTAAGGCTTA
Source organism: Pinus albicaulis (assembly GCA_034641835.2). Lineage (NCBI taxonomy): Eukaryota > Viridiplantae > Streptophyta > Pinopsida > Pinales > Pinaceae > Pinus > Pinus albicaulis. The sequence continues at coordinate 35,463,358 of CM076583.1, forward strand.
TGTATCATGTGTTAGAGCCACAGTCGACGTACAACAAACAGTTTATTGAAAAGTTTGCCAAGGAAAATGAAAACCTAGAGGAATGCACCCAGGAGTAGTCCAGAAGAGACGAACCACTGAAGAAAGATAAACACGGTATGTACAGTACTAGTTCTCTCACTTCTCCGTATTTCTTTGCTGCTGCTATGCTTTGTAGGCTTTTTGGAAAGCCTGACATTAATAATTTTTCGCCTGAATGGCTACCATTGTTGAATGTTGCTATTAATGCTACTATTATGGATTGGGCTAAGATATTGTCTGATAACTTGGCCACGACTATTTTGAATTATCGATCTAAGAGAACTATCTCTCAGAGGATTTATCCTCCTTTTTACTTATCTGCCTATGTGATGGATTCAATCTGCTATGTTTCTAATTTTCTTTTAGTGGGTTGGCAATGGACAATTCAAGATCCCCTACCCATTCATGTTTATCATAAATAATTGTGGGATTCAAAGTTCATTCCTCATTTTTACAAGATTTTCCATGGCGTCATGTTGCCCCTGTACAGAACATTGTATAATAAGGATGCTCCAAGGTTTTCCCTTGAAGCAGAAGTAGACATTCTCCCTGTCGCAAGATGGTTTGGGGAAGAATTGTTTACTTATGTTAGGTTTTTTGGAATTTTTTCTTCTCCTCACGTTTTTCCTTTATATGTTCCGGACAAACTTATGGCTCAGAAAATTGCGTATCAAACCTGTGGAGAGGGAGGTTTGACAAAAGAATTAAAGGATAAAAAGAAGGCCATCTGGACACAATTTCCTGTGGTCTGTGGAGCATTTTCATTATCTGATGTTGGTCATGCATTTAAATAAGTAAACAATATTACATGTTTACAATTGTTCAAGTTTTCAAGAAGGCTATTCGACCCGTATGATGTTGTTAAGAATTTCACCACTGCAGTCAAGGTAACAGTATTTTCTAGAAAAGAGGATCTTTTTGATGACATGTTTTAAGAAAAATGCACATTTAAAGAGATTCTATATTCAGCTCAAACACCTTTTTCTCCAGAAGAGTTCCAAGAATTTAAGATGTACATAGAAAGGAGGTTGACCACTATTCCTTTGGATAATTTTCACTTGGAACCCTTAAGGGAACCAACTCCTAGTGTCAGTCTCAGTGGAAGTTCAGGTACAGAAAGGCCTAAGTCAATGTCCGGAAAAGAAACTTCTGAAAGTTCTAAAATTTCTGATAATTACCAGGATAAAAGTGAAGGGTCAGTAAAGGATACTGCCCAATCAAAAGAAATTTCACAGCAACATATTTCAACCACTCCGCAGTTAAATCTTCCCCCTCTCATTGTATAGCAACCATCCATCAGAACTGAATTGGATAAGGAATGGGAAACATTTAATGACTTGATTAATGTTGAAGGACAGAACACCTAGACTCTTGTAAGTAATGTACAGACAACAAAAGGTTTAGTTACAGGAATAAGTGGCAATGTCACATAAACAGAACATATACACATTACCCCCTCTTCTGAGCTTGTACTTAAAATTGAGGAAATTCCTCCTCTGGATATATTCTATAGTCCACAACATAAAGCAGTAGTAAGAAAAAAAAGAATGAAAAGGAAATTAGAAAGTGTAATCTCTCATGATGCAGAACAATTGGATGTTTTATGGCAAGATCCTACTACTAATCCAACTGAAAATCTTGCTAAATTATCTCAGATTACAGGAGCATATGCCTTTGCAGCTATCGATAAAGCATCTGAAGTACAACAATTACTGAATGAAAAAGAAGATCAAATACAGGTTCTGGAACAACAGCTGCAACAAGTCAATGCTAACAGTGAAGCACAAAAACAACTTGAAAAATTACAACAGGAGTTTCAACAAATGCAAGTTAGATATCATAAAAGTTTAGCTGAAAAAGAGAAACAACTACAGGTTATGCAAGAGATACACAAAGATGATCCCAAGCTCACAGAATTTATTACAGAGTCTATTTCCTTAAATAATCAACTACTGAAGCAACAGGATATATTATGCCAAAAAATTTCACAGGGGAACTCTTTTTTTCAAGAAAGTGATAAAATCACTAATCATGTCGTAGAATTACGACATGATTATGATTTAACTAATGAAAGAGTTACTGACTATTTGACTTGGCAAAAGACAGAGGAGGGAAAAAATGCAGGAGCACCAATCATCAATGACAGTCATAAAGAAATGCTCTTCAATAATTGGGATGCACAGATCAAAATTGCAGAACAAGCAGCGGAAGAAGCAGCTACAGCAGCAAGCAATATTACTGATTGTGTAAATGAAAGTTTGCACAATTCTAATTTGATTTCAGAAACTATTTCAGGATACCTGCCACAAGCATAGCAACTGCAGACAGAATGGAAGCAGAATGCTGAAGAAAAAGCAGAATCGATTAAAGGATTGACAAAGTTAAATTGGGATTCTTACTGGGCATTTCTGGTAAAACCACACAGTCAATGCAGCGCTCTCAATTGCATAATCAATTCTGCCGAGAAGATGGCACCAGCACTCGCCGATTCCATTTTCTTAGGACAGTTAAAATCTGAAGTCGGTCAGCGTCCTCTTCTCAAATCAATGTTGAATGCTTGCAAATTCAAAGATCAGATTCATAAGTAGTTAGTTGATAGTTTTAAATTTTAGATTTAGTATTAGTTTTACTTTATTTTTGCCTAGAAAAAGGACGGTCATTTAAACCGTATCCTACATTTTTGTAATAAGTTATTTTTAGATTTAGTTAGTAGTATTTAAACCCTTCTCATGCATTTAGAGAAGGGTCCTAAAATTTGTCAAAAACTTGTCCTCAGAACATGCACTTCCACACCCTCAAAGGAGGTTTTGATGAATGAATGGAATGAGATTTATTGATATTTGCGTCTAATATCTGCTACTGATGTTGTACTTCTGTACTCTTAGTGGATGTTGGATTAAGAAGAGATAACTCATTATTTCTTGAAGCTCATGAGTAGAACTAGTTATAAATGGTACTTTTATCTCTTAACTATTTCTGCCTCTGTGTTAAAGTGATATTTATGTTCAGTTGTTTATGTATTAATGCTTGAATGTTTGAGTTATCATTTGGCACTTTTGTACGGTGATAGCCACTTGTTTATGCTTAATGTATGAATAGCTTATTATGCGATATATTTTTCACAACTGTTTCGTCTAACTTTTTATACGAAGTGGTTTATCTTTATTGAATTATTTTCTTATAACAGTTGAATGATCTTTATTAGCAATTGCTATTTGAAATCATTTTAGATCGCATAAAGAAAATATTACATCCCGGGTTTAGTTTAGAATTAGATATTTCTGTTTAATTAGATTACAATTTACATGTTATTAGATTAGAATTAGAATAAAAGCATTTCACTTAGGAACTTTCTTAGAAATGACATATCAATTATCAACACACACACACACACATATTGGGAAACTGGTCCCATTATCCCCAGTCGGACCCACTACACCAAACGGAAAAGGAGCTGCTAACCAAGGTCCGGACCGGGTGGGTATCCCCCTTGTTGTAAGACCCGATTTTTGGGGCTTCAACAGGATATAGTTGTAGCTGACATTACCCCTAAGTATGGCATGCTCTTATCAAGATCTTGGGGAGCCAAACATCAAGGAAGCCTTCAAATGGACATGTCTTATGCCACCATCCCTGTTTTTAACCAAAACAGAAGACCATACAGGGAATCCCACATGAAGTACATGGTGAGCAACATAGACAAACCAAACAACTCTCCAATCTATTCTATTCAATAAAGTTTAGATTCCTTTGTCTTATATAATGAAGATGACATTACTCAACAAGATAAAGAAAACATAGACCCAATCATTTCACCACAACAATCCAATATTCCCTTCGATCAAATTCAAAACATTGACAATCAACAGCAACAAGAAAATGAAAATAAAGATGGCATACTTTGGAAAATAAATTTTGATGGATCTTGTAATAAAACAATTGCAGGAGCAGGTGTGTGGATTCAAAATACAAAACAGAGTTTTTCATACAAATTGGATTTCCCATGCACTAACAATATTGTTGAGTATGAGGCACTTCTCCTAGGCTTGCAACTGCTTAAACAGTTAGAAGCCCAGAGGATATCAATCTTGGGAGATTCTGAACTTATCATAAAACAAATCAAAGGAGAATACTCAGCTAGAAATCCAAGACTTAGGGAATATCGAAACGCTGCCCTTGATATATTAAAAACCTTTGAGAAGTATGAACTTATTTTCATTCCAAGAGAATTGAATCATCTAGCAAATGAACTTGCTTTCAATGCCAGCAATTGCCAAAAACCTGAAATAAATCAACAGCTCAGTGTAAAAGTAAAACACAGGCCTGCTGTACCTGATAACGTAGATGACTAGCAAGTGTTTGATTCTGAACAACACATAGACGATTTCTTGAAGTCAGAAAACGATTTCACCATACCAACATCAGAATCTAGCCATAATTAGAACTGTCCATATATTGAAGAAATCCTAGAAGATGAAATAACACTCTCTTCTGATATAAGTCATTATGAGAATACATTTGAAGCAGAGTCAATTGACAACGTGGACCAAAAGGACTTGGAAGTTTTAGAATGTAAGAACGGTTCAATTCCAAGAGGTCTCTCACCTTTGGAACACCTTTTCGACTTTAATGATGTAGCCAAGGAATAAAAAATGGAGCCTGTAGAAACAAACGTAGAAGAACACAACATAGGTTACCTAACGGAACCCAAGATGATTAAATTGTCCAGCACTCTTCCAACTCACATAAAATCTTGATACATTGATCTGTTTAAAGAATTTAAGGATGTTTTTGCCTGGGCACACACAGATCTGAAATCTTACGATACCAGCATTATTCAGCACAAGATTCCCTTGAAGGAAAATCAAAAACCCTTCAAACAAAAACTGAGGAGAATAAACCCACTTTATTACCTTTATTTAGAGTCGAAATTGAAAAAATGCATGATGCTGGCATTATAGTACCTGTTAGGTTTTCAGAATGGGTATCAAACTTGGTTTCTGTTAGGAAAAAGATAGGGGAGATCATGCTTTGTATTGACTTCAGAAATTTAGATAGAGCCTCCTTAAAAGACAACTACCCCTTACCCAAAATGGACCATATACTTCAGAAGGTAGTTGGGTCAAAAAGGATTTCCCTATTAGATGGGTTCTCAGGTTACAACCAGGTGTTAGTGCTCCCAAGTGATCAAATCAAAACTGTTTTTACCACACCTTGGAGCACCTTTATGTATGTCAAAATGCCTTTCGGATTAATGAATGCAGGGGCCATCTTCCAAAGGGCCATGGACATAGCCTTTTCTGAAGATATTGGCTATTTCATAATTATTTACCTTGATGACATAACTATTTTTTCAAAAACTGATGAAGAACATTTGAATCACTTAAGAAATTTTTTTGAGAAATGTAGGAAATTTGGCTTGTCATTGAATCCCAAGAAGACACTTTTCAGTCTCCAAGAAGGTAAACTTCTTAGACATATAATTTCAGAAGAGGGAATCAAAATAGACCCTACAAGGATAGATGGCATATTGCAAATTAGCCATCCAAGAAGCCTCAAAGAGTTGCAATCTTTCATCATAAAGATTAATTTTTTGAGAAGGTTTATCCCCAACCTTGCTAAGCTATTAAAAAACATTACAAACATGCTTAAGAAATATGTCGGTGTAAAATGGACTTTACCAGCTAAACAATCATTCGAAAGGGTCAAACAAGCTCTTACTCAAGCACCAATCCTGATTAGTTCAGATTTTACCAAAGACTTTTACATCTTTTCCTTTGCATCCGAACATTCAATAGCCGCAGTTTTACTTCAAAAGAATGACTTGGGGCAAGAACAACCAATATCTTTCTTTATTAGGGCCTTAAGAGATGCTCCTCTCAAATATAACTTCATGGAGAAGCAAGCCTTGGCATTAGTGAAAGCATTAAAGGACTTTAGGGTCTATATTTTACACTCTCACATAATTGCTTTTGTTCCACATACTGTTGTCAAGGACATTCAAAGTCAAGACCCTGATGGTAAAAGGGGAAAATGGATTGCAACTATTCTTGAATATGACTTAGAAATTAGGCCCACCAAACTAGTTAAAGGGAAAGGATTATCAAAACTTATGGCTGAATCTAACTTCCAAGCACTAGACATGAATATGGTAGATGTGTTGGAAAAAATAGAAGAATCTGATGCTCCTGTTATTGAAGAAACATTTCTAAATTCTCCTTGGTATGCTGACATTATTTATGTGCTTTTTTATTTAAATGCCCCTCCTTCTTTGAATAAAACTAAAGCTAGATTCTTGAAACAAAAGGCTTTGATTTTTTGTATCTTAGATGGAGTATTATATTGGAAAAATTTTGTTGGAATTTTGCTTATATGTTTACTTGAAGATGATGCAGGAAAGATCATGCACGAGTTGCATGAAGGAGAATGTGGAGGACACTTCTACTGGAAGGCCACAGCAAAAAAAATTCTTAGATCTGGTTACTATTGGCCTACCCTTTTCCCAAACACTCAAAAGTTGGTCATGTCTTGCCATAAGCATCAAATCTTTGATAGAAAAAGAAAACTTCTTCCTTTACCCTTACATCCTATTAGAGTTGAGGCACCTTTTCAAAAATGGGGTTTATACTTCATTGGGGAAATTCACCCATCCTCCTCAGCTCAACTTAAATGGATCCTCACAGCCACTGACTTCTTTACCAAATGGATAGAAGCTATACCTTCCAGAAATTCTAATGACTCTGTCATTATCAAGTTCCTTGAAACAAATATCCTATCCAGATTTGGTTGTCCCAGAAAAATCATAACAAACAATGCTATTGCTTTTAAATCTAAGAAGATGGTTGATTTCTGTTACAAATACCACATAACCTTGGGCCATTCCACTGCTTACTATCCCCAAGGAAATGGATTAGCTGAATCTTCCAGCAAGAGCCTCATCAATATCATTAAAAAGTTGTTGGAACAAAATCAAAAATCATGGCACAGTAAACTGGTTCATGCTTTATGGGCTGATAGGCTAACTACAAAGAAATCAATAAACATGTCCCCCTATCAGCTCGTCTATGGCATGGATGTAGTCTTTCCCACCTCATTGGGAGTGCCAGTCATGAAGCTCCTTCAAGAAGTGCATATTGAAGAGAATGATATGCAGAGAAGAATCAACCAAACAATCCATTTACAGCAGACCAAAGAGGAAGTCTATGAAAGAACACAGTTAGTCCAAGAAAATATGAAGAAGCTATTTGATAAGAGGACTAAGGCAAACAATTTCCAAGTTGGAAATGTTGTTCTTAAGTGGGATTCGAGGAAAGAAGAGAAGGGAAAACATGGCAAGTTTGAGAATTTGTGGAAAGGGCCCTATATTATTCATGCTGAGAGGGGTCACAATGCATTTTTCTTGAAAGAATTGGATGGATAAGATCTGTATGGAGGTTCTATCAATGGCATGATGCTCAAGCATTACTTCTGCCAAGAATCTTAAGTTTTAAATAATTTTTATTTGTCATTGTAAATGTCATAGTCTTACCATTGCATTCAAAGTTAGAAAAAGAAAAAGAGAAACAAATTCTGAAAGTGTGCAAGCTCAAATGCCACTCCTGAAAAACACACTTCTAGTTAGTCAAATAGTTTAATATTGACTAATTAACTTTAAATTTTCTGCTGATAGGATAGTGAATTCGATTTTCCAAACTGTTTAAACTTGGCTTATCAGTAGATAGTTTAAGATAGAAATTAAAGGTTCGAACATGCTCAAAATTTGAACCTAAAGTTTCAAAGAGAAAATGACTTAAATCTGTTTCAAATTCTGAGTCAAAAGATGTAAAATATGGTTCTAATCAAATTAAAACCTGAACCAGAACAAAAGCAAAGATAGCTCAAAACAAAGATAAAAACAAAGTTGTAGGAAGGAGGAAGGAAATGTTTTCAAATTTCAGATCTCAAGCCTTCGCTCTTGTTTTAAATTTTGTGCAAAATAAATATCTATGTGTAGTTTGTCTTTTATGCCATAGACCAACATCAAGTTAGACTGTCCAATCCTAACTTGAATGTTTTTCAATTTCTGTTGTAGAATTTAGAAATTTAGAGAATGAAAGTCTGTTGGACAGTTTAATCCCAACAGACAAAAGATTAGGTAGAGAAGCATCTAAACTCAACTGTTTAAACTGAGTTCAGGGGGAAATAGGGAGTAGAATTAGATTAATTTTATGTTTTCAAAAGAATAAAATGATGTGAAAAGAGTTTTCCAATCCAAGTGCACTCTAAGTAAAAAAAAAAAAAAAATGTTAGATCTGTAGTATTGGGTAGGTAGAAAATTGTATTGATGAAAGATCCATTGTTTTTGTGGCTGCTAACATGTTTTAAAAGCAAAATCATCCAGCCAAGGAAGGACAACCCAATGGATGTGGCACAGGTCAGCCTCTCAGAGAATGCAAGTCTGAATTCTTGATGCCTTCAAGAAGGCACCATCCCCAAGTGGAGCCACTGTTAGCCACCTATAAAATTTGATTATACCAAAGGGTGGATAAATTTGTTAAAAGCCTTCAAGGAACAATTTTTATTACTAAAAACTGTTGGCTCTTGAAGACTTTTGAAGGCCTCATGCCTCTGTCCAAACCTACACTATTGTTTACATCTTAAATACTCTGAAATCATGCTAATTTCCAAGGAAAAGTACTGCTGCAAGCTCCTTTTTTCCCTTCCCATCTCTTCAAAAGCCTAACCTCATTTTCTTTCCCCCCATTTCCCATGAAAATCCCTCTTTTCATGTTTCTCCCCTTTCCACATCATAAAAATCCCTTGATAAAGTTCTAAGACGCCTTCTTAGCCTTATCGGAATCCTCAAATTCCTTCGAAAAACCTTGAAAAACCATTAAAATGTATATTTTATGTATTATGGACTTAAGCCCCCTCAGGCTAAGCCTTTAAACCTTTTTCCTCCATATACCTTGGTGCCAGAACCAAGCACCAGTCTTTCTAGCACTTATCGCATTGCCCATATGCGAATAGCCCCCTTCCTTTTTAAAACCTCCGGTCATATAATTTTCCACGTGCCCAAAGATCTCACAGTCGGGCGCCTAACCATATTTCATATACATCCCACCCCCGAAAATATTAAAACCTTATGATATTTTAAAACTTTGGGTTTTTCGTGATTTTCTAAAAGTTCCCGCCGGTCCGAGTTTCAAAGCACCCTCCACCGTCGATCTAATCTGCATATCGACGACGTGGAATCAATCATTACCGGTGGTCCCCGCCAGCTGTGTGTCTTTGCCCAAAACCGCGCGGTATTCATCGCACCGCCTTTGAGCGGAGGGCGGTTTTTCCCCAATTGACAGCGATTCCACTCACCTTTTGACACGTGGCTCCGCGCACTATTTCAAAACCACTGTTCATTGCGCATTAAAGTTCAGAAGTGGACCCCGCGTGATATTGTTGTGTGCCGTCCGATCTAAACCCGCTCATCCAACTGTGATCGCTCGCCGAAGTTGCCCGACATTTAACCAAGCTACGGCACACCGGTAACCACATCTCTGCCGTTGATCTGATCTATAGATCGACGGTCCACATTCCATCGCCCTATTTTTCTCCGTTTGACTTTCAACCTCCGCTCTCGACCGTCGATCTCCACGCGATCGACGGCTTAGATTTAATCTTCTTTCGCTCGTTCTACGATCTCTCCCGATCAATCCCGACTATTGGATGATGCCATCCAATGGCCACGCTCCCTCCACATGTCCTTTGAAGCAGTCAACCTATATATGCAAGATTTTGTAATAGTTGTTTGTATTTTTGCAGGGTTTAAATGGTTTTCCGCCATTCTTAAGAAAATTTGGAGGCTGAGGGTGACGACCCTCCCGCCTTCAATTTGTCAAAAGGAAATCATTCACAGGTGTTAAATGCACGTTTCATCGGTGTTTCATGAGGCATTGATGCCATTTGATTCCTGTTTCAGTCCTGCACATTTGAAACACACAGAAAGTCAATCACAAATCAAGAGTATCAGTATGGAAGACCAGAATGCACCAGAACAGAGGATTAAAGGACAAATTTGTGGGGATTATATCTAAGATGCTTATCAAAAGCCTAATACCTGGATTTAAACACAGTTTTAAAGAAAAATCAGAGTGTTTTATCCGACAAAAAGCTCCACCGCCTTAGTTGAAACGAATCAATTCTTCTCAGCTACCACAAAGGACACCTGTGCCTCGAAGAAATCAAATGCAGGCCGAAGTTATTGCATGAAATCAAATATCTGCCTCACAACACAGCTAAAGGGTAAATCTGCGAACAAACTTAATGACAAAATATCTACAGAGTTACTCTAACATGACAAAGAGCCTCAAAGGTCAAATTAAGCTCCCACCGAGCTTAAATCTTTATGTGAATCATTTAATACAGAAGACACCTATTGTAAGCTTCTTCATTGAGCCCCCAAAGGCCGAGAAGCCATTTAAAGTCTGTATTAATTGTAATTGGAGATCTTTATCAAGATCTCACCTCCTCATTCTTCTATATATACTTCTGCAGAAGATGAGTGAGGGGTTGGTTATTGTTTGATCACAAGTTGTAATACGGAAACTCTTTGAAGTAAATACATAGTCTGTTGAAGTTGAAGAACAAATTGAAGTTTTGGAGGTCTTGATGATGTTGTTGCATGCTTGTTCCTGAGAAGGCTCTATCATTGGATCCATGAGCTTGGTTGTTGGTGAAGTATTCTAAACTATTTTATGTTTTTCCCCTGTTTTCATTATGTTCCATAATTTCTTACTATAGTAGGATAGAAAGTATTAGGCCAAGAAATGACTCCTGGAAGCACCTTAGACCTGTTCATCCTTCACTGTTTTATGTTTTCTTCTTCTAAAGTATTTTAGAGGCTTTAAAATTTCTCTTTAATCTTCATGCTTGTTTATTTCCTTAATAGTTCGAACAGTTGGTTTCAGCATGATTTATGGTTCTCCCTGCTTGTCTGCTGCCACTTAAAAACTGTTATTGAAGTCTCCCTTTGAAGTTCTTTGTTTGCAGTGAATCAGAGAGGTCTGTTTTGATCTTGCCCTTTGTCCTCACTTAAACAGTTGGCTTAAAGGTCATTATAATTATGATCATAGATGTTTTTAGGTGTTCCCTCTTCTATGACTGTAATTATCAGTAAATATTTTATGTTTTCTAAGTCCTTTAAAATAAAATATTTGAGGAAATAGGGTGTTCCCCGAATCTTAGATTTCATTTTGAAAGTTGTCTTGAAGTCATTATTTTCTTAAAGAATGTTTGTAGAATTTATGGTTAGCCCTGTCTATCAAATATTTCTTTATTGTTTAAATTATGTTTTCAGGTTCCCTTTTTTGAGAATTCAATTTCTCTTTCCAAATCATTAATGTTCATCCCATTCCAAAAAACCAAAGGATCCTGTGGCCAAGTTAGATTTTCCCTTTGATATCCCATATCCTTTCATGAGCTTGTTATGACCTTTTCTTGACTCCATTGCCCAAATAACCAGATGTTTCTCCATTCTGTGTATCTTTCCCAGACCTTTCATGTTCTGCTGTATCAATTCAATCCAACCAAACAAACACCTGCACTTAATAACTAGTCTAAAATCAATACTATAAGCACACAAGATAAATGTTTGCAAACAAAAATTTGAGAGATCCCTCTCTGAGAACAGGAGGACTAGATCCTGTAACTCTAAAGATTGGTTCTGATGTTGCCTTGTCTTTTGATTTTCCAAACTATCAAAACACGGGACCCCAACAGGATGCATGCCGGAAGCACCAGATCTCCTTGAATATCAAAAAGTGCATCTTCTATGTCCCTTTTAGAATCTTGCTTGAACACATAGTCTGTCGGCAAGGATTGATGGTTGATCCTGCGAAGATAGTCATAATTATCAACCTTGCAGCCCCCACCATGGAAAACAGTTGTGTTCTATTCTCGGCCACACGGGCTATTACAGGAAATTCATTCAAGGGTACGCTCTGATCACAACACCCATGGAACAGCTACTAAAAAATGATGTCTCTTTTTTCTGGAATGACGAATGTCAAACGAGCTTCGAAATTCTCAAGGAGAAGATGATATCTGCACCCATACTGATATTTCCTGACTGGTCAAAGGAATTTCATGTACATTTGGATGCGTCAGGCATTTCCTTGGGTGCGGTTCTCACTCAACTTGGAGAAGGAGATATTGATCACCTGGTTGCCTTTACGAGTTGAAAACTCTCGGGCACAGAACATAATTACTCTACCACTGAGCGCGAAGGACTGGCTATGGTATATGCATTACAAAAATATGGGCACTATTTGTTGGGTGGCCACTTTAAGATGTTCACTGATCATTCGACTTTGAAATACCGGGTCAACAAGCTTGTGTTGGGGGGGAATATTTTCCGCTGGCCGTTTCTATTCCAGAAACATGATTTTGAGATCATCGTTAAGCCCGAGAGGTTGAATGCAGGCCCGAATCATATGTCTCGCATCTAAACAGAGGAAGAGCCTACTAACTTGGACGAGGGCTTACCCGATGCGTAGTTGTTCACCATTAAGGTGGTTGATTCTCACTTTGCTAATATCATTGAGTTCCTAACTACAGGCGTGGCCCCTGCAGAATATTCGGTGCAGCAGAAAAAGGAGTTGGTTACCCGAGCTGCAAACTTTACTATCATCGCCGATTAGTTATACAAGCTAGGCACAGATGAAATACTACGCAGGTATGTAATGGAACATGAACGGCCCATCGTTTTAGTAGAAGCACACAACAGAGTCATAGGAGGCCACTACGTAGGACGAGCTACGACAAAAAAGATCTTAAGGGCTGGATTATGGTGGCCTACCCTGCATTAGGATTCTTACACCTATTGCAGATCGTGTGATACATTCCAATGAAATGGATGACCCTCACGTCGAGATGGCATGCCATTACAGCCTCAAGTGGCCCTACAGACTTTTGAAAAATGGACCATTGACTTTGTAGGACCCATCAATCCGCCAGGCAAGAAAACAGGTGCGCGCTACATTATCACTGCCACCGACTACGTCACTCAATGGGCTGAGGCACAAGAAATGAAATATTGTATTGCGGATAATATTGCGCACTTCATCTTTGAGAGGATTCTGACCAGGTTTGGCTGCCGAAATATCCTAATGAGTGATAGAGGTATGCACTTTGTTAACCAAACTATTCAAGCTTTGAATGAGGAATCACAGATCCACCATGCGAAGAGTACACCATATCATCCCCAAGAAAATGGGGCAGTTGAAGCTTTTAACAAAATTTTGGAATAGGCATTAACTAAGGTTTGCAATGCTAATCGCAGTGACTAGGATGTTCGCATCCCCTCGGTTCTATGGGCCTACTGAACGACCTGCAATAAGCTGACAAGCAGGACCCCCTTCTGAATGGTCTATGGAAAGGAGGCCATTATACCCATAGAATACATTGTTCCTAGCCTATGCATCGTAGCATTCACAAATACGGCAGACCCAGATATCATAGAGGAGTGTCTTGCGCAACTGGTGGCTTTGGAGGAATATTAGTTTATTGCTAATTTTCACCAACAGGTTCGGAAGGCTCGTGATAAATCCTAACACGATCGACATATTTGCCAAAAGACATTCATCGAAGGTGATCTCATCCTTTTATACGACAGCCAATTTGCGAAACATCCAAGGAAATTCCAGCAACACTAGCTTGGTCCCTACACAGTTAAGGAGATCACGAATGGCGGAGCAGTCCAGCTAGCTACCCTGCGCGGTGACCTCGTTCATGGCTTTTTCAATGGTAGTCGACTCAAGCCATAGCAGGCTAAGGAGTATATGCTACACCACTACAGTGACTCGGGACTGTTATTTCCTAAATCTACCTCAGGCTGAAAGAAGGCAGAGTTCAAGGTAACATCAAACCACGCTTAGTCTGGTAGCTAGCCCTACCAGAACAGGAGAGGGCTCTCTCCAGGTCAATCTCAGCGAAAAGTAAGCAATAGGGCTTGAGATGATTGAAATAAAAGCTAATTTTAGGCTAGGTATATAAATAAGGAGTTTTATTTTGATTTTGGGGGTTTTCGTTGGAAAAAAGGGAAAGGCAGTTTTGGGTGCGGGGATAAGGCCTAGTTTTTGCAGAGTTCTGATTGGGGCAAGGAAGGCAAGTGTTTTGATACTTTAGGTTGATTGAATGGAAGGATCAGACTAGTGAAGATCTGAATAGGGAAAGAGGATCTCAAGAGTCCTCCTCAAACAGATGAAAACATGTAAAATTAAACAAAACTAAAGGCAGAGCAAAGCAAGCTACTGAATTCTACCTTTAACACTGATTTGCTTAATTTAAGAAGAAATGAGAAGGAAAATGGCACTCATAAACATCATTGAACTTAAAAATACATGGAGGAAAACACCATCAAAACACAGAGCCACAAGGATCCCAAAGAGGGCTGCAAACCCTGGTCTATTCCTCTGCCAAAATTGCAGAATGAATGTACAATGAAGTGCTATGCAATCCCAAATGTCCAACCCTGAAAATGTCTGATAAAATACATAATATAGACAAGCCTAACCCATTCCCATGCCTCTAGGGGTCGAGCTCATCATTCTAGGATCTTTTTCAACCATATCTAAACTAGGAACTAGAAAATAGGCCATGAAACAACTTGCCTCTATATGCTAGGAAACTGATCCATTCACTGACATTTCACCTTTTGTTGAATGAATCTTCTAGAAAAAGTAAAAATGTGCCAAAATTACATCATGGACATGAAATTACATCAAAGTAGATCAATATTTACATAAAAAAGTGAAACTGGCCAAAACTAGGCGAAATTCTGAGCTGTGGAGTGAAAAATAGGCCAAAATCCTCTATGCGCCGCGCCCAAAATAACTATGCATAGCACAAACTTGGAGCTATTTTTGAGGCCCTTCCCGAAGTCCAAATTGAGATCATGATAACTCGTTGGAAATCCCTACCTGTCTAATTTCCAACCCAAGTGGAATTTCTGGATTTGGTTTCCATTTGCCCCTCCAAACGTTCAATCTCCCAAGACTGGTTCCTGTGTGTGCAAAAAGTGGCAGAAAGGCCATTTTCAAGGTGTTTTTAACCTTTAGGCCACCCAGAACTTGATAAAATCCTTAGGCCATTCCTGAGCAAGCATAAATTTTCATAAAAAATCCAGAAATACCAACTTTTCCTCCAAAGGATCTCCCAATCGTAAGCGCGCGCAAGGTGGCACTACGCATCGGGCAGGAAAACCTGTTTTGAGACCAAAAAATTCAAAAATGAAAAAATTTTCTCCAAATTCCTTGAAATTTGGACTGAAGGTCCCTCATCAAGTACCATGCTCATCCAAAGAAGCTTCAGCCAATATTTGAAGTCGATCATGCCTTTTGCGCCTCCTCAGTGCTCTCCTTAGCCTCGCTTTCAGGATCTTGATCCTCGCTTTGCAAACATGTGTGCATGCCCAATAGTGGTTCTTCATGTGTCAGAGCATGTTCTTCTCTTTTTTTTCCTTCTCCAACAACTTCTCAAGATGCATGTTGACTCTCTCCAGCCACGTCTCTCTATCGGCCTCAATCTCCCGCTCGATAGGTGTCATCTCGGATGGGCTTCTTCGGGCAGCTTGCCGGTTTTCACGGATGTTTTGCAACTCCATGAGTGTCTGCTGATCCTCTAGCTGCTTATTCCACTGCTCCAAATATTTAATGATCCATTGAGCTCTCTGAAACTTGTCGGTCAATGTGATGATCTCAGTTTTCTGCTCCTGAATGATCTCTCTTAGTTTTGAGTTTGGAGAGCTCACGTCCACATCAATCAATGTAAAATCAGTATCCTGACCTCCTAAAAGGCCTTCCTCCTGCATAGGCCTCTTTCCTCTATCCTGTACCTGTACCTGTGCTGATGACGACGTCAACGAGACCCCTTCCACCTCGGGTGGAGATAGTACTCGTCGAGCTGCTGCGAATAATGATCTCGTGCCTCTTTGATAAGTAACAAATACTGGCACACCGATAGGCTCTATCTCGGGACCTTCAAACTGATGTGAAGGCTCACCCGCATCATGAAAAATCTCTGGAGGAGGTTGAGGGGCTGTGAAGAAGTCAAGGGAAATGAAATCTTCCCATGCAATGCCCTGCAATCCAAGCTGATGTACCACAATCATCTTGATGAGCGCATAATGATAAATGTTGTTGTGCTGCTGCTCGGGAGTCTTCTTCTGCACAAGAGTAGTCATCCTCTCTATGTTTAGGCACATGAAATATGGAATGTTCATCATCCTCACTCTTGTGAAATGCATCAAAAACCTGATGTGGTATGAATAAAGGCGTGAGAACCGGCCCTCACAACTGAAGTACCTGATAATGAGTCTCATCAATGGCGCATAGGATTCCTTCAGAAATCGGAATGGGAATACCCTGCTGAGCTGCCTCACATAGCCAGGCCTGATGTATGGCTCGTAATGTACTCTATCCACCTGTTGTCTTTTGTTCCACTCCTCACCTACATTTGGTATTCCTGTTACCTGAGAAATGGTTTCTGGTGTCAAGGTGAAATTTACACCAGCGAGTGTAACCTAACCATCTCGCAAATGTAAAACAAACAACCAGGCCAACTCCTGATGATGTTGAATCTGAGCAATCCTCTCACAATACTGATAGCATGAATACTCTCAGAAACATGCCATGGAAAGTGGGCAGGCCTCCAACTGAGTCAATGAGGTGGGCTCCTCCCTCACATGTTTGCCCCCTTTTCGAGGCCTTCTCGGTGCATGAAGCTCTGTGTTAGAATCACTGTCTTGCTCATATGATGAATCTATGTCCGTCTCCATTGGTGTTTGCAAGGTATATGTCAACTGTATGTTTGTTTTGTTGAAAAGGATAAATGAGGACTTGGTGTCTTTGTCTCCAAATGCCAAATGTGTGCCAAAGGGAAATGAGGGATTGTGAGGAATATTGAACAGTGGGGAAAATTGGAGTTTGTTAAGTGAAATTAAGGTGTGATAACAGTCACTTGACTGTTGGGAATTGGGGATTTTGGGAAATTATAAGTGAAATGAGAGAGGGAGAGTGATAAGGAATAGTAGAGTTTAGGGATAGGGAAAATGGGAACAAGGGATATAAGTGGTTTTGGGATGGAGGGGAATAGGGGAGGGACTGTGATAATTGCAAAATAGTGAAGGGAGTAAACCAATGGGGAATGTAATGTTTGGCACAAAATTGTTTTTAAACCACCAATTTTAAAAACCTAAGGAGTAGCTTTAATAAGAGGATAGGGTTTATGTTTTGATATTACAAATTCTCCAACCAATCTTTGAAATCATACCAAACACCAGCAAGAGAGATTGTATAAACTTACTTGAGAAAATGGGAGCGAAAAATTTGAAGTTTCGTTGGAGGCAGTGATAAAAATTGGATGTCAGCCCTCTGCGTCGCGCACAAACCCAGTGCGCTGCGACCAGTATGTGCACCGCGCAGGTCAAAAAAAACATAGGAAGGGGCGTCTCTATGCGTCGCGACTGCTATGTGCGTCGTGCCTTCTCCCAATGCGCCGCGCACTGATCTTCAACACACAGTCCGGCTTTAACACATGATTTCGCCTCTCCACAATTGAACTCGATTTCTCTGATGTCTTCTTGAGTGCAAATGAATTGATAAATGTGGGAAATATCTTATATAGTCATGGATTTGATTTTTGTTTCTTACAAACCCACCTTTGTAATGTTTCAATTTTGGCACTTTCACATTTTTAATAAAAACTCTGTTTTGCTTGTTTCCACTTGATTTTTTGACTGAAATGATGAAACTCTTGTCTATTTTTTGCAGGGATGACTGGAATGTTTTGGCAAAGGCGACCAGGGTTGCGCCTGAAGAATCTGACAACTGAAATTTTTTTAAAATATACATAGCATTTATTACAAAGGACAAAATGACGATTTTCTTCAAAATAGAGTTTTGAAGAAAAGTCACGATCAAGCAATATGACAATGAAATATTTGAAATGAAAAATTATTTTGAACCTCCCTCTAGCCTGCTGGCATTATTAAACATTTTGAAGACTAAACCCTAGACCTAATGACTGAAAAACCCTAAAAACTCTTTGCTGACAAAACAGGACTGTGAATGACTTTAAAATTGATTTTGATGAACTTCGATGAATAGACCTGAGCCAACAGGTACAAAACACGAGGGAAATGAACGAAAATACCCTTCCATCAGAAGATCGATGCTCCTAATGGAATGTAGATGATCGAACTGAATGAGACACCTAAAAATGAAATGCAACAAAAGAGAATTTTGATCTCTGACAGAGGGATGAACAGACCGACTCTAACAGGGACTAGTCACAAGATTGTGTTGGGGGACTATTAGAATGGGTTCTCCTAACAAGCTGTGAAACTGGTCCATTTTGAATGCTTTTGATTAGATTTAGTCTAGCGTAGGGGTTTTGGGGTGGTTCAAAGCCCCGAACGCATTGTAATGGGTAAAAGGGTAAACCAGGGGTTTGAAAACCATGGTTTGTGGACCATAGGAAATTCTAGGCTAGATTTTTATAAATAGAGAAGAATTTTGTATTGTAAAGGACAGGAAATGACGAGCTATTGATGCAATTTTTGGTTTAAGCTATCTATTTAGGTTTTGGGGAAAGGACTCCTGCTGGTTGTGTGCGCGGAGATCCAAGTCCAGCTATGTGCGGACCCTACTGCTGTGTGCGTAGGTTGGGAAGGGAATTGTAAGGAAGAATTGATGAATGAATGAATAAGAACGATTGATAGAGAACTAAATCTGTGAGTAATCTTGTGTGAATTATTGGTAATTGTTGTATTTTGCATTTTCTGTCTTTAAGCTGCGAAGATCTATGTAAGTGTGTTTCTGGATCTAGATCTATTTTGTTTTGTTTATGTAATGCTGTGTTATTGTCATAAAATCATATAATTATAGATCCAGTGCATGTGGATGCGAACAAAGACCTAATTAACCCTACGCAGAACAAGGTAATCTGGGAATTACAGGGCTGAGCGTAGCTCTACTTGCCTTACCCATCCTTTCTCAGGGTGCAGAAACCTGGTTCCAGCACCCACACATACTACTTCGGGTGAGACTTTGACCTGCACAAGTAGGTCACTGCCAAAAGGGCCAGTAGTATAGGGGTGTGTTGGCAAACCTTGCACACCGAACCTGGGTCAAGACCCCTCAAGCCAAAAATATGTGAACAGTTGACGGATGAAGAGTAAAAGCGGGAGAAGTCTGAGATAACAATTCACCTTCAATTGTTAATGGAGTTGTTGCAGAAAAATGTGAAAAACCAGACACATGGTTGGACCATCAAAAAGAAGGTGAAGTGGCAGAAGCTACACGCAAAGAGGGAAAAGTAGGTAAACATACAGTTTATGGAAGAGCTAAGGAAGCTCGAGAAGATGTTGAGTTGTGAAGAACTCAGAGAGGCTGAGTTAAAAATGGATGTTTCCATTTGTGGCCCAGAACATGGTGTAATTCTGGCTGAAGAGATCAGTGAGGAAGATCTCATGAACTATTGGGATAGTTCAGAAACATCTGAAGATGTGTTGGCGAGAGAAACTGATGAGGCCATGAAGCCTTACATTTTTTCTCACAGTTTATGTATGTTTGCAGGATGTGCGAAAGATGGTGAGCAGTCTGATGAAACTATCACAAAGGAGAATGAAACTCTTAAGGTAAAGTCTGGTAGAGAATTCCTTTTAGAGAAGGAAAGTGTTAATTTGTTACAACAGGAAGAAATCATAAATGAATTCTTGGTTGGGGTAAAATAGCAAGTTGAAGCTGTTATGGAACAGAAGCATACTAAAGATGGCGAGGATATATTCCAAGGAGGTAAACAAATGTATTTGTTTAATGAAATTGCTGACGAAATTTTGTAGTGTGATGAAACAGAAACCACAATAACTCATGAGGACCGCTAGAGAAAGGATGAAATTGTATCGAGTGAGGCTGGAAGTTGCCAAGCAAAATATGATGATGACTATCTTTCAGGTGAAGATCAAATTGAATTGTTGCAACAAAAGGAGTTCATAAATTCCTTGTTTTATGAAAGAAATTGTTTCAGTGGAGGTGAGACAATTATTTCTTATGATGAAGAATTTATTATTGATAATGACAATGAGGAATTGATTTTCTTCAAAGGCCAAAGGAAAAATGATGGACAAACAATTAAAACTAGTGCAGAGATAGAATATCAGAATCCTACTCTGATGAAGAGTGAAGAGATAGTATCAACATGAAATTTGTCTCATGACAAAGAAGAAGATAGTGAAGAATGTACAAAGATTTTTTCAAATGAAATGACAGATTTGTGGTAGGAATTGAGTATTCTGGAGGAGAGGCTAGAAAAACAGAGGATAAGTGTTCAAGTCGCAAAGTCAGAGTTGAATGAGAATGAAAAAGTTCATTATTATGAACTAGATCAAAGAGACATCCTTGAAACAGATGGTGTGGAGGAAAAACTAACTGATAGTCTTGAGAATTCTTTGAAGAAGTTGAATCAACATACTGATGTGTTGATAAATGAGATAGAAATATTGATCCAGAAGGATGAATATGGAAGCAGCCAGCAGTTCGAAATAGAATATGTTGAAGTCCAGAAAGTCAATGATGGTAGATTGATGCCTGAAGCATCAAAATAGACCGAAAGGTCTTATATTTTTAAAACTAACAGTTTTTTGGTGAATTCAGGAACAACACTGGATGAGAGATTTGTTGCTATAAAAGAAATAAAAGACTACAGTAATAATCAAGAAGGAGTTTTTGATTATTTTCCATTGCAGAAAGTTGAGTGTTTAACTCAGTTGGAGATGAAATAATTCGACAATGAATTTTTACTCTAAGGAATTGGCGAAATAAAATGTTGGAGAAGCTGATGGAATCTGATCGACATAGTGAAGGATGAGTTATCAAATCGAGTTGATACTTCGAAGGACCAGCGGCAGAACAGAGTATGGAATCCTGGAGGGAGTAAGTCATGAGGACTTGTGGATGTCGCAGTATTACAGAAAAGCGACGGACCTCATAGACAGGAGTCTATGGAAACTTCTCTACATGGAGAGTCTGATGCAGGAGCATCCAAGTCAAATTTTCATTATTTAATTATGTAATAAGTGGGTTGAGACATTTTAATTATTTTATTAATTAAATAGCTTATTTTTAATAAATTAGGAGAGAAATTATAAATGTGAGGATTTTTGTAAATATTCTTTAATAATTAAAGGATATGAGTGAAATGGAATTAGGTAGATAATCTAGGGAGTAGGAATTCCATATACG
This sequence comes from Pinus albicaulis, assembly GCA_034641835.2. Taxonomy (NCBI): domain Eukaryota; kingdom Viridiplantae; phylum Streptophyta; class Pinopsida; order Pinales; family Pinaceae; genus Pinus; species Pinus albicaulis. The sequence goes on from CM076583.1 coordinate 35,484,693, forward strand.
GGACTTTGTTGAGTCAAAAACTGGAATAAATCTAAATTAGATTTAAGTTGAGATTTGTATGGAGGAATTTATGGAGTGAAATAAACTCATTATTTATGTATATATAGGAGGGTATTGTGAAGATGAAACACAGGGGAGACAAGTGAGGAGAAAAGAGATAATGAGATATGGTTTGAATGGCTGAGAGCCAAGAGGCCGCCCATTGTAATTTTTGGCCAGAGAATTTTTATGTTTTAATATCAGTATATTTATTGTATGGCTCTCTTTCCCTTCATGTGTATTTTTGAGCTGAATATTTGTATGGTTTTAATGAAAAATTATTGAGAGTTTTCATGCTTATTGAAGGAGTGTGTATTTTATATGCTCGGATCTATTCTATAGCAGAATCCCTGCATCAATACTACTGTGTACATTTGAGAATATTTTGGAACATGTTTATATAAATTATATATACATATGTACTTTTTTTTTCATAAATATTTTCATTAAAAAATGAACCCTTTAAATGATGAACCTAGTTAATGTTGCTTCTTCATGAAGAAGAGTACTTGATCTTTCAATTTGAATTTGATGATGGTCCTTTGTTATGCTTCTTGACTACTTCAAATTATTAACACAATCATATGCTTCTTGTTACTCTTTTTATTTCTTCCTTATATTTTATTCTCCCCCTTAGTTATTGTGTACTCTCCCACATAGATATTGCACTCAATTTCATAGGCTCTTCTTTTGAAGTCAAATAAGTGACAATAATTTACAAGAACTATCCCTAATTTGTTTCTCACATATTCAAATGGTTCTCTAACAAGATATTTTACAAGAACTATCCCTAATTTTTTTCTCACATATTCTAATGCTTCTCTAACAAGAGGCTTTGTGGGTATGTATTCCTTCTTCACTATTTTCTCAAAGACTTGTTGTGTGAGGAAGTGGCATTTTATGATGATATATTTAGTGATTGAAGGAAGTAGAATATTTTATTTTTGAAATTATTATTAAACTTGTATTGAAACACTTAATAGATATATAGGTTCACTGAAATTTACCTTAATATCTTGTAGAGCCCATTTCATCCAAAACACTCAAAAAGAAGTAACTACTATGTATTCCACTTCTACTCTAGATAGAGAAAGTAATGAATCTTTCTTGCTTAACCATTAAACCAAAGACTCTTCCTAAGTAGAATTATACATTTTCCACTTGTACTTTTCATGTCATCCACACAAGCCTAGTTGAATCTCTATATGTTTTCAATGTAAATTTCTCACCTTTTGGGTACTATAGTCCATTGTTTGTAGTCTCTTTCAAGTATCTTAATATCTATTTGTTGGTAATAGATGACTTTCTCACCTTTTGAGTACTATAGTCCATTTTTTGTAGTCTCTTTCAAGTACCTTAATATTTTTTTGTTGCTAATAGATGACTCTGTTTAGTTGTTGATTGAAATATTCCAACTAATATAAATTCCAAAATTATATCAAGTCTTTAAACCTTGTTGTGTATATCAAGCTTCCTATCATATAGATGTAAAGGTTATGATCAACAGATCACCTCATTCATCATCCATCATTTGCACATAACTTGCATCCAATTGATATGGAGATTCACTTAGGTCATTCATCATCCATTATCTGCACATAACTTGAATTCCAAAATTATATCTAGTCTAAACCTTGCTATGTATATAAATCTTCCTATCATATAGATGTAAAGGTTATGATCAACATCACCTCATCCATCATCCATCATCTACACATAACTTGCATCCAATTGATCTGGAGATTCACTTAGGTCATTCATCATCCATCATTTTCACATAACTTGCATGTTATGTGCATCCAATTGATATTCAACATGTATATAGTATTTAGAAACAAAAAGTAATTTGATACAAAACATAGGTTTTAACCAATTATATAGTTTTTCATTTTCATATCCATGGTCTCAAACAATGAGAGAGAAAAAACCTTTTATATTCAACATGTAGAAAACAAATTAGCCATAAAAGTTTCCCATTGAAACCAAAAGTGATTTGATACAAAACATAGGTTTTAACCTAATCTAGTAAATGCCCCTACATTCAATTTCTAGAATAGAAATAATTAGAAGTTTTTCATTTTCATATCCATGGTAGTTCTATCGGCAGAGTCTATAAAGGTTGAGGTAGCCTCTGGATCTCATCTTTTATGACAGGTAACATATCTAGTAAATGCCCCTACAGTCAATCTCTGGAATAGATCTAAATGACCCTACAGTAAATTTCCCTACAGTCAACATGTATATATTATTTAGAAACAAAAAGTAATTTGATACAAAACATAGGTTTTAACCAAGTATATAGTTTTTCATTTTCATATCCATGGTCTCAAACAATGAGAGAGAAAAAACCTTTTATATTCAATTTATGTAAAACAAATTAGCCATATCTCTAGAATAGATATAAATAGAAGTTTTTCATTTTCATATCCATGGTCTCAAACAATGAGAGAGAAAACCTTTTTATATTCAAGATGTAAAACACAATTAGCCATAAAAGTTTCCTATTGAAACCATAAGTGATTTGATACAAAACATAGGTTTTAACCTAAGAGTAAATGCCCTACAATTCAATCAATTAATAGTTTTAAATATATATAGTTTTTCATTTTCATATCCATGGTCTCAAATAATGAGAAAAAAACCTTTTATATTCAATGTATGTAAAACACAAATTAGCCATATCTCTGCAGAATAGATCTAAACAGAAGTTTTTCATTTTCATATCCATGGTCTCAAACAATGAGAGAAAAACCTTTATATTAAACACAAATTAGCCATAAAAGTTTCTCATTGAAACCATAAGTGATTTGATACAAAACATAGGTTTTAACCTAAGAGTAAATGCCCCTACAGTCAATCTCTAGAATAGTTTTAAATAGAAGTTTTTCATTTTCATATCCATGGTCTCAAATAATGAGAGAAAAAACCTTTTATATTCAATGTATGTAAAACACAAATTAGCCATATCTCTAGAATAGATCTAAATAGAAGTTTTTCATTTTCATATCCATGGTCTCAAACAATGAGAGATAAAAAAACCTTTTATATTCAACATGTAAAACACAAATTAGCCATAAAAGTTTCCCATTGAAACCATAAGTGATTTGATACAAAACATAGGTTTTAACCTAAGAGTAAATGCCCCTACAGTCAATCTCTGGAATAGTTTTAAATATAATTTTTTCATTTTCATATCCATGGTCTCAAATAATGAGAGAAAAACCCTTTTATATTCAATGTATGTAAAACACAAATTAGCCATATCTCTAGAATAGATCTAAATAGAAGTTTTTCATTTTCATATCCATGGTCTCAAACAATGAGAGAGAAAAAAAAACCTTTTATATTCAACATGTAAAACACTTGAATTAGCCATAAAAGTTTCCCATTGAAACCATAAGTGATTTGATACAAAACATAGGTTTTAACCTAAGAGAAAATGCCCCTACAAGTCAATCAATCTATTGAATAGTTTTAAATAGAAGTTTTTCATTTTCATATCCATGGACTCAAACAATGAGAGAAAAAACCTTTTATATTCAATGTATGTAAAACACAAATTAGCCATATCTCTAGAATAGATCTAAATAGAAGTTTTTCATTTTCATATCCATGGTCTCAAACAATGAGAGAGAAAAAAACCTTTTATATTCAACATGTATATAAATTATTTAGAAACAAAAAGTAATTTAATACAAAACATAGGTTTTAACCAATTATATAGTTTTTCATTTTCATATCCATGGTCTCAAACAATGAGAGAGAAAAAACCTTTTATATTCAACATGTAAAACACAAATTAGCCATAAAATTTTCCCATTGAAACCAAAAGTGATTTGATACAAAACATAGGTTTTAACCTAATCTTGTAAATTCCCCTACATTCAATTTCTAGAATAGATCTAATTCGAAGTTTTTCATTTTCATATCCATGGTAGTTCTATAGGCAGAGTCTGTAAAGGGATGGGTAGCCTCTGGATCTCATCTTTTATGAAAGGTGACATATCTAGTAAATGCCCCTACAGTCAATCTCTGGAATAGATCTAAATGCCTCTACAGTCAACATGTATATAGTATTTAGAAACAAAAAGCAATTTTATACAAAACATAGGTTTTAACCAATTATATAGTTTTTTGTTTTCATATCCATGGTCTCAAAAAATGAGAGAGAAAAAACCTTTCATATTCAACATGTAAAACACAAATTAGCCATAAAAGTTTCTCATTGAAACCAAAAGTGATTTGATTCAAAACATAGGTTTTAACCTAATCTAGTAAATGCCCCTACATTCAATCTTTAGAATAGATCTAATTAGAAGTTTTCCATTTTCATATCCATGGTAGTTATATAGGCAGAGTCTGTAAAGGGCCAGGTAGCCTCTGGATCTCATCTTTTATGAAAGGTGACATATCTAGTAAATGCCCCTACAATCAATCTCTGGAATAGATCTAAATGCCCCTACAGTAAACATGTATATAGTATTTAGAAAAAAATTAATTAATTTCATACAAAACATAGGTTTTAACCAAGTATATAGTTTTTCATTTTCATATCCATGGTCTCAAACAATGAGAGAGAAAAAACTTTTTATATTCAACGTGTAAAACACAAATTAGCCATAAAAGTTTCCCATTGAAACCCAAAGTGATTTGATACAAAACATATAGGTTTTAACCTAAGAGTAAATGCCCCTACATTCAACCTCTAGAATATATCTAATTAGAAGTTTTTCATTTTCATATCCATTGTAGTTCTATAGGCAGAGCCTGTAAAGGGCCAGGTAGCCTCTGGATCTCATCTTTTATGAAAGGTGACATATCTAGTAAATGCCCCTACAGTCAATCTCTAGAATAGATCTAAATATAAGTTTTTCATTTCTCCCATGCATTTTCAATAAATGTCAATTTAATATATATATTTTTATTGATTTTTTTTTTTTTTAGGGATAAGAAAACCATTAAATATGGTTGAAAAATGGAAATTATGCATAGAATTTTCTTGCTATCCCAATCCAGGGAATGCAGTGATTACATATGTGCTTTCCAATATTGCGACTAGCAAAGTCGTCCAAAGGAAAATGAATATACCGAGAATAATAACAAACAACGAGGCATATTATATTGGATTGATAGAAGTCTTGGGAACAACGATGGAGTATGGATCAAATGGAATTGTAGTTTTCACCAATTCTGAACTTGTGTGCAACTAGATGAATGGCGTATACCAAGTTAAGAAGGAGAGGCTAAAAGAACTACATGGAATAGCAAACAATATTGTTAGCTAATTTCAATTTTTTAGTATAAGGCATGTACAAATGTGAATAATATGTCTGCTGATTTATTTCACGGGGCAATTCAAATTCAAGATTCATCTATCACAGATGAATTAATAGATGAATTAGAATTATATGGGGCAATGCCAATACAAGATTCATCTCTCAAAGATGAATTAGTTTTGAGACACTCTTCTTCAAAAATTCAAGATTCATCTCTCAAAGATGAATTAGTTTTGAGACACTCTTCTTCAAAAATTCAAGATTCATCTCTCAAAGATGAATTAGTGTTGAGACGCTCTCCTTCAAAATTTATTGATCGACATTGTAACATATCTTGGATATGTGTGTGTTGTGTACTTATAAATGTGTCTTTTTTAATGACCATGTGCTTTTTTCAATTAAATATACCAAGCGTGCTCCCACCACACCATGTAAAGCGCAACTTGGTGAAATTCATATTTGCAACAAGTGGTGAACTTCACATTTTTCTGAAATTAAAATGCGGGGACTTCAACAAATTTTTGTTTAAATGGAGTTTCACTTCTTTTTTAATGACAATGTGTTTTTTTCAATTTTATACCAAGTGTGCTCCCATCATGTAAAACACAATTTGTTGAACTTATCATTTTTATAACTTTTTTTTTCTTAAATTGAGTTTCACATATCAATTAGTGCTTTGAAATTTGTGTTTTACATAATTTGTTTACACTAAATTACATTAATTTTCTGAAATTTATTTTGAATTTAATTTAAATTAGTTATTTAAAAAAATAATTGTAAATGTACACCATATATATATATATATATATATATATATATATATATATATCATGGAGGATGAACGACGAAGATCAACAGAATCCCATATCTCTATGAGAGCGGGGGATCAGGGATCGAGATCGAGAGTTGTTCATGGTAAATTTAAATATAAATTTAAATCTCCATACATGTGTGTACATATGGAATTGATTTTTTATCAACTTTGTGAGTTAAATTAGTTGTTAATAAGTTTCATTTTTTATTTTTTAGGAGCTAATAAGAAGAGAAGGGTATCTACTGCAGTCATGGATGCCCATGTTTCACCCAGTCGTGTTATGGTTTTAACACAACTTAATCAATGAATATGTACACGTGTATTTATAAGTATGCATGCATTTTTCAATTGATTATAAATTCGTATTTGTTTATGAAGCTTTTCTCTCCTCTCAAGAGGTTGCTGGTGGTTCAAATCCCCTTAGAGGGCCATCAAAAAGTGGTAGCAGGTTGCGTGAAGGTGGTGATATTTATTCTCCCAGAGGCCAATCAACATCTGGTGGTGTTGGTTCTCAGCAGGGTCGTTCTGGTTCTCAACAATTTTAGGGTGGAGAAGATGGTAGCCAACCATTTCAGGGTGCCAATTTTGTGTATTGTACAGATGAAGAGATTGAGAACATGAATGTTGAAGATCTCTGAATATATGCAAAGAATTGTCACAATGGTTGGCAAGACCTAATTCTTCATGAGGAAGAGGGCACAAGAACGATATGTGTTAACGACCTTAGGGTTCAATTATTTTAACACATACATGTGTACAATTTGTAATAAATACATGTGTATGTACATGTATACATTTATTTGTATGCACATTAATATAACAAAAACTTATCATTATATGTTAAAACACCATTTGCAGTTGTCACGCATGATGAATGAAGAAAATGTTAATATCACGTTCAGGAGCTCTGGTTCAAAAAATGAAGATGGGTCTCACCATCAAGATATGTTGACAAATGTTAATGTTTTTTAAGTGATATTTTTAAAATAAATAATTGTGCACACATGTACATGTACATATATAATAATAAAATGTTTTAACAGATTCTGATTCCGTCCGATGTTTTTGGGATGGCGGTACCTTCTTCTTCCTTGGGAAATGTACCTTCTACTTCCTTAGGAGATGTGCCACATGCACAACAAGTATGGATAATTTTTCACTTTTAAAATTTATGTTTAAGTTATATATATATTCCACCTCATAAAGTTCCATTAAAAATTGAGATATATATATATTTTGAGTTATTTTAAATTTTTTGAATTTTAGGTTTTTGGAGATTTTCTTTTGGAGCCTCTCTTAGGAGATGTCCCAAATTCACCTGCAGAAGTATTAAATTTTTCACTTATATATATATATATATATATATATATGTGTGTGTGTGTGTGTTTTTTTAATTTAGTTATAATTTATAAATTGAAGTTTATTTAAGTTTTATTATAAATTGAGATCTTGATCTTGAGTTATTTTATACTTTTAAAATTTTGAATTTTAGGTTTCTATAGAAGATTTCTTTAATCCACGGACTCTAGCGACGGAGATAGGAACATCCACACCGTTTCAACCATTTGAACAAGTTGTCTAAATTTTTTTTTTAATATTATTGAAAATAATTTTATATATGTACATGTGCATATTCATTTGAAATATATATATATTTAACTGTACATGTATATTGTACAGTTTACTATTGGAGATGTTCCCATGGGGGAACTTGTAGCAGGCGAACAAATGGAGAGGGAATCTCATGAGGTATTGCATGATTTTTTTTTATATTTTGTTTTTTACATGAAGTTCATATATATTCTCACTCATTTTTAAAACATCAAATTTTAATGTTTGTATGTGCATTGTGTACAGGTTTCCCATGCTTCGCAAGATAGCGCGCGGATTGAGACTCTGATAGGAAAGACACTACATCCATCTGTATTTGATGGACATGATTTGTAGATTTGATTTCAAGATTTCTAGTCTTAAATTTACTTTTATATATATTATCTAGATGCACAGTCATGTATATATATAACTTGATACTTGATACTTGTGAGATCTACAATTTTTGGACATATTTTATTACAGTGTCAATATAATTTGTTTTGTTCCAAAAAGTAAAGTTTTGGATGGTTTTAGTACTTTTGGCATGTGAATGTGAAGTAATGTTGTTATATAATTTGTTTGGTTTTTAAAACTTTTAAGTTTTGGATAATTGAACTACTAGTAATGTTGTCATCTATAAATTAATTTTTTGCTTCTGAACTACATTTGGCATGTTATGTAATGATGTGTTATAATTTGTTTTATTTTTAAAACTTAAGTTTTGGATGCTTGAAGTACATTTGGCATGTGAAGTAATGTTGTGATCTATAATTTTTTGTTAAATTAAAAGTTAAGTTTTGAATGGTTTCAATCTACATTTGGCATGTGATATAATGTTAAATGGTTTTATTGGATAGTTGAACTATAATTGGCATGGCATGTGAAGTAATGTTGTGATATAATCAAAAAGTTTTTAAAACTCAAGTTTTGGATGGTTTCAATCTACATTTGGCATGTGATATTTAATGTTAAATGTTTAATGTTTTAATTGGATAGTTGAACTACGATTGGCATGGCATGTGAAGTAATGTTGTTATATAATCAAAAAGTTTTTAAAACTCAAGTTTTCGATGGTTGAAGTACATTTGGCATGTGAATTAATGTTGTGATCTATAATTTTTTGTTAAATTTAAGGTTAAGTTTTGGATGGTTTCAATCTACATTTGGCATGTGATATAATGTTAAATGTTTTTATTGGATAGTTGAACTATAATTGGCATGGCATGTGAAGTAATGTTGCACGATATATAATCAAAAAGTTTTTAAAACTTAAGTTTTGGATGGTTTCAATATACATTTGGCATGTGATATAATGTTAAATGTTTTTATTGGATAGTTGAACTACAATTGGATGGCATGTCAAGTAATGTTGTGATATAATCAAAAAGTTTTTAAAACTCAAGTTTTGGATGGTTGAAGTACATTAGGCATGTGAAGTAATGTTGTGATATAATCAAAAAGTTTTTAAAACTAAGTTTTGGATACCATTTCAATCTACATTTGGCATGTGATATAATGTTAAATTTTTAATGTTCTTATTGGATAGTTGAACTAAAATTGGTATGACATGTGAATTAATTTATTTTGATATAATCAAAAAGTTTTTAAAATTCAAGTTTTGGATGGTTGAAGTACATTTGGTAAGTTTTAAAAAAAAATCACTCAAACAATACTATGTAGTATGTAAAGATAAAAAACAATCTTAATATTACTTTTAAGTACGATCAAGTGTTCTTGAAACATTTTCCCACATGATGATACCTTCATTGACCTATGAACTAAAGTAGTTCATAGGCTATATGTTATGCCTCTTTCCCATATAAATCTCTTTTATTTTGATTGGAAATATAAGAAGTAGATATATGTTTGTTGAATTGGGGTCAATGTCATTAGTGCACTCAACTAGGTAGACTTGTTTATTTATAAATTGGTAAATTGATGGTCCATTCAGTTTTAATTGCATTCTAGAATATATATATTCAATATGTGAAATTTTTTTCATCAATGTACATGGGAAAACTACTTGAACAATTAATTTCATTCTAGAACACACACACACACACACACACACACACACACATATATATCCAATACATGCACAAATTTTTTCATCAATGCACATAGAACATATTCGACCATTGAACAGACAAATTTTGTACTAGATTTTCAATCAGGAATAGAGATGTGGGTCAAATCCCACCAAAATTCGAAGAAGTGCTCTGAGTCTCTTGTCTGAAAGGAATCTTCGTACAAAATTATATTTTGGATGATTTATTTATGTTGTGGATACTTTTTACCAAAAAATCCCACAAGAAAAACTGGGCGTGCATTGAGTTCGTGTATCTATCAAGTGCATGCAACATTTTTCATCAACGCACATAGAAAAATTACTTTCAGTTAATTTTATTCTGGAACATATATATATATATATATGCAACATTTTTCATCAATGCATGTATAGAAAAGCTACTTTCAGTTGATACTAGAGTGTGCATGTACTCAAACAATTTGTACATGTGCAAACACTTGCACAGATAACATAACAAGGCAACTCAATTTTTAATTGAGTACTGGAAGTTCTAGAACATATAATCCAAAGAGAATAAATTGTTGGGCAGTTCAATCAAAAAAATTCCAATGGAATGCCATCTTCAATAATTCGTTCATGATCGGATTTTGACATTTTCCATTTCTTAATTTTCATTTTTTTCTTTGATTGAACCTTGATCAACTTTATGTGTGCTGCACACACCAAGTGACTATATTGACAACTTATGAAATCAGGTTCATAGTCTTCAAAGTAAACAAAATTCCCACTTTGATTAGTTTGTTTGAAAAAATAACCTTTCAGTATAATAGATCCTCTTTCATATGGAAATCCGTGATCATTATAGTCTTCTAATAATTTCATTTTTCGTTCAGTGCAACGCATCAAATAATACTTCACATTTTCATCATTGTTAGTAGGTGCAATTACAGCAAAAACATCTCCTGCACAATAAAACAAACTTAACAAAATTATACATATTCAAATTTATTTCTAGATCTTTATCATTAGAAAGAAATTCAAATGTTACCTTCTCTAACAAGATCAGAAACTCGATCACCATCAGATGATATTGTAGTCTCCTCTGATTGCATTTCTTCAAACATTGCAATGAACATTTTTCCCTTTGTATTTAGCTCTATATGTTTCCAATATTTTACATACATTTTGTTTTCACAAACATCATTGGATTTTGTGTTGTCTATGCAAACATGACAAAAACAAGAATATTTTCTTTTATCCAATGCAAACACATTTATGGACGACTTTGTTTTAATTGAATGCAATTTTCGAGTCCCTTTTATTGTTTCAACGTCATTTCCAATTGATCTATCTACATCTTCGATCCCAATATGCCAAAAAAACCTTTATATGGAAAATTTAAAGAAGAATGTAAATATGATATCAAAATACAATCAAAGATAATCATTGTGATAAATGTACATTGTTTATTTAATTAGATATCCAATAAAAATTAAATTGAATGTACCTTCGCACTTCCCTTGATTGGTTAGTCTCATGGCTTAGAGCAGCGATGCACCATTGAACAACTTCTTTCGCGTCCACAAGTCGGCTTGCAGAGGGGTTCATTTGATATCTTCGAAGTGCTCGTTTTATGCATGCCCCTGCACTGTCATGTTCTCCTTTTCCATGGCCAGTCTCAAAGAAATTCCAACAATGTTTAATGCAGGTTTTCTTATGAAGACAACACAACCAAAAGAATGATCGTGCAGATTTGAATTGACCTACGCATCCATCTGACCATATCCAATGTTCATTGAATGTTATTCCATGATTTTTCAAGGAATCATAAATTTTTCCAAAACAATGTTGTACAAAATATGTATCATGTGTATGATCGTCACTGATATAAAAGTGATATTCTTTAATAATATGTCAATTTTCACTGGTGCTTTCTATATGATCGACGTTTTGTTCAACATGTCTATATAGAATATGGACGAGCATGGAGACTTGGTCAGAATGATAGTATTCACTGTGAATTTCTTTTTGTGGAACAAATGTGTAGTTTTCTGCAAAATCAATTACTAACAAAATGGTCCCTGGTGGAAAAACTTCACAGGATTTTTTGAATTTCAAGTCTTGCAATCGAACTCTATGGGAATGCTTGGTGTATTTGTAAATTTCTACCTCAAACTTTCTCAAAAAGTCTATCACAAAAATTTCTTCTTCTCGTAATTCAATTCTTTTAACACTATTTGCACCTTGAATCGATGTATGGATATATTCATATCTCTTCCATTTCACTTTCATGTTGGACAATGATTGATCATTTATATCAGTACGATATTTGTTTTGAAATTTAGTCAAATTTCCATGATCATCGCATTTTTTACCACCAACACATTTCTTTTCGTAAAATAGTTCATCGCTTTCTATTTCACATAGAATTTGAGATATGAAATCACGGATAGTGGAAGGAGGAGGTGAATCCTTCCAAAATGTTCTACCAAAATCAAGGAATGTGTCATAATATAACTCAAATTCCACATGATAACGGCAACAACAAGTGTCGCGTACGGTGATAGGTTTTACATACCATGGTTTTTTTTTAACAAAAGCACTGATTGAAACATGAATTTCACGATTCTCTTCTTTGAATTTGTTGAATAACTCTATCTGAGTGGTTTCCAAGAAATATTTTTCATGTTCTTCATACAGATTTCGTGCTATTCTTCCTCGCATCACATGGCTTGCAGTTGGTGAAACACGCGAATTGTTCTTCCAATACTCATATATTATTTTTTAACATTCTCTCCAAGTCTATCTTTGTATGGTTGCCTACAAATAGCTCTCTAACAAGAAAGTTCATCATTTACATCTATTTGCAACCGAAATTTCTGATGTTTGTGCAAAGTATTTCGCGAGGTTCCTAATGCTTATGCCATAGATTATACAAAGCAATTCTCTTTAGTACTTGATGAAACCACTTCCATATGTATTGCTCTACGTACAACTGAAACATTTTTTTGTCTAGATATTTTAATTGAATTTATAGCACTATTTATATTTTGTATCACATTTTCCTTCATTTTTTTTTATCTTTAGTTGATTTTCGAACACCCAATAAAGTCATAGCTTCTTCTAATTTCCATAATAATAGGAGACCTTTCAACATTTGGGCTTGAACTGTCACATTTTCCTTTATGAAATACTTCTCAAAAATGCGGTTAACATGATATCGTATATAATGGTCAGCTTTTTTATCTCCATATGTGTGAGTGTCAACATTTTCTAACATATCGTCATCGACATTGATTTCATCTATACATATTCAAATGAATAGTACATAATAAGTTTACATATTCAATAAATAACTAAATTAATAAATATATGTATAATTTCAATAATACATGCATGTGTTCAACATATATATATATATATATATATACACCTTGTGATTCAATTTCTTCACTTGAATTGTTTTCATCATTTTCACCATCTTCAATCATTGGTTCAATATCTCTTTCACTTTCTCTTTCAAAATTTTGTATCTCATCATCAATGTTTTGAGGAATATCTCTCTGTGTTTACATTGCAAAATATTTTTCAAATTAGTTCATCAAATAAAAATTAAGCTTCACATTTTACACTAGGAATTTTTAAATATATCAAAATCATAATATTTACATTTACATACCTGTTTCAACTTCTAGTTGAGGTTGATTTTCCCATTCAATATTTGAGAGTGCTTCTATCTTTCTTTTGCGAGATTGTCTCGTCTCTTCTCTACGTTCCTCAGGGTTTATTTTTCGATCATATTTTCTCGTACAATTTCTTCTATTTCCCATGATAATAGAGTATGAAATTCAAAACTTTCCTTCAAAAATTTAGAAAAAAACTCAATTAAAAAAAACATGACAAAAGATTCAATTTAAAAAAAAAAAATTCATTTTAAAATTTTTGCAAAAAACACATACTCCAATCCAAAACACTTACTTTAAAAAATTCAAGAAAAAAATGTCTTATAAAAATGAAACGAAGTTCAAAATATTTCCTTCCAAGTCCTACAAAAATATTTCATTTAAAAATTTACACAAAAACTCATTTTAAAAAATCATTATCAAATATTTACTTCAACCCAAATACAAAAAATGTCCTTTCGAAATTAAGCCCTAATCCATACTTTAAAAAAAAATGAAACCCAAAAAACTGTATCACATACCTCCAAGAAATGTCTTTTGAATGTACCTCTAAGAAAATTCTTTAAACCCAAAAAAATTCCTTGCAAAACCAGATGAAATGTAAGAAAATAATGTGTCTCAAAGAAAAGTCCTTTGAATGTACCTCCAAGAAAAGTCCTTAAACCCAAAACAATTCTTTGCAATATGAGATCAAGACTTTTGTAAAATCAGACCAAACATACGAAAATATGTGAAAATAATGAATGGTTTCGTGGGAATTTATATTACTGCCAAATGTTTTTTTGGAGGGGCTCGGCGGTACTTTCCGGCCGACGGAAAGATAAGTAAAATTTCGGCTGAACTTCTAATAAATAGTTTGGCCAAACGACTTTTTCGTTTTATTTAATGTGCCGTCGGCGCAAAAAATAGTTCGATCGAACTAACGTGTCACCAGTTACGCAGAGCCAAGCCTTGAATACGTTTCTACACCTTTGGACTGATTAAACTCCATGAAACATTCTGAATTAACTATCATAACCAAGACAAGAATTTTCAGAATTGAATCTACTTTCAGGAAATATAACTTTCATAGAATTTCACAAATATTTACTAATTTTAATTAATTTTGTAATAAAACAGATGCAAATAATTTCTGAAGGTCATTGTGATTCAGTGAAATCAAAATTTTGTATCTTCCAAAATACATTGTAAAAAAAATTGAAAAAATTATGGTACATTACATTGGTCTGTCATCTCTAATGGATATCTTTTATATTTTTAGTTTATAACTTATATGTTAAGAAATTTCTTGCGTCGCGAAACATATTCAAAATATGCAGTTTTTAATATTAGACAAGTTCAAAAAATTCTATTAATTATGATATGCATCCATTGGCTTTGTAAATATGACGAAACCGAATTAGAATTTGTCTAGATTTTTGTAACAGATTTTGTTTCTCAAAAACACAAATTTTCAAAGAATACAAAATTGCATATTAACATGACTTCTTATGAATCCATTGATTGTTAAAAAACACACACTCAAAGAAATGCTAAGTTGACATATCAAATGTGTATAAAAAAATTCCAAAAAATAAGTAATAGAAAGCTAACAAAATTTCTGACAACTTTTATTTTTATCGTAAAATGAAATTCTAAATAGAAAAATTGTTTTAGCTTGCAGAAAGTTGAAGAACCAAAAAAAATGAAAGTTTTTTCTCAAAAAAGGGCAAAAAGTGTAACCCAACTTCACATTTTCTTTTATGATTTTTTTAATTTTAGCAATCTGTCATTGTATTGAAGTACATGTTTTGATGCTTATAATGATGACGATGAATAATGTCCACTAAGAGCAATATTCTCTATCATACCTTAAGAAGGTAAGAAATTAATCAAAATTCTTTAACATAGTTTTGTAGTCTTAATAGGTCAAGAAGTTTGGTAATGTAAAAGATATTTTGAAAATTATACTATATTTCAGTATATGTTGGGAAATCTAAGATAAATTGTTTTTCCTCTACAAACTTCTTAATATTGCACAAGTAATAGACTCTTTCTTCCCGTGAGGTTTTGGGAATGGAGCAATGCGTACTTTTACTATGAAGCTCGTGAGAATTATTTCTTATTTTAGCAGTGTTCATTTCCTTCTTAACACTAGTAGTGGTAGATAAATAATTATTTTTTTCAAGATTGGGGTTGATCACCTCCTTATGATATCTTAAATTTGTTTTTCTCTTTAACTCTTTATTGTACATAAATTTCCTTTAAATTAAAAAGTAATAATATTTTTAATATTATCCATATTCTACAAGATGATCTCCTCCTTTATCCCCCTATGGTCTAGCTCATGTTTGACATCCTTATGCCATCATCATCAGAGCCAAAGGTGGGGGTTTCAATCAAAATAAAATAAAATAAAATAAATAGCATTAATAATTATAATTATAATTAATAATTAAACTAGTCTACATTCAAAGGTCAATTTTTTTGAGATGCAGACATATTTTAAAATGAAAAGAGATTCTCTCCTTCTTATTTTGGAGTTAAATAAATCTACCCTAATTTTCTATTATGTACATATTATAAGCATGAAGTATATCAACATATTGATTTTGGTGATAGTAACTCAATTATAAACTTGAAATAGTTAAGCTGATGTGATAAAAATATTCTTCTGTAATAGAAGACGATGCAGAGGAATTTTGTTACAGAAACATGAATATGTAACTATAACATTTTTAATATTATCTCCATTCTACAAGATGGTATTCCCTTTATCCTCCAATGGTCTAGCTAAGGTTTGAAATTATTATGCCATCATTACCTGAGCCAAAGGTGGGAGTTTCAATCAAAATAGAATAATATAAAAAACATAAAATTAATAATTAAACCAACCTACATTCATTTTGATTTTTTATGTAACAAAAATCAATTTTTTTGAGATGCAAACATATTTTAAAATGAAAAGAGATTTGATCCTTCTTATTTTAAAGTTCAATAAATCTACACTAATTTTCTATTATATACACTATTATAAACATGAAAATATATCAACATATTGATTTTGGTGATAGTAACTCAATTATAAGCATGAAATAGTTAAGCTGATGTGATAATAGTATTCTACGGATATTTTGTTGTTGAAAGATAATGGAGAATCCTTAATTAGTGAGAGTTGGTTCACGACACCTTAGGATAGAAATTAGTTTATATTTATTAGGGTATGGTTCTAACTTCTCTACATCTATGTATGCTATATAATGGTTGAGTTGTATTGAGAATGGAGAGTGTTCTGCAGAGCCAGACTCTCCTGGTTCAAACTCTCTTTCATAGAGATAACCGGTGAGTTTTCTTATTTTTTAATTCAAACATCATATTTTATCATGGTATTAGAGCTCCAGGGTCAAATCATAGCTGAAGTGTTGTGATCCCTGTGAGTATCCAAGTGGTAAAGGAGAAGCCCCTGATGACTGAGTCATATTTTTTTTTTCAGGTAATTGATCCGATCAACGTGGGTTATTGAGGAGCAGTCACACCGATTGTCGCGGTTCCTATAGTAACAGTTGCGTTGATAGCGTTGATTTGAGCAGAACAGAGGCACCGATTAGGAAAATACTTACTGGGTTCTATTTTCTGCGTGATTTTCACGGAA
Organism: Pinus albicaulis; assembly: GCA_034641835.2. Lineage (NCBI taxonomy): Eukaryota > Viridiplantae > Streptophyta > Pinopsida > Pinales > Pinaceae > Pinus > Pinus albicaulis. The sequence continues at coordinate 35,501,758 of CM076583.1, forward strand.
ATTGGATCAGTTATTGTGTTGAGGAGATCTAAAATAGATCTGTGCCAGTGTTTGACCACTTATGTCCAGTGAAAGGTCGTCAACGAAGAGATCCGGTGAAATTTCACTGATGAAGGAAGAGATCTGAAGCAGATCTTGCTAGTGCAGAGGAGTCGAGAGCCTATCGCACAACGTGCAAAGCAACCTGCTGGATTGATCACAGATTAGGTAGATCTGTATCATGATATTTCTTTTTGTAAAGATCAGGGGTAGATCCATTATTTATTTTCCTATCAATTACTTGAATTTTTTTTTTAATCATCAAGATGAATAATCAAATAATCGAAGCATACTTGAATGAGAGAAAAAAGCTCGATGGTTCCAATTACTCTAATTGTAAGTTTAATATGTAAACTGTGCAAGAAGCGTAGAGTGCTTGGATGATTGCAGATGGGGAAGAGACGAAGCCAGCAGTAGTAGTCAGTTCACCCACAATGACTCGAGATTGGGAGAATAGAGAGGGAAAGGAAAAGACGTTGTTGAATATTTCAGTGAAAGATTGCATCATACTTCATATTAGATAATGAAAATTAGAAAGAAAAATTTGGACGGTATTGAAGGATTTGTATGAGATCAGGAATAAAAATCGCATTTTTTTCTTGAAGAGAAATATTATATCCATAAATATGGAGGAGAATGAAACAATTGCTTCTTTCATATCATGGATCAAAGATCTGAAGAACAAATTGGAAGATATCAGTGAGATAGTTGGAGATGCATATTTGGTCACGATTACCATGAATGGTATGACTGATGATTACCAAATCTTCATCACTGGGAAAGTGCAAGAGAGAAAGTCCCAAAGTTCGAAGAACTGACAGGAATACTAATGCAAGAAGAAGAAAGAAGATTGACTCTAAAACCCCAGAGTGTAGATCTTGTGTTAATGGCAAAGAATAAAATCTTCAAAGAAAAAGGAAATCCATGACAGCAAACCAGAGGAAATCCACAGAAAAGACCGAATCAATCTCAAGTTATGTATCCAAATAGAAACGAATTTGTAGTAAAATCTTTTTATTGCGGAAAAATCGGTCATATGGCTAAGGATTTCAGGAAAACGAAATTTCATGAAGAGCGATAGAGACATAAAATATATGGAAGTCATTTCGCAGATGATGACCATGTTCAGGACTTCATATTGTTCATGGCATACTTTGATGAAAACTTCAAAACAGACATCTGGTATGTGGATTCGAGAGCATCCACACATATGACAGGTAACAGACAATGATTCGAAGATTCTAAAGAAACCAACAACGGAGTGAAAATCTTCCTTGGTGTTATGCAGATTAATCCTTCTTGCAGACAAGAATGATCTCCCTAGTATCCTAAGGATATCTAGAAACAAACATCCAAATGCTAACCATTTTATCTAGATCATTTGTGATTCAAAAAAATTAAATAACAAAGTATGAGAACATGCCCCTACCTGAAGTCCAATGCTTGCTAAAATATTCTATCCAGTTGCTCCAAAAAAGGTCACTTCAACATGTGAAAATTGCAATCAAAGACAGATAAAAGGATTAAAAGCACCTGCAAGATATAATAATTTAGAAACACTAATCTATCTCAGTGATCAAGGAATCCAAGAATTAAATTACTCAAATAGATACATGAACAACTTAATGAGAAAATAGAATCCATTTTTATTGACATATATGATAAGAAGTAACCTTACAACCTTGTCACCTTGATGTCATACAGGTTCTTCTGGGGTCCTGAACAGTTATTTTCCATCGTGTAATATCCCAAAATCAAGACTGATAGTAAGGCATGCCTGAAAAATGCATTTTTCAGGAATGGCTGCTACACCTCTTGAAATCAACCCTTGGATCCCTTAGATCTGAGTATCTAAGTCCTAAATCCAAAATGGAATCAGAAACAAATCTCTCTAGGTGGGTTAAACAGATCTCCCACGCCTAGGAAGGCTTGAAAACAGCCCAAAGAAGGGGCTGCAGCAATACAAAAGAACACTACTCATAAAATAACGCAGTTTTATATAGCAGTAGCAATAGGCCAATATGAAAGCGTAAAAAAAACTTATACAATAATGAATTTGATTTACAGTATAGCCCAATCAGTGTACAGGAGAAAGAAAGAGTCTTTGATGGAGAAAAAGCCTCTTAAAGAGGTGCTGCAACATTATAATTCACTGTAAAGCCTTGACAACATTATTTTCATAAGTAAACAGCAGTTGTAGATTACAAATCAGATCTAGGACAGATTTGTGTACAAAATATTAGATCTATATCAGATCTGTACACTAGATTGTCTCTATTTTACATACCCCTTGGGTTTTTTAGCAAAACATGAAAGCACAAGAGTAGATCTGAGATATTCTGCAGCAGATCTACAGAATGATTCAGAAATTATAAAGTAGATACATCAATTAATATATCAGATCTGAAACATACATCGATTAGATGGCTATTCCATGGATCACCACAGTGTAAGGAAGGCTCCCCTACACCAGAGATCTCTCCTCCAAAGAGTTTCCAAACACCCTGTAACTTCTCACCTACAAAATAACACAGTGCACGGATATAAAATGCATTTTAGGCTTGATGTAGTCTTTGGCTCGATGCCAAGGTATGGATCTGAGGCTCCAAATATCTAGGACGCTTTTGCCAATGGGATAGAAGACTTTCCCAGTGAAAAGAGAGACTAGATGTGCATAGATCTGAAGAGATCTATCTCCCACTTGCTTTTCTCACAAGGAAAGCCAAACCCTCAACGGGATCTGAATTGTAGTTGGAAGAAGAAGCTTGGCCAATTTCCTGATAGTAGACCAAGAAAAGTAAGACTCTTCCAAGAGGCCTCTCAAGGAAAGAGGTCGGATTCCTGACTAGGAACACCCAAGTGCTAAACATCACTATTCTCAGCTAAACATCTAGAGAATGAGAAGTTTCTAAACAGATAAATCCTTTCAATACAATATGTTCAACAACCCCTCCCATGTTGCTCTCCTCTTTCACTTATAGGATGAAAGCCTTGCAAAACCCTAAACCATCTCAAAGATTTATCTCCTTTCACATTGGAACCCTCCAACTAGATCTGTGATGTTCATCTAGGTACATTGCATCTGGACAACGATGTAGATTTGGTCCTGTTGACCCAGTCAATTGTCACAATCCCATTTCACACATGAGGGAGTTTTATTAAAGCAGCCCAGATATAGCCTTGTTCACATGGGCATTGATTTATTTTGTTGTTTAAGGAGTTTAATTTGTCCTCCTTTACAATTTTATTCTTGTAACAAGAAAATTAAAACCAAAAGGAATATTCCTATTAGCTTGGGCTAATTAGGAACATTACAATCCTCCCCTCCAAAATGTTGCTTGTCCTCAAGCAACTGATAAGGTGAGTGTTGCAACTCATCTCCTCCTCCATTGGTGTCACAAACAAAGGATAAGCTACTCTCATAAGCTAAGTGATCACCGATCCATCCATCCATGACTTGTCCCAACACTAAGATGCAAACAGCTCCTCCCATAAGGAAACAATGAATCACATGAAACAACCATGGTTTTCCCAATGCCCTCCCTGCAATATGAGACAGAAAGTACATGGAGTGTAGTCATCCCATAGGGCACATGCATGCCTTCCCTCCTTCCTCCATTCATCCCCATGAAAATTACAAGCACATCATCATTATAGGAAATCAAAACAATGTACAAACAAATAGAAATGTGTGCACATGGAGGTGGATCATAGTCCTACATGTGGAACCAGTGCAGAGCATCCCTTGCCTACATCAAACCAAGATGTGGTAAGTGGTTTTTCCACCACTTACTTTCTGCCCAAGTCATCTCACCATTACATAAAATGTGAGATATATTGGGTGCCTTTGGGAAGCACCCATCATCAAAACAAATCTCCCTTTGCACATCAAGGGAGTGGCCAAATGCAGAAATTTTGGTGGCCCAACAATTGCCATGAGATTTACAAAATATATTACTCCTCCTTGGAGTCATGGCCTACAATAACATGGTGTAAGAATGCATGAAATAAAAATATAAAAGACATGTACTATGAACATGCTTTCCACCAACAATCCTCCTCATATCAATGGAGTGGTGCATAGACCTACTCTCTTCTTCAAGAGAAGAAGGAGAGGGCTGATTTAACTCTTCCTTAGAGTCATGTTGCTGCTCTAACTCCACAAGGTCCATGCATCTTTGACAATGATGATATAGTTCTATTTCAAATCCCTCCCAATAATAGCTCCTCAAGATGATATTGTTGAGCTTCATAGAATAGGTGTGGCTGAAATTGAACTCTTCATAAGCCCTCTGTAGTAACTTCTCCTTGAGCTTGGAAGCTCTAGACAAGAAGATCCTACCATGATTATAGATGACTCCATCAAGGATTGAATAGCTTCCTTCATGCAACCAGTCATCAAGAATCATGCAAGTATGAATATCCTTGGAATATTCCACCAGCAGTTGGGATTTCCAATAGGGATCTAATGTGCCCAACAATGACAATGTTGATAGTGTGTCATCTGAAGTATCTGCCATGTTTTTTTTCTCCTCCTTGACATCTCCCATGCCAAAGGTACAAGGTGGAAGGTTGCCAATCCTTCCTTGCTCATGCACATGCTCAAAATAAGAGGGAAGCTCTTGGAAGTTAGTCTCCCATGGGATGCTTTCATCTGTCCAAGACTTCTCTATTTTTTCCAAAGCATGCATGTGAGACCACCAAATCTCTTCCTATATGGAAGAGTGTTCTTCAAGCAAGTTTTTCTTCTGATTCAAGTCTTCCCATGCTTCATGATGGTGTCATTCTTTCTCCTTGCAACATATCTTCTCAACGCAATTTGAGAGGCGAGAATAGATAAAGATTTCAAAGGAAATATGCTTTCCCTTCCTTTGTACCTTCCCCATACTCTTAGTGTTGTAGCATGGTCTTCTAGTTCTCCCTCCTCCCTTGGATCTAAGAAAGGAGCATAAATGTATGAAACACCTCTCATCAAATCTGAATCAAGTGGTCTTCCATATGGCATACCACAAGATACTGATGTCTCATGGCCCATTCCCATGTGAACAACAGATGGGAACATATCATGACTGCTTCCACTACACAAATCCATCTCTGATTGCTGTGTGGAAGTACCATGAAACTTGGAGACCCCTCTTAATGGTGTAAGAGTGCCTCTGTTTGGAGCCCTTGCCCCATCTTCTGATAGTGGATCAGCTGTGTGACCCCTCCTTTTTTCTGTCTCAATGTCTTCTAGCAAAGACACATGCTGCTCATGTCCTTCTTGTGGAAGAGCCTTTGGAATTCCTTGCAAAGGAGCAAGAATCCCTCTAATGGAAGCCATTGCTTCATCTCCATCTCCAAATGAAAATAGATCTCCTCCTACTTCCACAGCGCTGGAGGATCTTCTCTACTTCCTCTCTCCCTTTTCCTCATCAGTGGAGAATGTTTCGTCATCAAGAGATCCTTTTTCTTAATCTCCTAGTGAAGAAGGAATCCTCATGTCTTCTCTTTGAGAAAAGAGATCTTGCTGAAATGGAGCCCTTTCCTCTGGGAAAAGGTGCAACAAATCTTCAAACCCCTCAACAATGCTTAGGCCTGGAGTTGGCTCCATGGGATATTCCAAATTATACAGAGATTCAAAATTCCTGGGCTTGATCTGCTCCCCACAAGAAGTCTTAGAATGTCTCTCATCAAATCTTGTCACTAGTCTCCTACTGAATCTTGCATAAGAAGGAATGTTTCTCCCTTTCAAGGAAGAGGACTCAAATAGCCACTAAGCATAAGTCTTCCCTTGAAGATGCAGCACTGCTACTCTCAAGGCTTCTTCTTCTGATACTTGATGTAGCTGAAAGTATGTGTAAAGCTTCTTTACCCAAGACTTGGCTGAGTCTTTAGGTGATCCATCAAATGTAGGTAAAGAGAATCTACCCAAAGTGTGTTGCATGCACCCTTCCCTTCTATTATAGCTGCTAGATATTTCTTCTTTGAGTTGAAAAAACTCTGGGAAACTGAGATACTCTTTGAATCTCTCTGCTTGAGATTCATATTCTTGGAGTTAATCACCAAGAGATTCCTCCTTTGGTGTTCCTCCCCTCCCACCTTTCTTTGACAAGAAAGTAGGCATGCTCCAAAGTTGCAGATCAGGTTATGTGGTTGAATGCTCACACACATGGTAGGAAGTACTGGGGATTCCTTGATGTTTTAATCCTCCTGAGGGATCTTCATGTCTCCCCCTCTTCATCCCCCGGATTTCTTCCTTCAGCTCATGCATAGCTTGAGAAAGAGTTTTTGAGAACTCTTCTCTCTGCAAACTCCCAGATAAAGGGTTTGGACCCTTTACTTCTGTGTCTTCGGTGTAACCACATTTATTCATCAGTATTTTCTTCCCATGAAAATACATATTGCCTCTTCAGAAGGCAGAGCATAGGTTGTGCCAAGAAACTAGCTTTGATACCACTGTAATATCCCAAAATCGGGACTGCTAGCAAGGCATGCCTGAAAAAACGCATTTTTCAAGAATGGCTTCTACACCTCTTGAAATCAACCCTTGGATCCCTTAGATCTTAGTATCTAAGTCCTAAATCCAAAAGGGAATCAGAAACAAATCTCTATAGGTGGGTTAAATAGATCTCCCACACCTAGGAAGGCTTGAAAACTGCCCAAAGAAGGGATTGCAACAATACAAAAGAACACTGCTCATAAAATAATGCAGTTTTAGATAGAAGTAGTAGTAGGCCAATATGACAGCGTAAAAATATATTATACAATGATTAATTATATTTACAGTATATCCCAATCAATGTATAGGAGAAAGAAAGATACTTTGATGGAGAAAAACCCTCTTAAAGAGGTGCTGCAACATTATAATTCACTATAAAGCCTTGACAGCGTTATTTTCATGAGTAAACAGCAGTTTTAGGTTACAACTAAGATCTAGGACAGATCTGTGTACAAAATATTAGATCTATATCAAATCTGTACACTAGATTGTCTCTATTTTACATACCCCTTGGGGTTTCCAGCAAAACATGAAAGCACAAGAGTAGATATGAGATCTACTACAGCATATCTGTAGAATGATTAAAAAATTACGAAGTAGATACATCAATAAATAGATCATATCTGAAACATACATGGATTAGATGGCTAATCCATGGATCACCACAGTGTAATGAAGGCTCCTCTACACCAGAGATCTCTCCTCCAAAGAGTTGCTAAACACCCTGCAACTTCTCACCTGCAAAATAACGCAGTGGAGGGACATAAAATGCACTATAGGCTTGATGTAGTCTTTGGCCTGATGCCAAGGTATGGATCTGAAGCTCCAATGATCTAGGACACTCTTACCAATGGGATAGAAGACTTTCCCGGTGAAAAGAGAGGCTAGATGTGCATAGATCTGAAGAGATATATCTCCCACTTGTTGCTTCTCACAAGGACAACCAAACCCTCGACAAGATCTGAATTGTAGTTAGAAGAATAAGCTTGGCCAATTTCCTAATAGTGGACTAAGAAAAGTAAGAATCTTCCAAGAGGCCTCTCAAGGAAAGAGGTGGGATTCCCGACCAGGAACACCCAAGTGCTAAACAACACTATTCTCATCTAAATAGCCATAGAATGAGAAGTGTCTAAAGAGAAAAATCCTTTCAATACAATATGTTCAACAACCCATCCCATGCTGCTCTCCTCTTTCATTTATAGTTTGAAAGCCTTGCAAAACCCTAAACCATATCAAAGGTTTAGCTCCTTTCACACTGGAACCCTCCAACTAGATCTGCATTGTTCATCTAGGTACATTGCATCTGGACAACGCTGTAGATTTGGTCCTATTGACCCAGTCAATTGTCACAATCCCTTTTCACACATGAGGGGGTTTTATTAAAGCAGCCCAAATTTAGCCTTGTTCACATGGCCATTGATTTATTTTGTTGTTTAAGGACTTAAATTTTTCCTACTTTACAATTTTATTCTTGTAACAAGAAAATGAAAACAAATAGGAATATTCCTATTCGCTTGGACTAATTAGGAATATTACACATCGGTTTGACAACCCTTCCCCTCTCTGAACTAGCATAAAACTATGGATATGAGTATGTAATTGTTCTCATACCATTGATGCCAAGTATCGAGAGGATAATTTCTTCAACAATTCACCTCAAAGAAACCAAGTTCTAAGTACCCTTGAGACTAAAACATGGTCTCAATTTATAGCTGAAAAAATTTAGTTTTAGTTCTAATAAGGAAGGGATAAAGCCCTCTCATCATGCAATTTTAGTTCCAAAAACCAAGGGATAGCTCCATTTATGAAGGGATAAAGGTTCATGAATGGAAGGGACGAAGCACGACCAGATAGCGCTTCTAGAAGGCCCCAGCTGGGAGAATATTTGACCAGCTAGGCTTCTAGAACTTACTTTTCTTTTTATTTTACCTTTTACGGGGGTCCACAGTTATAATGAGTAGAATGTGCGGGTTGTGCTGCAGGTTTTATAGCAATAAGCCGCGGTACCACAGGAAATGACTAGGAAAAGTGCGAAGTTATGCTTTTTAGGGTTTTAATGAGCTTTTTCCAAATTCCAAGACTTGATTTAGGAACTTTATGATTTTGGACCTCTAAGGGAGAAATAAATAGGTAATGATGAAACCATATAGACAGCTAAATGTCATGGTGACAAATTTTAGTGTAACAGATTGCTCCCTAAAGTGCAAAGTCTGAAGAGTTCTGAAGAATTCTGAAGAGTGAAGTGCTTTATCATTCTGAGGATCGGGTTGCAGGCACACCGGTTGAAACCTGAAAAAACATTCAATGCAAGTATATATATATATATATATATATATATATATATATATATATATATATATATATATATATATATATAGATATAGATATAGAGAGAGAGAGAGATATATATATATATATATATATCATCGCTGAAGTAGGCATTCCCATACTCAGATAAAAACTAACTACATGTTATGATACATAAATGATTTTAGAATTATATTAATAATAGACACAGCATGGACGCAGTCATCTATCATGAGTAGTCTACTGTATGATAAAAACTCCTTGCAACCTAGATGGTGGAAACTAGATCCAGGGTCTTGATTTCTGCTTCTCGAACTAGTACGGTTCTATCCATGTGATTGATTGTATCAAACTCGAACATGGTAGAAACCACTTGATTACAATTCAACGATGTGAACTGTTAACAAGTGTGAGAGAAACCACCAATAATGAAAATGGCCCTCAAAGTACTTAGTACATTCTATGAAATGTGAATTTGTGTTCTGAAGTCGAAAATTTCACAAAATCATTAGATCAAAGGTCTATGATGTAACCTGTCGTCGAAGGCAAGAAACCTGCCATTAAGGCATGTAGATCACAAGGTACTGATAGGATTCTAGATCAACTTTCTAGATGATGAGTTGTCATCGATAGAAAGTGATCCGTCGTAGGAAATCCCACGACAAGAAACCATTATATCAAGTTTTGAATAAATATTTGCAAGGACTGACTCAGGGATGGTCAACGCGAATGGAGACAAATGTTTGTAGTGAATGGTTTATTTAAACTGTTCTCTTGAACACGTAACGACACTATAGATGGTTTGGTGACAATTGACCTAAAGCTAATACCCAGAAACTGGCTGAAGACTTTCAACGTGGTTTGATTAACTGTTAGACAAAGGATTTTCCCAACCCAAATATAAGCATGATAAAAGTGTTGTGTTCAAGAGTGGTATACTACTTTTTGGAACAAAGTGTGACAACTAGATTGATTTTCTCTCTTTCCCCCCCACCATTTCTGGCAAGTACCTCTTTATTTTTGACAAGCTTGAGGAGGATAACATTTGCTTGTTATATAAGCTCATCCTTCAGATGAGTCCAACTTAGTATTAAAATAAAACCCTAAGAAGGAGTGGTTCATTCCTGTTTGTAATTTACAGGTCCTTTACTGTTAAGTTTTAACGAGTCCAGTATAGGTGAAACTCGGTGTTTTTTAGTTTTAGGGAGTCAGAAGAAAAACTTAAGAAAACTCTGTGAGTGTACTTTTTCATAAATTTAGTCTCTCAAGCCCAAAAAAGGATAAAATAATACAGGAGAGAACTCTATTGACCATGATTAGTCAATGTATACCTTTTTCATAAATATTCCATTTCAGTCCAGAAAAGGGGTAAACTTATGCTGAAAGGACGACTGTTCATTTCCTTTAACGAGTTCAAATAGTCATGTACTCGACGATATTTTCATGTTTAGAGAGTTTGAAAAGGGCTTAAAAGAGAACTCCAGGGTTTATCTTTTTTGTAATTTTTCAAGAGCCCAAAAAAGTGATAAAAGTATACTCAATGACTGACTTTCAATTTTATTTACAAGCATGAAAAGAAGGAAAGAACTTGGATTTTTCATGCGTTTTACGAGAATGAAAATATAGCTAAAGAATCTCAGTATTTTCATGATTTTAACGAGTCTTGAAAATAATAACCAAAATAGACTCAAGATAGGTTTCATTTTTCTACAAGCTCAAAACATAGGAAAATTTATGCTTGAGAGGGTTTCATTTTTACACAAGTTTGAAACGTAAGAAAACTATGCTTGAGAGTGGTTTCATTTTTATACAAGCTTGAAACATAGGAAAACTATGCTTGAAAATGGTTTTAATTCCCCCCAAGCGTAACTTGCTAGAGCGCATGCCCCTCAAGCTTCATTTCATTCAACTAAGTAGATAGCTGGATGGAATGAAGGTTCATTTACGAGATCAGATGAAAGACTCGTCTTGACACTTACAAGATCTAATCAAAGACTCGACTCAATTAAGAGAGGATTTGTTTCATTTTTTAATGAGGTTGATACAGTAAAAGAAACTCTCCTCATGGAAACCTGTTTCATTTTTTAGCAAGGTTAGCACAGTAACAAGAAATCTCGTCATGGTGACTTGTTTCAGTTTTTAACGAGGTTGACACAGTAAAAGAACTATCCTCATAAACATGTTTCATTTTTTAATGGGGTTGACACAGTAAAAGGAACTCTCCTCATAACCCACTGATTCATTTTTTAATGAAGTTGACACAATAAAAGGAATTTTTCTTATATCCCACGGATTCATTTTTTAACGAGGTTGACACAGTAAAAGGAATTTTCCTCATAGAGACCTTGTTTCATTTTTTAATGAGCTTGACATAAGAAAAGGAACTATGCTTGTGGTGATTTGTTTCATTTTTTAATGAGGTTGACACAGTAAAAGAACTATCCTCATAGAAACTTGTTTCATTTTTTAATGAGGTTGACATAATAAAAGGAACTCTCCTCATGGAAACTTTTTCATGGCTTCCAATTGGAAGTAACACATGTCAAGGGACATACCTCGATCATGGCTTCCAAGAGGTCTTCATCAGATGGAAGAATAGCTCTCTGGAAGGAAAACATGTCAAGGGACTCAATAGGGATAAGAACATCACGTTCAAATAATCCCATAAAGTTTTCCATGTCAATTACCCAATCTAATTCAAAGGAAGTCGAGCAAACAGGGAGAGGCTCGCTTGCATAGATATTGTCTCACCCAAGGAGTAAATTGAAATCCAAGGGGCCTCAGACTACCATAAGATCAATACATACATTTTTACCTTCCAAGGTAATAGGAAAATTTGGAAGAACCCCTAAAGGTTCACTAATGGTTCTATTAAAAGCTGACAGATTCTGTGTAACAGGCACAAGCTGAGGGGAACCCAAATCTTGCCAAGTAGTTGAGGATAAAATACTAACAGAAGCACCTTCATCTATATTTTTGCAACGCACATTATTACCACAAACCTTCACAATGATTTGGAAAGGGATGGAGGAAGGAAGACGAGGTTCTGTCAATCTACTCCAATCGAAGGAAAAGACCTCAGTACTTGGAGGGGGTTCTGGAGGAACGGGTGAAATTCCCCCTGGCGTAGAAGAATCTTATGTAACAAGAAGAACCTGAGCGATATGAATTTCACTCTCTACAGGGAGAGTGGGATCGACCGTATGTGAAATTGAGTCGACCACTTGATCAACTAATGAATCATCAACCTGAGTGATATCAATTTCACTCTTTAATGGAAGAGTGGGATTGACTGTACTTGGAATTAGATCAATCACTTCGTCAGTTGACGGTAGGTTGGGAGAAATTTTATGGTAAATAGTTGGAAGTTTTGGCTGTGGAAAATTAAGGTTTTCTAACAATTTTGAGGCTTCATCCATGTGAGGGAAAATGTGAGTTTGATGACTCCATTTGCATAACCTACAAGGAAACCTAACTTTACCCTTTTTTCCGGGAACCTGACAATCACTGGTTGATGGATCAATAGTAAGTTGATGGGATCTTTCTGACCATACTTCCAAGACCTTAGGAATACCAGGACAATTGACAAGGAAGTGGTCACCCTTACAAATTTTTCAAGGGTGTCTAGGTTTGTGATGCATGTTGGAGGTTTCCTCAACATTACCAAAACTTACAACCATCATTGGTTGGTTGACTTCTTTCTTATATTGCTTCTTCTTCTTCTTCCCTTTCTTCTTCTTCTTAGCCACCTGGTTACTAGTGTCAAGGATTTTACCAAGCGAACAGGAAGAAAGGGAGGAATATATGTTTGACGAAGAAGGTAAAGGGTCAACATGAGGTTGGTGATGTTGAGATGGTGAACTCTGTTTAAGTGAAGCATCTGGTTGAGGTGGAATAATTGGAGTATTCGAGGCCAACGAAGTTGAAAATAACCATACCGGTAAACCTATGCTAATCCAAGTAATGACAATGTAGCCATATAATGATGACCAACATTTCCAAAGAAAGGAAAATTACTAGGATTCTCATTAAGAGGGGTTCCTTGGCTGGTAAATTCTAGAACATTTTCCATTATGTTCAGATTCAGTGAATTTTATTAACAATTTAAAAATATTCACTATTCACAATTCACACATAACAATTAAAATTCGCAATTCACACCTAAGGTCTCTAAAAGTAAAAACAAACAAATGAACACGTGCTAACAAATCTAGGAGTCAAACCACACACAAATAGTAGATTCCCACACTAAAAACACTAGTTGGTGATGAAATCCAAAATCATAGAATTTTAATGTCGAAATGGCATTTGGAATAGTTACCCCGACAACCTACTCAATGAAACAAACCAGTGCAATTTTCTCCACTTAAACCATCTCGAGTGAAGAGAACCCTCCGGAGAGTCCAAGTGAGTCTAGCCGACGTCTGCTCTAGGTACAGTGGGACCTTCCCTCCACCGTCACCTTGGGAAAAATCCTAAATATTATGGCCACTAAGGTCACCAACTAAGACAAATGCACTTGGGGGAACAATATACGATCTGATATACATGCAAGGGCAGAGTAACAAGCTCAATCTCCTTGAAGGCTCCTTGATATAATCCAAGGTTTACCAACAAGTGACCCCAGGCTCCTTGACAATGGTCTATCCGAGGTTTACCATTTTTAATATGTGCACATCTTCTATCTTTTCCAATGAGATAGATATGAATACCTCACTGGTTCCAACATGATCTCGTGCTTGACTATTTTAAGAAGATCTTCCCAGAGCACAATTGCAACAATTGGAATTTTTCCTTATCGCAAGATGCTACTTGTTTGTTTAGTTTCTTTGGAAAGTTAACTACAACCTATTCCAAAGCACTAGCCTAAGCTAGATTAGTGAAAAGAGCCTTAGAAAATGTAAAAATTTATAGATGAATTTTAATTAAGTGTTGTGTTATTTGGTTGTTATTACTCAAAAGATAAATGGATATGAAACCAATGGTCTTATGACCTGACCCAAAACTGAATGCAATCGAATATGATAATGTAATATTTTCAATTTGATGAATCCTAACTAAAGTAAGGAGAGAGGTTCCATTCACTTCCAACAATGCAAAAATTGATAAATAAGAGAAAATATAATAAATTATCTAATGCACTAATTTCATCAAGAAAAATTAATTCTTTTTGAGTTCCAATTTTTTATTTTTATGTTTTTAAAACAAGCATAAAATGTAATGTTCCCAACTCGGGACAGCTAGCAAGGCATGGCTGGAAAATGCATTTTCCAGTAATGGCTGCTACAAGATTTGAAACCAGGACCTAGATCCCTTAGATCAATGCATATAATACCTGAATCCAAGAGGAGGCTCCAAAGAAATCCTTCTAGAGTGGTTAAATAGATCTCCCACTACTAGATGTCCTCAGAAAGTGCCCAAGGAGGGACTGCAACAAATGTATGAACATACACTAGATCAACAGCGTTATTTTATGAGTTGTGAGACAAGAAGATATAGATAACCAATAAATAATTTTATAGCAGAAAAGGAAGTACAAGTTCTTGAGGAAACATCCACTCAAGAAAGTCAATGCAAGCGTCAACAAGACATGTACATGAAAATAGGAGAAAATTGTTATTTCTGCATAAACCCAGGCTATGAGGACGCAGTTTATAAGAGATACTGCTCAATATTACATAAAAACTAAAATATATGACAATATATGGCTCAAATACAATAAGGGATCAAAGCTCTAACCCTTAGAAGCAATAATACATCAATCCTCCAAGGTATTGGCTGAAATATACAAAATGGAAAAAATGTCGGAGTTGTTGGGCAGCAGCTGCAACTCAAATCTTGAACTCAATAGAGAAGGTTGAAGATGATGGACAATATGAAGTAGACCTCCTCCAATGGATCTCCAAAGTGGAAGGCTGGTGCTTACACTTGAGATCTCACCCTCCAATCAATCTGCAAACCCTCACTACAAATACTCCATGAAAATAACGCGGTCACTAAGAGGGACTGCGCAGTGGGTGGAATAGAAGACTATGGCCAAGTGCCAAGATCTGAAAATTTTCTCCCAAGCTTCCAATATGATCTCCCAAAGAAAGGAAAGACTCTCTCTCTGAAAAACAAGCAATGGAAGAGGTGTTGTGGAGTCTCCACTGCAACACCCTGCAACACAGAATTATGTTGTTGCAGCAATAACGTTGTCCTGGAGGAGGATGCTTTGGCCTTGAACCAAGGAGTGTGGAGAATGAAGAACAACCCTTCAAGATGCCTCTCAATAAGGTGAAGAAATCCTAAACAGAAATTCCCCGGAAATTCTTGCTAAGCAACAAAGAATGCTCAATTGTCTGCATAGACAATGAAATCAATAATCCATAGCATGTATAACAATGGCTCTCCTCCTCTCCATATATAGCAAGTGAAAGCTCTCTCTCCATGGGCCCCGTCCAGTAGGGTTTCCTCCATAAAGAAATATTCCCTCCTCTATCTCTACGATGTCCCATGTAGTGCTTTCGACCTCATACCCTGCGATGTTTGACTTGGTCAAACTTAACCAAGCCTCTTTGCAAAAGCCTCCTTTCACACATGAGGGTGTGAAATCTAGTTCCATGGTTGATCCTTTTTCATACTAGAGGTATTTTATCTATGTTTTAATTTTCTTTGGGCCTCCTAACCCAATTATTCAACTTATAAGTGAAATTATCAAAATCTAATGTTCCAATTCATTAAAGGAAAAATTGGGAACATTACAGTCCTCCCCTCCCAAATGTTGTTTTTCCTCAAGAAACTACAAGGATAGAACTGAGAAGTTGCCTTCAAGGCATGGAGACTAAAAGGTGTTGGGAAAACATCTTCCCCAAATGGATTCTCCATCCCCAAGCAATCAGCCAAGCAAAATGAGCCACCTCCCAACAAGGCAACTCCTGAAAATCTCCTTCCACCTCAAGCTCTAGAAATGAAGGTGGGCTGAAAAACTGAACATGGTAAGCATCATAGCCTACCCCAAGCTATCCTTATCTGCACTTATGGTAAGTGTAGAGTGTGTGTTGATCCTGGGCTGCAAAAGTATTTCCCTCAAATGGCAAAGTGAGGAATAATCCTCCAAAGAGTTCTCCTCCAACATTGAAGAACAAGTTGGCCCAAAATGTTTCATCCATGATCAATAGAACATGATCATCATAAAGTACCCTAATGAGAGGCTAGCTAAAAATTTTACATGATGATTCATAATACAAACAATATCTCAAGAAGATATAGCGCAGTATCATCCACTACAACTTCAGAAAATAGTATGGTAAGTAGCATACAAGAATCATCTCACCTACTAATGAATAGTAAATGGTTGAATGTGCTATCAATACATGATCATATAATTGCCCATGATTATACAATGGATGAATGTAAATCTCATGGCCCACCTTAAAAGAGAACAAACATGTGGCAGTGGTGGCCATATCTCCTCTCATGCTCCCATTAGAACATGTAGTGCAGAAAATGTGGGAGTTTTCTCCCTTCAAGGACACATCTAACTCATGTGTCAACCTCATAATCATGCTTCCAATAATGATAGAAAAAATATCAGAAAATGAAGACATTATTAGTACAAGAATGAAGGAAATACTGATGGCTTCATGTGGTTCTTGAAGGTACCAGCAGTCTCCTAGGTGTGTACAACGCAGTTTTACAAGCTGCTGCTTGAGAAAAGTACAAGGCGAAATGTTTCTTTTTACATGGTTAATCATGCATGTCCTCATATGGTACATGTTAGAGTGCAACAACTGAACATACATGTGATGATAAAACATTTTCCCAAGGCCACATAAGAGATGGTTGCCTCCATCATATAGATTGGCCCAACAGTGATCATGGAGCAATGTGACCAGCTTGCCCCCTTGTGAAGCAATGCACAGAATAGTAATGGTAAGAGTATGCAAATCAATGAATGTATAAAAAAGCTTCTTACCATATGTCGGAGGTAAGATGGTACATGGATTCATGAGTGAGTCCTCCATAGTGTTGTGGCATGCTATGAAGAATAATGAACCATGTGCTGCAAGAAGATAATCCTCCTCATTCTTGGAAATCCAAGTCAAGAAGAATATGCCATAGTGATAGATTCTTCTATCAACTATTCTGTCATCATCATCTCCTCCTTGTCCACCAAGTGCATACAATGTGAAGTGATCCTGGGGACACTCCATCCATAAACCTCTACTCCAAAGTGACAGTGCTATGAGCTCATGCAAACAAGCTTCTGCCAATACCAAGCTATGTTCTTTGACATGCTCCTTGCCAAAGACTCCTCTAGTAATGCTGCAATACATAAGAAGTTCCTCCCAAGGTGGAAGTACCTCTCTATCATCAAAATCCAAGGAGAGAATGCCATCTCCTCCTCTTGCAACATTATGCAAAGTGTGAGATCAATTCTACTCTTGCTCTCCCAAGAACAAAAAAAGCAACAAAATATTTTGCTGCCTCCCCATACTTCCATCATACAACTCATGTGATGAAGACACAATGAATTATATGAATATCACATCAACACCATGCATCCATACTCTATGCTGCCCAATGATGCAAGTATCCTGCCATCTCTCCTCCTTCCTCCTACTCTTAGGAAGAGTGTATGCCAAGTGATGGCCAAACTCTTTCAAGAGTAACCAGCACAGCCAAGCCTGCTGCTGCCCGGTATCATAAATTTTCAAGTAGCCCCCCAGCTCCTTGCTCCTCAACCACATCCACTCAATCAATTGTGGATGCTTTCTTCTTTTCTTCATCTTGGTACTCCTCCCATGAGGGCTACCATCCTTCCAAACCAAATATTTTTCCTTGCATTTCATGGAAGAATGAAATGCAGCTCCTTCGAGACCTCCTAGATAAGGTCTCTCACCCATGACTATGTTGAATCCATAAGGATCCAAATGCGATGAAGGTAGCATCTCCTCTCCATCATAGTTTGACAGCGTTGTTAATCCCTCTAAAGATGCAATGGATGTCTCATACTCCAACTTGAGGATGGTTTCATGAGTTTTCAAAGGAGTTTCATGGTTTGTTTCATCCTCCCAAATCAAGTTCCCATCTTTGCACTTCATGGGATTTTGAAATGCAAGCTTCTCAAGGATCAATGAGACCCTATAAGGACCCAAATAGGTGGTAGGAAAAAACCTCCCATCATGATGTGTATGGATCAAGGAATGACCAACCCAAGCATGAGAGATGTTATCCATCCGAAGATGTCCTCCATATTCTATATGCTCCTGTGAGAAAGGAAGAAAATCATTGCACTCCATGGTGTGTTGAAGTGCACCTCTAATCAGATCTCTCCTTGAGACCTCCCTCTCAACAATAGTCTTCCAAAACCAATGAGGTCTTGGATCTGCTGAAATTAGAAGTTCCTCTTTGAGCTAAGAGGAGCTCATTGAGAAAGTATCATCTTGAAAGGAGAAAGGGTTTCGCACTCCAATATGTCTACCATCTTCCTTCAAGTCTTCAAACCCCAACCTCAAGTGTGATACAAAATCTAACAATGGCTCATGAGAATGATGGTTTTCTTCTTCCTTGAATTTTTTCATGTTGCACAGCGCAGTGCAACCAAGCTGCTCTATGGGATTTTACCCTTGGTCATGCAAAATTAAATCTCCACATTGATCAAAAGAATTTGCTACAACAAAAGAATGTGGAAATATTTTCATACCTTGATGATATTTTGGAACTTCTTGTAGTGCTGCAAGAGTTCCTTCCTCCAAAGTGTTGGCTGCCCCAACTATTGATGCATGTGGTTACTCCTCTATGAGTGTGACAACGTTAGGACAAGGCTCCTCCTTTGTTCTTTCTCCATCAAAGGTTTGGATCAACCTTTGAGTGAACTCTGCAAAATTATTCACCCTTGCATGGCTCAAGTGGCTGCACCACCAAACATAGGCTTCACCCTCCAAGTGCAGCATTGAGATTTCAACAACTTCTTTTCCTGCTACAGGATGCAGTAGGAAAAATGCCTCCAACCTTCTCACCCAAGTTCTTGTTGTAGATAACCCATCAAGGGTAGACAACAGAAATCTATTGCCCTTGATTTCTCTTTTGCTACAGGGTCTCCTCTCCTCCTTCCACTAGATGAAATGAGGGAAATCTAGAGTCTCCTTGAAGGCTCTAGGTTGAGATCTATACTCAACAAGGTAATCACTTAGAATATGATAATCCAAGTGTCCTTCATGCTTAATGTCTTCTGCTTGATGAGAATAGGAAGTGCATAGTCCTTCCTCTTCTTCTTCTTCAATATTCTTGACCTCCTTGGAGAGGTTTTCTCTGGATCTGAACACTGATGAGAGAAATCTCATCTTATTCAACATTCTAATATTCTTAGGCTTAGACTCACAAGATGAGCTAAGAAAGTTGTTTTGATACCACTATAATGTTCCCAACTCGGGACAGCTAGCAAGGCATGACTGGAAAATGCATTTTCCACTAATATATGCTACAGTATTTGAAACCAGGACCTGGATCCCTTAGATAAATGCATCTAAGACTTGAATCCAAGAGGAGGCTCCAAAGAAATCCTTCTAAAGCGGTTAAACAGATCTCCCACTACTAGATGTCCTCTAGAAGTGCCCAATGAGGGACTGCAACAAATGTATGAAAACACGCTAGATCAACATTGTTATTTTATGAGCTGTGAGACAAGAAGATATAAATAGCCAATAAATAATGTTATAGCAGCAAAGGAAGTACAATTTCTTGAGGAAACATCCACTCAAGAAAGGCAATGCAAGCCTCAACAAGACATGTACATGAAAATAGGAGAACATTGTTATTTTTGCATAAACCCAGGCTATAAGGACACAGTTTATAAGAGATACTACTAAATATTACATAAAAACTAAAATATATGACAATATATAGCTCAAATACAATAAGGGAGCAAAGCTCTAACCCTCAGAAGCAGTAATACATCAATCCTCCAAGGTATTGGCTGAAATATACAAAATGGAAAAAATGTCGGAGTTGTTGGGCAGCAGCTGCAACTCAAATCTTGAACTCAATAGAGAAGGTTGAAGATGATGGACAATCTGAAGTAGACTTCCTCCAATGGATCTCCAAATTGGAAGGCTGGTGCTTACACTTGATATCTCACCCTCCAATCAATCTGCAAACCCTCACTGCAAATACTCCATGAAAATAACGCGGTCACTAAGAGGGACTGCGCAATGGGTGGAATAGAACATTATGGCCAAGTGCCAAGATCTGAAAATTTTCTCCCAAGCTTCCAATATGATCTCCCAAAGAAAGGAAATACTCTCTCTCTGAAAAACAAGCAATGGAAGAGGTGTTGTGGAGTCTCCACTGCAACACCTTGCAACACAGAATTATGTTGTTGTAGCAATAACGCTATCCTAGAGGAGGAGGATTTGGCCTTGAGCCAAGGAGTGTGGAGAATGAAGAAAAAAACTTCAAGATGCCTCTCAATAAGGTGAAGAAATCCTAAACAATAATTCCTCGGCAATTCTTGCTAAGCAACAAAGAATGCTCAATTGTCTGCATAGACAATGAAATCAATAATCCATGGCATGTCTAACGATGGCTCTCCTCCTCTCCATATATAGCAAGTGAAAGTTCTCTCTCCATGGGCCCCATCCATTAGGGTTTCCTCCATAAAGGAATATTCCCTCCTCTATCTCTACGCTTTCCCATGTAGTGCTTTCCACCTCATACCCTACACTGTTTGACTTGGTCAAACTTAACCAAGCCTCTTTGCAAAAGCATCCTTTCACACATGAGGGTGTGAAATCTAGTTCCATGGTTGATCCCTTTTCATAATAGAGGGATTTTATCTATTTTTTTATTTTCTTTGGGCCTCCTAACCCAATTATTCAACTTATAAGTGAAATTATCAAAATCTAATGTTCCAATTTATTGAAGGAAAAATTGGGAACATTACATAAAAACATGTAAATTCAAATCAAATACACTGATCTAAATCTATAATTGATTTTTCCAGAATTTAAACTGTGCAGCTGTAATCTATGCACAATTCACTTGAAAACTATGCAAATGTAATCTATGCACATTTTCATTCATATTCTGAAAATGAGAATTCTAATTATGAAAATGTAATCTATTCAAGAGAATTCTCAGACACAAGATGATTCCAATGTAATCTAAAGAACCAATCAAGTGTAAGTAAAGAAAATTGGGTGAGAGTTCCAAAGGTCAAAAATAAAAAACACTCAAAGGCGATTAACATTCAAACACAATTTAGCCCCTCCCGGCAAATGAGGGGGAATTGTTTTTGCAAAAACAAAAGCAAAAAGATTCAAAATTGTTAAGAGATTGAGACAAACCTCGAAGTAATGACCAAAGGAAATCAAATTAAGAATTTCTCAAAAAATAATATTCTAAACACCTAATTAACTTAACAGAGACTGACGAAAAATTTGTTGAAAGAAACTCACACATAAGACCTTGATTTTCAAGACAAGTTGGGGAAAACATAGAAAATCTGGTAATCTAACTCTTAAAAAGAGATTCTTAATTTTTCAAAATTCTTCCACAAGTCTGTAGGTTTCAATGGAGAACAGTGCAGTACCACACTATTTTGAACTAAAAATTGCAGAGGCTACCACACTGTTTTTAAATAAAAGTCGTGGAGGCCAGGAAAAACATACAGAAAAAATAAAAATTCGAATATTCTTTTCAGGGATTGTAATAAGTTATCTACCCAACTCAGTTTTAGACTAATCAAAAGCAGAAGAAACTCTTTCAAAAGTGAAACTGAAAATAAACAAGGAAAACTAAGTTCATATATCCCCAGCGGAGTCACCATTTTCTTATGCTGATTAATCCTTCTTGCGGACAAGAACGAACTCCCTAGTATCCTAAGGATATCTAGAAACAAACATCCAAATGCAAACCATTTTCTCTAGATCATTTCTGATTCAAAATTATTAAATAATAAAATATGAGGACACGCCCCTACCTTAAGTCCAATGCTTGCTGAAATCTTCTATCCAGTCACTCCAAAAGAGGTCACTTCAACATGTGAAACCTACAATCAAAGTCAGATAAAAGGATTAAAAGCACCTGCAAGATATAATAATTGAGAAACACTAATCTATCTTAGTGATCAAGGAATCCAAGAATTAAATTACTCAAATAGATACATGAACAACTTAATGAGAAAATAGAATCCATTTGTATTAACTTGTAAGATAAGAAATAACCTTACAACCTTGTCACCTTGATGTCATATAGGTTCTTCCGAAGTCCTAAACAGTCGTTTTCCATCGGTTTGACAAGCCTTCCCCTCTCTGAACTAGCATAAAACTATGGATATGAGTATGTAATCATTATCATACCATTGATGCCAAGTATAGAGAGGATAATTTCTTCAGCAATTCACCTCAAAACAACCAAGTTCTAAGTACCCTTGAGACTGAAACATCCTCTCAATTTATAGCTGAAAGAAGATAGTTTTAGTTCCAATAAGGAAGGGATAAAGCCCTCTCATCATGGGATTTTAGCTCCAAAAACCAAGGGATAGCTCCATTTATGAAGGAATAAAGGTTCATGAATGTAAGGGGCGAAGAGAAGGCCCCAGCTGGGAGAATATTCGACCAGCTGGGCTTCTAGAACTTACTTTTCTTTTTATTTTACCTTTTACGGGGGTCCGCAGTTTTAATGAGTAGAACGTGCAGGATGTGTCGGAGGTTTTATAGCATAAACCGCGGTACCGCAGGAAATTACTAGGAAAAGTGCGGAGTTAGGATTTTTAGGGTTTTAATGAGCTTTTTCCAAATTCCAAGACTTGATTTAGGAACTTTATGATTTTGGACCTCTAAGGGAGTAATAAATAGGTAATGATGAACCAATATAAACAACTAAATGTCATGGTGACAAATTTTACTGTAACACTTGGTGATGATAGAAGTTATCAGATCAAAGGTTATGGGAACATTCCTATTACCTTGCCCGATGGTCATATCAGACATATCCAAAATGTAATGTATGTACCCAGAGTTACAAAGAATCTGATTTCTGTATCCATGATTACAGATCAGAATATCAAGGTAGAATTATTTAACTCTAATTGTTATATTAAAGATTTATTGGATGGCATGAAGACTATTGCTTCAAGAATTCGAATAGAAGGTCTGTACAAATTGAATATGAGGACAATACCAGGTCGAGCTTTGAAAACATAGAGTTTGAGTACAAAAGAGATATGGCACTAGAGACTTAGTCACATCAACTTCAACGATTTGTTGTTACTTCAGAAAAAGAAAACAATAAGAGGGCTTCCTACATTAAAACAATTTCATAATTATTATGATGCTTTTGTGTTAGGAAAGATGCATAGAGAAGAATTCCATGTTTGAGTAGAAAAGAAAAAGAGAGATATACTTGAATTAGTGCACGCCGACCTATGTGGACCAATGCAAACAAAGTCTTTAGGAGGTGCACTATATTTTCTACTGTTTCTTGATGACTGCACAAAGTTTTCTTGGGTATATTTTATGAGTAATAAAAGTCACACATTTGAATAATTTAAGCAATTCAAATATATGTTAGAAGAGAAAACAAGGAAGCACATAAAAAAACTCCACTCCGATCAAGGGGGAGAATACAAGAAGGATGAACTTACTAAGTATTGTAAATACCACAGAGTATTACAACAATTCACAATACCCCATACTCCTTAGCAGAACGGAGTAGCGGAAAGAAAGAACATAACATTGGTAGAGTCTGCTAGAGCATGTTGAAAGGTAAGGATCTTTCGAATGGTTTTTGGGCTAAAGCATTGAATACTGCAGTTTATTTGAAAAATAGGAGTCCTATAAGAAGTCTCTAGTTTAGAACTCCTTTTGAAGCATTATATGGATTCAAGCCTGCAGTAAAAAATTTGAGAGTATTTAGGTCTAAAGCATTTGCCCACATTCCAAAGGACGACAAAAGAAAACTTGATTCAAAAGCCATCAAATATACCTTTGTAGGGTATTGTTCACAATTTAAAGCTTATAGATTGTTTAATCCCTTTACTCACAAAATTTTTGTTAGTAGAGATGTCATGTTCCATGAGCAGGTTTATGATGAATCTAATTAAAGCAATGAGGAATGGGACATTTCGTTTTTGGTGAAAGGAAGTGAAGAAGGAGGTAACAGCCATGAGAAGTAGAACAAAATGGAAACGGAAAGTTCAGATACAACAATCAAGTATATTCCTTCAAAGGAAATTCAAAACAGGTTGGAAGCCACACCAACACTCAGAAGATTAGGTAGGCAGATTCAATTGCCTATTATAAATAGGGAGAATTCCTTTATAACTATTATCATGAATGTTGTTGAACCTTCTAGTTATAGAGAAGAAAATCAATGTAGTGAACGGTTAGAAACTATGGAACATGAATATGATCTATTCTAAAAAACAACACTTGGGAGCTGGTTGAACTACCTGAAGGGAAACAAACCATAGGTTGTAAATGGTTGTAAAAACCCAAGATTAATGCAGATAGAACCATAGACAAATTAAAATATAGATTGGTAACAAAGGGGTATTCACAAAAATAAGGTATTGATTATGAGGAAACTTTCGCTCCCGTAGCTAAACTAGAAAAAAACTTGATGATTCACCAACTAGACATAAAATCTACATTTTTAAATGGGGAATTGAAAGAGGAGGTTTACTTAGAGCAACCTGAAGGGTTTGTCCAAAAAGGGAAAGAACATTTAGTTTGCAGATTAAAGAAAGATTTATATGGACTGAAACAAACACCCATGTCATGGTATGAAAAGATAGATTCATTTTTTCTGCAACAAAGTTAAAATAGAAGTAAAAACGACCATAATCTATATACTATGAAAGATGAAAAGGGGCATATAGTGTTGATTTATTTGTATGTAGATGATCTAATTATTACAGGTGATGTTGTTGATCTAATCAAAGAAATCAACAAGCAAATGGCACAAATGTTTGAAATGAAAGACCTTGGTGAACTAAGATATTGTTTGGGTCTTGAGATCTGGAGAGATTCAGGACAAAAATTTGTGTCCCAGGGTCAGATGTCAGAGGTCTACTGGAAAGGTTCAGGATGGATCAGTGTAAGGCTGCAACAGTACTATTACAACAGAATATTAAACTTCAAAGTGAGGATGGCTCTAAGGAGGCAGATGCGACACTTTATTGACAATTGTTTAGGAGTCTAATCTACTTAACCACGACTAGACCAAATTTGGCTTATGCAGTTAGCGTACTAAGTCAATTTATGTCCAAACCACTTGAGAGTCACTCGAATGCAACACAAGGCGTTCTAAGGTATCAATCAATTTTATTTAATGGATTAAGGTTGGTCCAAGGAACTTTCTATACTCAAGTTTTTTTTTTTCTTTAGAAATAGGAATTTATGCTATGGAACCACCCGATGATTGAGAAAGTGGGAGCAGTTCGATATTAGTGCCCCATTGGATCATTTTTTTCGGTGGGGAAAAAGGATTTTTATATTTAGTCCTGTTGTGTTTTTCTTGAGTTTGCTTTGTAGTTCAGAGTTTACCAGGGTGGTTTGTTGTATTTTTCTGTATTTTCGCTTTTCAATTATTTAGTCATGTGTTTTTCGGATTTTAGAGTTCATAGTTTACGAGTTTTTATTTTTTATTCTGCCAACGAGTTTCTCCCAGTTCCGTACTCAGATATGCTAGATTTGGGATCTTTTAGCCGTTCCAAGCGAAGAAAATTTTACAGCCCCATTTCGAGCTCCGAGTTTCAAATTGTCCCGTAGCCCATTCAGTATTGTGACTTTTTTCATCCCCTAATCCCTAAAATATTTAGACAAGTGGGGCTCCACTACATCGGCACATTCAAAGGATAACAGACAGCCTCCCAGACGATTGGGTCCACGTCTTTGCATCTTTGGAGGTGAAGTAATAGTTACTTTATCAATAAATAAAATTAGAAGTAATAACTTTTTTACATATTTAAATCAAATGTTTAAATTTGTTTAAATTAATTTTTTTATTAATTTATAAATAAAATTTTACTATATTTTTATTTATTATTATATATAAAAATTAAATAAAAATAAAAATACATAACTTTTATTTTAAAAAGTCAAATAAGAAATAAAAATACTAATCAAATTAAAAATAAAAATACATTGTAGCAGTTGTTAACTAAAACATCTATCTCATAAACTAAAGTATGAATTACAATAACTTATTGCGGAGGTTGACCATTGAACTTTTGCGGCGATAGTTGTAACGCTCTTGATTTAGGTTTAAATTTTACTATAAATGTAATTATAATGATACATCGTTTAATGTAAAATGATTGAGAGAGAGTTTATTTATATTAAATATTTTATATTAAACAGTAAAATTAAACTTGTTGTGCGCCTCTTAACCTAAAGTGTGAGTTACCATTTAAATATTGGCATGCTCACTAATAGTTGTATTAATTGCACACTATTTTAATGTAAAATGATAAGAAGGTTTTATTTATGTTAAACATATTATATATATTAAATGAAATTCTTTGATTTACATATCAAGTTTTAGATGGTAATGTTAAGGTGGATTTTCAGATTTAAAATATATATATATATATAATAATAATAATAATGATTTTAATTATAAATTATGGTATGTCTATGATTTAGTAAAAGATGTATTATATAATACTATTAATTTGATTTGAAGAAATTTTATTAAGTTTTATATATTTTTAATTTCTTGATATTTATTTTTTTGTTTTCATTATTATATTTTAATATAATAAGATAAGTTTTATTATTAAATTTATATTTAGGTTTTTTATTAGTTTTAGTGTATTATTGTTATTCTTATTATTAAGTTTTAATTAATGTAGTAAAACTAATATTATGTTATATTTTATTTATAATAATATAATTTTTTGTTAAGGTTTTTATAATATTAATAATAAGTTTTATGGATGTGGGTGAAATTTCAAGAGATTACGAAGACGAGCCCCTTATGCTCAACTCGACGGTGTCGAGCACGACCAGCTCGATCCAGGTCACGACGTTGCTTCAAAACCTTAACTTAATGTGTAAATTCGTCGTCACTCTGCTCCACTTGGCATCCTGTCAAACCATGCATCACGTGAAGGCATACTTGGATCGTCCCTCACTGCACCCGCACTCGGAATCTGAGCCTCAAGCGTTCAAATGGCACAGAGCCTCTCCAATTCTCCATTTCGTTGTTGCTCATGCAATTCTTCTAAGCTAACCCTGTCGTCACCCCCCTCCATTTAGCCCAGTTTCTTGGCACAATATCCATCCTCTTCTTGAAGGCCATACCATGGCCCCGTGACAGCGTCAGAAGCCCATCAAGGACAGCTACAAGGGCGTGTTTTCAAGCCCCTCTCACCGAGGCCATGATCAGCTATTGGAATCCACCGAGGGCTCTACATCAAACAACCATGAGGTGCTTTCTCCACAACCGGTTGACAACACTCATGGGGACATATTTTTGCCTCTGGAGCAACCTAAGAGTAGAAGAGGCCATGGGAAATCCACTATCCCGCAATCTATGTAGCTTGTACCCAGGAAAACTAGCCTGCTTCCATTCTATCAGCCCACAACAGAGGAGATAGGCATTTGGGTCATGGACTCTGACGATGTCTAGACCAAAGACTACGATGTTGAGTACCCAGTCATTCCCATTATCTACGCAGCCCCTCTGAAGCCTCCTAGAATTCCCACAATTGAAGAGGAAGCCATTGGAAGAGAATATGGGTGCCTGATAGAGGAAGAGGACCAGGCGACGGATGAAGATGAAGGAACTCCATGAATGTGTGGTAGCAAGGTTAATTTATGTTTTTTGTCATCTCAAGATATGCATTAGCTCTTTTTTTTTCGTATGGGCTACTGAATATGTTGTCTTACAAGATTGGTTAACACTCTTAAGGTGTTGGTTTCCTTCCTTGAAGCAACCCCACACTCTATTCATTTTGAGAACCACCAAGGCAAGGATTGGCTAAGCATAACTTGCCATCCCCACCCATTGCCTATGTACATTTTTTCATGCTGTTAATATACTTTATCCCAAGTTACAAAAAAAAAAAATATTAATAATAAGTTTATTAAGAACATTTACTCTATAGAGTCTTTATGAGTATATAGATTCTTTAGAGAAACGCAAAGAAGAAAGAGAAGTCAAGCTACAAACAGAGTTAGAAGCCACGCTGGAAAATAAATTTACATCTCTTGAAGACAAGATCCAAAAACAAATAGATAATAAAATAAAACTATTAGAGAATAAAATGGAGACAATGGAGATTAGATTACAGTTAATAGAAAAACAAAGTCAAGATACGAACCAAACATTCTAACAAGGAGATGCTGATACTTTAGAAAGTCTTAAAATAAAGGACATGATTAAAGAACTAGAAGTAAAATTTAATAACAATCTCACCCTAAATAGTGTGGCAGGTAAATTAGATATCAAACCCATTAAAGAAGAAATGAAAAAATTGATAGAATTAGACCATGAGCATAACAAAATGGCCTTGAACCTTATAATCTTCAGTTTGAAAGAGGAGGTAGATGAGAATAATTTAGCCATAGCCAGACAGAATTACATATAGATTATAAATTCAACAATGTGTCTCACAGAAGCAACAAGGTTGGGGAAATTAACTGAGAATAAAGGAAGGATGATCTGGATAAAGGTGAGCTCTACTGATCATAAGTATGACATAATTAGTAAAACCTCAAGTCTAAAAGGAACAGGAATATTTATAAATGAAGATCTCATTCTAGAAGATCAAGCTGAATTAAGAAAGGAGGTTCAAAAGGTAAAGGAAGCTAGGAAGGAAGGAAAATGGGCAATAATTAGAAATAAAAAAGTCGTTATTCGAGATAGAAACTAAAAATATAGTAATAAATAGAAATTCAACGTGCTCCGGATTATTTCTTCGAAATGTCAGGGCCTTCCATGGAACAAAGGCCCCAAGCTAAGTTGGATCTCGAATGAAGTTGATATTATATTGCTAGTTGAAACTTGGGATCACGAAGAATAATCCGAGTAAATTCCTGATACCCTTAACCAAGACCTTTTACTTCAACTGATGTGTTATAATTGCATTTAATCAAGGCGTTAATGAAAATAAATGAACATCTACATGTTTTAAAGAAGAGGAACATAACAAGAAATAGCAACATAAGACATTGATAATGGAGTTCATCCAAGAGGGATTATGTCTCTGGGCCTCGGTGTCAAGGTGGTGTAGGCCGCTGCATTAAGTGTTGTAAGGAGTGTAGATTTACATGGATGGTGTTTTCTCTATCATAAAAGGAAAATTCCCTCACGCAGGAGTGGCTAGACCTCTCCACGATATGTTCCACTATCAGAAATCTCATTCTTAAAAAGGACTCCTATCAACATGACAATAACTCACACATAATTACTATGAGCATACCATGAGCATGGCAACAAAGGGATCTCAATCAAACATACATGTGATAATGAGTATCCCGCCAACATGGCAACAAAGGGATCTCAACAACATAAAACAATCCATGATAGAAAATTACATCTCACATGCAGAACAAAATAAGATCCCACATCAAACATCAAACAGTGATCTATACATAATAATGCATCTCATAGAAAAGAGACAAAGAAGTACATGATCACACTACATATACCTCACATCCTGGAGCTATCTGAAGACAAGAATGATAAACTGTTGGATCTGGTTGTACCATCAATCTCGTGGCATCAAATATCCTGAAAATGACTGCTCACAGATTGGATGCTAACAACTACAACTCCACTTTGAAAAGTGGCCGAAAAATGGAATGGTCATGTTAGCCTCTGACCACACATGACATGGGAAAGTGTTCCCTATAAGGAAATCATAGGGCAGAGGCAAAGAAGAAGTTAGAGTGAAACAACAACAAGTGAAAGAGTTTTGAAAATGATAGCGCAGAGTCTTGAACAAGTTCGGGTCGAGTCGTGCATGCATGCAGGTCAAGTCATGAAGGTGGGAAAAACAGTGAATGGGGTAAGTATTCCACAAACAAATAAGAAAGGACCGGGCACAACCAAGGAGACAAGGTTGGAAAACCACAGCAAGGGAGTGGTGAGGACTGTTGGATCTAAGCAACAACCAACGGCAGAGATTCAAATCACAATCGTAGATCACAAGTTTTCCAGGATGGGCGGAAGGGTAAATGTTAGAATGATAAAATTTTGATTTGCGATGAGGTGGGACCCATTCACCCGTGGCACGCATATAAGCCTTGTTTTTTGCCCACACTTCGCAGCTCGCGGGTTTTTAACCTTACCTCTTAAGACTTACGCCAGACCTTATTTTTCGCCGATGCGATGAAGCGAGACCCATCCAACCTTTATACATCACCCAAATCTACATGCAAAACCTTGCATTCCTCATTTTCCTTACCTTTTTCCTCTTCGTACTTTGTAGCATTTAGCGCATCGCATATCGCATTTTGCACAATTTATGACTTACCACTTAAGCTCCCAAAAAGTATTTTGTGTAAGTTGTGATGTAGTTGACCCCATCATAGAAGCTCTACCCCCTACTTCTGGTCACTTGCAATACATGTTAGATAATATGAAACCTCATACACTTTCCGTATAATGATTCGCTGCATTAGAACTCCGCCAATGCAGTGAGCTCCACCCTCCACGTCACCTCCTTTCTCCCTGTGCTTCGCACTTCGCGGATTTAAGATTTTACCTCCGCGCTTATAAACTTAAACTTAAAGATTGTGATCTACGAGTTGCGGTCGGGTCCCACTTCCCCTCCACGTCACTTCCCTCCTTCCCGCACTTTTCACTTCAAACCATTTAGAGTTATATCTACTGCTTCATGTTAGAGTTTGCGATTTGTGATATGGGTAGGTCCCACTTCCCCTCCACGTTACTTTCCTCCTTCTCGCGCTTCACACTTCGTGGATTTAAGATTTTACCTCTGCGCTTATAAACTAAAACTTAAAGATTGCGATTTGTGGGCTGCGGTCGGGTCCCACTTCCCCTCCACATCACCTCCTTTCTCCCCGCACTTCGTACTTCACAGATTTAAGAGTTTACCTCCATGCTTATAAACTAAAACTTAAATATTGCAATATGTGGGCTACGGTCGGGCCCCACTTCCCCTCCACATCACTTCTCTCCTTCCCGCGCTTCGCACTTTGCACCGTTTAGAGTTTATCTCTACTGATTCATGTAAGTTTGTGATTTTCGATGCAGTCGGGTCCCACTTCCCCTCCACGTCACTTCCCTCCTTCCCGCACTTCGCACTTCGCATTTTTTTGGTGCTTACCTCCTCCACGCTTATAAAAAAACCTTAAAGCTTTTGACTTGCGATGCACTTTGGTCACACCATGCCTTCTGCCACTTCCATTTGGTCTTCACACATCCCATCATCACTAAGACCTCCACATCTCTCCATCACCTCCGCTTCACCCCAATGCATCCGACAATCCTTAACACATTTCAGACTCCCCCCCAGCGTTCAAAATTTAACCATGGTGGGGGGTGGGGGGTCTGAAATAGGTGGTATCCATTACCACTCACCCCTCCACGTGTCTTCCTCTCATTATTTCACACCCCCATTCTCCGATATTGTTCACCACTTAAGACCCCCTCCGAAATTCGGTTTCCGGTTTTCAAATATAGTAAGATTTTTCAAGAGAACACACGGTTATGGTTTATTTGGTCCCTCCAAGATCTCCCCACTAAATAATTTAGCATGCACATCACACCCGACCATTCCACAATGGGAAGTTGAAATCATGAGAGCTAGGGAGTGGAGGATGCCGAAAAATAGATGGAATTACATGATGCAGTCTAGACTGCTCACATGTTCTTAGCCACTTCTCGCCACTCCTCTGAAGATTATGGAATTTTGCCACCCTAGCTAATTTTTTTGTTTCTTTTTATTGATTATATAGTGATGTTTTGCTGGTAAAATCTCGATTTTACCCAATTCTGTTTTGATTTTTCTGTTGTAGGAGTGATTTCTTGATGCACACTTTTATAGTTTGGTAGGATATTTTGGTTTCACCTATGTGGGTCAATCATGATAGGATATTTGTTCATAAACCCTCAAGGAGAACTCTATATGTAGTGAGTTCTAAGAAGAAATAAAGGTTCAGGAATTTTGAAGAATTTTGTTGTAGTTTTGTATGATTGTGCTCCCTGTGCCCCGAGACACATATTTCAGAGAGTTGTTTAAACTCAATATGAATACACAGATGATATTTGGATTCCAGATGGAGAAATGAGTGGTATGTATATGTTTCCTTCTGTTATCAGTAATCTCCTCTTTATGTGTAATCATATTTCATGTTATTTTTCTTTGATGGTTTGTGTAATGTAGATGCCGATGGTCTGCAAATTTATTCATGAATTCGTGTCTGCATAACGCTCAGGTGTTAACGCTCATGTATTAAGCTTGCTTCACTCCCTTAATTCATGCTCCACGAACCTCTGTTGTTGTCCATATCTCATTCATATCCATTTCCTCTGAGTTCATAGTGGACATATTCTTAAATCTATTAAGCATGTCTCTCGTGGGTTCCTTCTCCGTTCTCTCTCAACGCCTCTCTATATTTTTAAGATATCTACTCATTTTTTTATACTTGGCCCATTTAAAAGCCATCAAGCCATGCAGACTCTTGAGCCTTCTCACAGTATATAGAATGCACATGAATCTATTCCATGGTCTCCTCCATTCCTGAATCACCAAATCCATTTTTCTCTTGTCCCATTTTTTGTCAGAGGCATTTATACAGTTGTCCATATTTAACCTCTGATTTTAAGGTGTCCTAGGCACTGTTATTTTTCAACTCAAGGTTGTCTCTAGGAGCTACAACATCTTTTCAGCACATTTTCTGGGGAACGAATTAGAGATTGTTTTACCTGGGATATGAAATTATCTTCACCCTTCAATCAGGTGAGCACGAAGGGTTGAGATTTGCATAGCCCTCACCTTGGAGACTCCATTGTTTCCATATTTCAAATCAAGTTTAATTCTGGCTTACACCAGGCCTCATACCCGATCATATACTTCTCAGAAAATAACCCCTTTTGTATCTGATCCTGAAAATATTATATCTAAGAGAATATGGAGGGAGAAGCAGCCCATCTAGGCTGACCTACCCTCATTTTCTCTAGAATATTCACCTTCCTCTTCTCAGAAATCTGATATCTATGGTCCTGCCTCCACAGCCCTTGTGGTCAAGTATCCTCTAGAAACCTATGCTTTAGCCAGTTCAGACATAAAATATGAAGTCGAATCCACTGATACTTCTTTACCTCCCTTACACCCTACTCTAGAGGCCGAAGAAGTCAAAGAAGTTACAACTCTTAAAATCTCATTAAAGATAAATATCCAAACCTCTGCCCAACATACACTAGTTGCACCATAGCTAAATCATCCTCAGAACTTACCACCACCACCCCTCATGGTTGTACCTGGATTTCTCCTCAACAAATATGCTCCATTGGCTTTACCTTAAGTATTGCATGACATGCCTCAATATTACCTAAAGCTCTTACCTCGGTTCACCAGGGAAGATAGCACTTCTATGCAGAAACATATTGAAGACTTTGGCGCCTTTGTTGAGAATGTGAATGTGGAGCACCTAGATGCGGTGTTGAGGCTTTTCATCCAATCCTTGCATGGAGAGGCTCAAAAGTGGTTCAAATCCATTGCTAATAATGTAGTCACCACTTAGGAAGAAATGGAGAATTTCTTCACACTAAAATGGGGAGAGAAGAGGGACCATGGATATGTACTCACAGAGTTCAACGCTCTTATAAAGAGACACAATGAGGATGTAACAGAATTCATAAAGAGGTTCAATAAGCTCTACAATAATCTTCCTACTGAGATAAAGCCTCCCCAAGAAGCTACTAAGGTGGTTTTCGCAGGAGCTTTCGAACCTGAGTTTGGGTTCACCTTAAGAGAAAGAAAGTCCACATCTCTCGATCAGATCCAGAGTGACACATTGGAGGTGGAAGAAAAATTTCTTTCTACTGGTAAATTCAAAGGGAAGACAGATCATGTAGCTAGAAGAAAGAGCAGGGAGGAGGCTTCTACTTCTAATCAAGAGAGGGACTCACAGGAGTACATAATTGAAGAAATGAATAAGCTGATCAATAACCTCTCGAATAAGCTGGTGAAACTTGAATTGGAGGCTAAGAATCCCTCTCCTTATCCTAACCAAGTGATAAACCGTGGGTTTAATCCCTAATACTGAAAGCCCCCTCTATAGTTGTTGCAGCAGGAAAGGAAGGAGCAACAAGATCACATCCAACCTCCTCTATACCTAGAAGGGGAAATGGAGGAACAAGCTGAGGAATTCATAGAAAACAAGAAGATCCATTCCTCACTTATTCAGAGGATGAAGAAGGTGAAATCACCCTGCACAAAAAATCAGAAGAGAAGGAAGTCCCCCTAGAAGATCGAGATATTGATAATTATTGCAGGCATTTTGTGGATTTCATGCAAGCTCAGCTCCACAAGAAGTATGACCTTGGGTCCTCTAGAAATATAACCTAAGCTCAAGAACAAAAATAAGAGTCAATACCAAGAGAAAATACCCCTCCCAGTTCTGTCAGTAAAGGGAAAAAGAGTTTAGAAGAGTCTGCCCATCATAAACGCGTCCACTTCCACAAAGAAAGGTTCTGATCCTCCCGCAAACCAGAAGTCATAATCTATAGCCATGAACCTGCCTGACCACCCTAAAGAGAAATCCAAATAATTCATTACAGAAAAAGCTCCCATGAACTTTAACCTCTAGAAAGAACTAGAGAAGGTAAAGATCCCGGTTCCCCTGATCGAGCTCCTAAAGCAGCCTTCATACAAGGCCCAAGTGTCCCAATTCATGCTACCCCATAGAATAGGCCCTCTCCCTAATAGCCTCAATCTCCAAGAGGAAATACCCATGGTAGTCTTTGGAACTCATGTAGAAGAGTTGGACTCAACCACTCCCCCATTCTATGTGTCCCTAGTTATACATGACCTGCTACTCCACAACTGCATGCTAGATTTTGGGGCTTCACATAATCTATTTCCATTGTCTGTCATGGAGCAGTTGGGGTTGTAAATTATCAGACCTTATAAATATTTGTATTCTTTTGATTCCAAGAGGGTAAAGTGCTTGGGAATGATAAAATATCTGGTAGTAAACTTAGCCTAGATTCCCACCAAAACTGTAGTGATGGACATTGTTGTAGCTGATATCCCAGCTCAGGTTGGAATGTTGTGGTCCAGATCCTAGGGTTCCAAGATTGGAGGGTCCATAAAACTGGACCTCACTTATGCCACTATTCTAGTATTCAGTGGTGAGGAAAGAAGGTTATACAGTGAATCCATATTCGTGAAGATGGTCATCAAAGCCAATGGTTCCACAAATTCTCCGGTATATGGTAAGGAGGGAAAATTCTCTTGTCTTATGCTCGAGGAGGGAAAAAATTTCCTGCAAGAAAAAAAATATGTCCTCTTATTCAGAAGAATTCTATGAGTAGAGAGGAGAATAAGATATGGCCCTTTCAGTTTGATGGAGCTTAATCCCAAGAATGAAACGAGGCCGGGGTACTTTTGATATCACTAGAAGGATGCGTGATTCCCTTCTCCTTTAATTTGGAATTCAAAGCCACAAATAATGTGGCTGAATATGAAGCCCTAATGTTGGGGTTGAAGACAACATGAAACATGAACATATAGAACCTCAGGGTGTTTGGAGATTCAGAGCTTGTAGTGAAGCAAGTTAGGAGCCAACGCCAGAATAAACACCCACGGCTCAAGGCTTACAGGAATGAGGTATGGGTTTTAGTGGAGAACTTATTTTCTACTTTTAACATTCAGTTCATGCCGAGGGAAAATTATAGGATGGTAAACTCACTAGTTGTGGCTGCTAGTAATTTCCACCCATGCAGAATCCTTTGCTTAAATATGAGGTTGAAGTGCGATACTTCCCCTCCATTCCGAACAACGTTAATCATTGGAAATTCTTTGAAGATGAAGATCAGGTCCAACATTTTATGGAAACAGTGGGTGAGTTCTCAAATATGGTGATTGATTCAATCCCGGAGGATGACAGTGAAGAGCCAAAAACCAGCTGGGAAGGGACACTGGTTGGACACCGTGTTCTGCAATTAAAAGGAAATGTCATCCCCAGGGGGATTGTGCCATTAGAGAGATTGTTTTACAAGAATGACATCTCAGTAAACCCCAAAAAAATGACCCTCGATGAGCTTGTTAGGGATGTGAATATTGAGATAGAAGAAGATCCGAAGGTGATGAAGCTGTCAAAAGGGGTTCCTAAAGAATACCAAGGTTAGTATCTTAGTCTATTCCAATCATATAAAGACGTATTCACCCAGCCATACCAGGACCTGAATACTTTTGACATACACATTATACAACATAAAATACCTCTGAAAGAATATGCTAAGCCTCATAAGCAGAAATTAAGACAGATCAATCCCCTTCTCCTCCCAACTATCGAGAAGGAAATAAACAAGTTGTTGCAGGCCAAGATCATTGTCCCTTTAAGATACTCTGAATGGGTGGAGAACCTGGTGCTCATAAGAAAGAAGAACGGTGAAATCAGACTTTGGGTGGATTTCCGCAATCTGAACAGAGCCTCACTCAAGGATAACTATCCCCTCCCAAAGACGGACCACATCCTGTAGAAAGTGGTGGGATCCTCTCGCATGTCCATGATGGATGGATTCTCGGGATATAATTAGGTGGAAGTGGTCCTAGAAGACCAAAATAAGACGACATTCACCACGCCTTGGGGAACCTTCATGTACGCCTGAATGCCCTTTGGCCTGATAAATTCTAGTGCTACATTTCAATGTGTGAATTGGTCATTTCTTTCATAGGAGAGAAAGACAAGTTTGTGGTGTTTTACCTGCATGACATCACCATATTTTCAAAGAGTGATGTTGAGCACATAGAGCACCTTTGACGAACCTTTGAAAAATTCCGCAGGTATGGCATGTCTCTGAATCCTCAAAAATCCATGTTTCCCTTAGAGGAAGGAAAGTTACTAGGGAACATAGTAACCAAGGAGGGAGTGAAGATTGACCCGAAGTGGGTTGAGGTGATAGATGGAATTTTTGTACCAAGAAATAGAAAAGAAGTATAGGTGTTCCTCGGAAGAATAAAATTCCTGAGAAGGTTCATTCCCAACTATGTCTAGATTTCCCGAAAAATCACCGGGATGTTGAAGAAGAACATTGAAGTTAGATGGACCCCTGAATCCAGGGACTCCTTCAACAAGATTAGATAGGCATTTATAGAAGCTCCAGTGGTGGCCAGTCCAGATTATGGGAAACCGTTAATGATTTTCTCTTTCGCATCTCCCCACACAATAGCTGTGGTACTTTTACAGAAAAATGCCAAAGGACATGAAAAAACCATTACATTCTTCGGCCAGGTCCTACGAGATGCTGAACTGAAATATGATATCCTGGAGAAGCAAGATTATGCCCTGGTCAAATCTCTAAATTCATTCCGGGTGTATGTGTTATAGTCTACCATAACCGCCTATGTTCCCACAACAGCGGTGAAGGATATCTTGGTACAGGGCGATAGTGAAGGAAAAAGGGGCAAGTGGATACCCAAGATTTAGGAATATGAATTGGAGATAAAGCCTACCAAGCTCATTAAAGGCCAAGGGCTAGAAAAATATATAGTTAGGAGATTTCCTCCTAACTATGATAAGGCCAAGTACCACACCTTAAGGCTAAAGTCTCAAAAGTATATCGTGGAAAATAGGCGACTTTATTAGAAGGACTCGACGAGGATCCTACTATTGTGTTTAACAGAGCAGGAAGTCGACCAAGTGATGACCGAATTCTACGAAGGGATATGCGAAAAACATTACAGCTAGCGATCCACTGCACACAAGATCCCGAGGGCGGGTTTCTTCTAGCCTAAACTGTTTGGTAATGTACATGCTCGTGTCTGGGCCTGCGAGAAATGTCAAAAGTTCGCTGAAAAGAAAAGGTATTCACCTCTCTCGTTGATCCCGATACATGTTTAATAACCTTTTAACCAATTGGGAATTTATTTCATAGGAGAGATTCACCCGGCCTCTAGCAATCAACATCGATGGATCCTCACTGCTACAGATTACTTCACCAAGAGGGTAGAGGTCATGCCCGTAAGAAATGCTACAAATTCAGTGATGATCAAGTTCTTGGAGGAGAACATAATAGCTAGGTAATTTTTATGCCCAGCTAAAATCATCATAGATAATGCCGAGGCTTTCAAGTCATCTAAATTTGTAAAAAAATTTCAGTGTTACAAAATCTTGCGGGGAAACTCCACTGCATACTACCCACAGGGAAATGGGCTGGCATAATCATTTAACAAGACATTGGTGAGGACTTTGAAGAAGACCATAAATGAAAATAAAAAGAACTAGGATTCTCAGCTCAAGTTCGCACTCTAGGCAAATAACATCACCACTAAAATATCCATAGGAAAGTCTCCTTATGATCTTATATATGGGAGAGCTGTTGTCTTCCCTATTTAGCTTGCATTACCTATGGCCTGATTCTTGCAAGAGAGTGAGGAGGAGCCAAATGACCTTATCTGAAGAAGGAATTAGTTGGCAGAGTTGAATGAAACATGGGAACAGGTAAGCTTGAGACTACCAGAGTATCAAAAAAAAAAAAATGAAATGATTTTTTGACCAAAGAGATAAAGACAAAGAAATCCAAGTTGGGGATTTGGTGCTACGATGGGATATTAGGCGAGCAAACAAAGTGAAACATGGGAAGTTCGACCCCCTCTGGTTTGGTCCATTCATGGTGGAAGAGGTCAAAGGAAACAACACTTTTGCATTGGAGAACTTAGAAGGAGACATACTCGAGGCACCCGTAAATGGGAAGTTCCTCAAATTCTATTTTCATCATTGATGAGGGCTAATATAGCTCACTGTGTATATATAAATTCACTGTCTATACTTTTTTTTTTTTGAATTTCTCTCATTTCATATTCTGCATCATCTCCATTGTTCCCATCTTGTTACATCCACTGCTTGCATTTTTCCATTTCATTTTCCATATCATCCTCCATTTCATCTCTCATTTTTGTGTCCACTCGATCGTTGGTATAAACATTTTTCTAATCAGTATTTATTTATGACTCCATGAGCCCAATAAAGCATAGACATTCAAGGTCTATAGGTTCTCAATGCACTGGAAGCAACACGTTGTCCCCAGATGGAGCCAATGTTAGCCTGTGACCACACATGACATGGAAAAGTGTTCCCTATAAGGAAATCACAGGGAAGAGGAAGAGAAGCAGTTAGAGAGAAACAATAGAAAGTGGAAAAGTTTTGAACATGATAGGGTAGAGTCTTGAATGCGTTTGGGTTGAGTCGTGCACGTCTGCAGGTCAAGTCATGAAGGTGGGAAAAACAGTGAACGGGGCAAGTATTCCACGAACAAATAAGAAAGGACTGGGAACAACCCAAGAGACAAGGTCAGAAAACCACATCAAGGGAGCGGTGAGGACCGTTGGATCTAAGCAACGACCAACGGTGGAGATTCAAATTGCAATCACAGATCGTAAGTTTTCCAGGATGGGTGCAAGGGTAAATGTTAAAATGAGCGAAATGCGATTTGCAATGAGGTGGGACCCATTCCCCATGGCGCTCATATAATCCTTACCTATTGTCCGCACTTCGCAGCCCGCAGGTTTTTAACCTTACCTCTTAAGACTTATGCCAGACCTTTCTTTTCACTGATGCGATGAAGTGGGACCCATCCAACCTTTATACATCACCCAAATCTGCATGCAAAGCATTGTATTCCGCATTTTCTTACCTTTTGCCTCTTCACACTTTGTAGTGTTTAGCATGTCGCATTTCGCACAATTTATGACTTACCGCTTAAGCACCCACAAAGCATTTTGTGTAAGTTGCGATGCGGTTGGACCCACCATAGCAGCTTTGCCCCCCACTTCTGGCCACTTGCAATATGTGTCATATAATATGAAACCTCATACACTTACCACATAACCATTCGCCACATTAAAAATCCACCAATGCAGTGGGCTCCACCCTCCATGTCACCTCATTTCTCCCCGCACTTCGCGGATTAATAGTTTACCTCCATGCTTATAAGCTAAAACTTAAAGATTGTGATTTGTGGGCTACGGTCGGGTTCCACTTCCCCTCCACATCACTTCCCTCTTTCCTGCGCTTCGCACTTTGCACCATTTAGAGTTTATCTCTACTAATTCATATTAAAATTTGCGATTTGCGATATGGGTGGGTCCCACTTCCCCTCCACGTCACTTCCATCCTTCCCGCGCTTCGAAATTCACAGATTTAAGAGTTTACCTTTGCGCTTATAAACTAAAACTTAAATATTATGATTTTCGGGCTACAGTCGGGTCCCACTTCCACTCCACATCACCTCCTTTCTCCCTGCGCTTTGCACTTCACGAATTTAAGAGTTTACCTCCGCACTTATAAACTAAAACTTAAATATTGTGATCTCTGGGCTACGGTCGGGTCCCACTTCCCCTCCACGTCACTTCCATCCTTCCCGTGCTTCGCATTTCACATTTTTTTAGTGTTTACCTCCTCTGCACTTATAAAAAAGACTTAAAGCTTACGACTTGCAATGCTGTTTGGTCCCACCATGCCTTCTGCCACTTCCATCTGGTCCTCACACATCCCATCATCACTAAACCCTCTGCATCTCTCCGTCACCTTCGCTTCACCCCAATGCATCCAAAGGTTCTTAATACATTTCAGACCCCCCCCCCCCCTCGACCTTCGAACTTTAACCATGGGGGGGTGGGGGTCCGAAATAGGCGGTATCCATTACCACTCACCCCTCCACGTGTTAGGATATTTCGACACATAGGAAATAGTTAAAAATAACTTAGTCTAGTGTAGAGTTAGCTAAAGTGTGTTTATTTACCGTGTACATTTGTAACTTATAATCCGACAGTCACGATTTGTGTGATCCGACGGTTATATCTCTCCTCAGTATTAACAACACTTGATCCGTGGCTTAACACCTGATTGGTCCATGATCTCTATTTAAAGAGCATGGAGGGTCATTTGTCCAATAACTATTTATGAGAGAAACATATGTAACTTTTCTTTTTATATTAATAAATTTCTTGAAGTGGCCACGTTGGCTCAGGCCGTGGACTGTTTCCCTCTTCGAGGTTTTAACCACATGATTATACTGGCATATTGATTTGTGATCTGTTTGTGAGTGGTGACCTTTGGTTCTTGATCTAATGAACTTACCCTGTAAATTCCTACATGGTATCAGAGCCAAAATCTGAAGCCGGTTTGATTGCATGCGAATGTCGTTTTGTAGATCTACTATTTTTGAACATTTTTGGGCTTAGAGAACTGCTCTTTTGTGTCCGGAGCATTTGTTACAGTGAGGAACACCTTTTTTTTATGTGAAAATGTTTCCGGCTTCCCAAGTTATGACAATTTAGATATGGAGGTATAAAGCATCTATTTTGCAGTTATATTTGTTAATAATTCTGCTTATTTCGGTTCCCTCTGTTATTTTTGGTTCTTAGGTTTTATTTATTTTCCCGATATATACCCTCTTCTCTGTGTATGCTCTTTTCTCTGCGCTTCTTGCTATCTCGACAAATCATAAATAGGAAAAGGGATTTTTTTGCTACGTATGCTCTTTCCCCGCGTCTTTGTGAGATCTTGGGAAATAACATATAGTGAAAAAATTGATAGTTGCTGGTAAGGCTAACTGAAAATCTAACATTCTGGTGTAAGACTTGCATTTCGTTTTTTTGCTCGGTTTTTGTTTTTTTTGGTGCAGGAAAAGGCACGCACACAGAAGAGTTAGAAAAAAAAAAAACCTTCCTCCTTTCAAACAATAACAAAATCCTTTTACTATCTCACTAGGTGAGGAGTTAGTTTATGAGAATAGAGGTCTTGGGTTAAAATCTCTTTCTCAAGCTTCTTTTTGTAAAAAAAAATTGTTAAAGGGGCGGGATTTTTTTTTTTTAAGTTGAACTTCATCACCAAATTTCAACCGTTCCCGTAACTATTCGGCATCTACAGCTCACTTTTTTCAAAAGGCATAATGTATTCATCCGGAAGCCATTTCTCGAGCCGTTTTTTTTTAAACAGCCCAATTTTTCGAGATATTTCCATTGAAGTAGTTAGTTTCATCTTTTCTCAGCTTCAGGTTTTAAAAAAATAAAAATGAAAAGTGCATGCCCGATTATTCTTAACAACACCAATTACTTCCAATGGCTACCTCACATGGTAGATATATTTAGAAGTAAAGGGCTTTATAGAATAGCCACAGGAGTAGAAACTAAACCTTTTCATGATGATAAAGTCGCTAAATGGGAAAATAGAAAAGATCAAGCATGAGGGTTGATAGGAATGTCCATTGCTCAAGATCTTTGATTTCATATCCTTGACATTGACACCCCTCATGAAGCCTTGGACAAGCTAGATACTGTCTTTGGAATTCAAAATAAAATTAGGGCCCATTAGCTTGAAAATGAATTTCTTACATTAGACCCCAATAATTTCTCCTCTATTGAAGATTTTTTCTCCAAATTCAAGACCCTTAGAGTTCTTTTAGAAGGTTGTAAGGTCAAAAAGGAAGATGGTAGCCTCATATATTGCATTCGTACTAAGTTTGGCCCTTCATACTCTATATTTGTTTCCACCTTCCATTCCACTAGAGAAGCCATCATTTCTTCAGGAACCACCTACAAGAACCCATCTTTTGATGCCCTGTGCAATTCTTTGATAAGAGAACAAGAAAAACTCTTACACCTTGGTCTTATCACTTCTGAAAATGCTTCTAAGAAAGCCTTAGCAGCCCAAAATCAATCATATCAATAGAATCCCAAGAAGCAGTATCCTAAAAAGTATGGTCCGAAACCAAGCAAGGGTCCTAAGAAATTTCAGCCACAAACTGAAAAAGCAACTCACCAAAATGACAAGGCAAATAAAAACAAAGGGAAGAAGACAGATAGGCATTGTAACTTTTGTAATCGTGATGGCCATATAGAGTCCAAATTTTTTAAGAAGATGGAAGCCTTAGAAGCAGCAATGAAGAAGCACAACATAAATTTAGAGCATTTTTCACCTTCATCTTCAGGAATGGCACTTTTTTATTGTGGTTGTCAAGCATCAAGATCTGGTTATGCATTAAATGTATCTTCCTCTTCTCATTCTCATGAGTGGCTCATTGATTTTGGAGCTTCTTATCACATGGCCAAAAATAAAGCCATCTTTTCTTCTTTAAATGATTGTAACACCAAATATATTTATGTTGATGATGATAGATCTATTAGTCTTGTAGGATCTGGAACCATTCATCTCAATAATGTTCAGTTTAATAATGTACTATGTGTTCCTATCTTGTCATGAAACCTTCTCTCTATTTATCAGATAACTCATTCAGGTGAAGGGAAAATGGTAGAATTCTCACCTCATGATGTTGTAATCAAGGACCTCAAAGATCCTAAACATATTTTAGCTACTAGCATTGCTGATGATTCCACAAGGTTATATAAGTTTGACAACTTTGGGTCATCATGTCTTGCCTCCATTTTTGTTGCTCATAATTATGATGTGAGAAAACTTTGGCATGAGCGATTTGGAACTTAAACTATCGCTCTCTTCAAACTCTATGTAAGAAAAATATGCTGACAGGCCTTCCTATGGTATCTTGCCGAGATAGTGTTTGCTCCAGATGTGTACTCGAAAAACATCATTAGGATAGTTTTGACAAACGTGCCTCTTGGCATTCTTCAGGCCCTTTGCAGGTTGTGCACAGTGATTTATGTGGTCCACTTACTATTGTTTATTTCTCTAGTTGCAAGTACTTCTTAACTTTCATTGATTATTTTTCCAGACACACTTGGGTAAACTTATTAAAACTCAAGAGTGAATTTTTTAACATGTTCTTGGCCTTTAAGGCCTTTGTTGAGAAACAATCTAGACATCAAATTCTTAAGTTAAGATCAAACAATGGAGGAGAATATGTTAACAACAAATTTATCAACTTCTGCACTGAGCATGGCATTCAATTGCAACATACCATTCCATATACTCCACAACAAGATGGTGCAGTTGAAAGGAAGAATCTCACCTTAAAAGAAATGGCTAATTGTATGCTTCAATCTAAAGGACTTGGTCTCAATTTTTGGGTAGAATCCATTTACTGTGAAAATTACATAGTAAATCGCACTCCTACTAAGGTTTTAAAGAATATAACTCCAGAAGAAGCTTGGAGCTCAATAAAACCAGATGTAAGTCACCTTCATGTTTTTGGAAGTGATGCTTGGGCCCATATTCCAGATGTGAAACATAAAGCCTTAGAACCTAAGAGTGAAAAATGAATTTTTGTTGGATATTCTGAAGATGTCAAAGGATATAGAATTCTTCAACCAAAATCCAAAAATATAATCATTAGAAGAGAAGTAAAATTTGATGAAAATATATTGGCCTACGAGCCTAGTTCGGCGGGTGTGCCACCTTTGGCTTGAGAGCCTGATTCGACATATGTGCCATCGCTCTCTCTCTCTTCTATTTTTAATAGCATTCCTTCTAGTTCAGATGATGATAGTGAGGATGAAAATCCTCCCCCACCTCTTGAAATTGTTCCTTTTACTCCACCGCTTCCAAGATGGGTCCGCTCTACTCAGGATGCAGCAGGTTCTCTTGCAGGTGACCCTGCCGATTGACGACGTATAGGTTCTCAGTTCGAAAGAGCCTCTTCCTTATTGGCTCAAGTTCCAGAAAATCCTGATCTAGAAACCTTTGAAGAAGCCTTCGGTCATCCAGATTGGGATGAAGCTATGAATTGAGAATATCGTTCCTTATTGGAAAATGATACTTGGGATCTTGTTCTTCTTCCAAAAGGAAGAAAACTTGTTAGATGCAGATGGGTTTACAAAACAAAGTTTGGACCAGATGGAAAAGTGGATAGACATAAAGCTTGTCTTGTCGCTAAAGGATTTTCACAAGTTGAAGGAAATGACTATACTGAAACCTTCTCCCCTGTTGTCAAAATGAATTCCATCTGCCTTTTTATTTGCCTT
Source organism: Pinus albicaulis (assembly GCA_034641835.2). Taxonomy (NCBI): domain Eukaryota; kingdom Viridiplantae; phylum Streptophyta; class Pinopsida; order Pinales; family Pinaceae; genus Pinus; species Pinus albicaulis. The sequence continues at coordinate 35,546,655 of CM076583.1, forward strand.
TTTTCCTCCTTTAAATGGTAAGTCCATCAGATGGATGTTAAATCTGTCTTCTTACATGGAGATTTACATGAAGAAATATACATGGAACAACCCCCTGGCTTTATCCAAAACAACTCTAGCCTTGTTTGTCGCCTTAGGAAGTCTCTCTATGGTCTCAAACAAGCTCCTCGGGCTTGGTATGCCAAAATGGATAGATTTATATTAGATATTGTCTTTTCTAGGTGTCATTCTAACAACATTGTCTACTCCAAGAAAGTGGGTAAGTCCTTCGCCATCCTTTTTCTTTATGTCGATGATATTATCCTTACTGGTAGTGATCCCAACCATATAAACCGTGTGAATTATAACCTCAAAAAGATGTTTGAAATGATAGAATTAGGACAATTGCATTATTTCCTTAGTCTTCAAGTCTTGCAATACAAAGAAGGTATTACCCTTTCTCAGTCCAAGTATGCCTGTGATCTTCTACACTACATTCACATGGAATACTGTAAGCCAACCCCTTATCCCTTTCGTTACAAGTCAAACTTTCTTTGCACTTGTCACCTTACGAATTCACTCAACTATACACTTAGTCAAATTGTTGGTAAACTTCTGTATCTAACCCATACCTGTCTTGACCTTTCGTTTGTCGTTGGTCTTGTCGCTCGGTTTATGCACCAACCTTATGAAAGTGACTGGAAAGTAGCTAAAAGAATAATTTGATATATTCATGGTACAGTTCAGTTCAAGATTCATTACAGTGCAGGAGCATCTCCATTGTTGACTGGTTTCACTGATTCTGATTGGGCTGGTGACCCTGATGATCGAAAGTCTACTGCAGTATATGTGTTCACTCTTGGTTCAGGACCTATTGTATGGTCTTATGAGAAACAAAATTCCATCTATCTATCTTCAGCAAAAGCAGAGTATCGTGTGCAGTTGAAGCCAGCAAGGAAGCCATGTGGCTTTGTCAGATCTTGTCTAATTTTGGTCTCCATCAGCAGCTTCCAACTACACTTTGGTGTGATAATCAGAGTGCCATTCAGCTATGTAAAGATTCAGTTTAGCATCAACATATGAAACACATTGAACTCCACATACACTTCATCAGAAAGCTCATTCATGATCGTGTTCTTGAAGTGCAGTACTGTCCAACCAATGATCAAGTAGCCGATATCTTTACAAAGGCTCTCACAGAAGCAAAGTTTACCAAACTTAGATCCATGCTTGGAGTTCAGGAAAGTTGTCATTAAGGGGGGATAGGCTCTAATGCCTCCTTCCATCTCCTGTTGTGTCACTTTTGTAAATCCTTCAGTCCTATCCCAATTTTTTCTTAAGGGGAGATGTTAGGATATTTCGACACATAGGAAATAGGCTCCTTTTGTGTCACTTTTGTAAATCCTTCAATACTATCCCAATTTTTTCTTAAGGGGGGATGTTAGGATATTCCGACACATAGGAAATAGTTAAGAATAACTTAGTCTAGCGTAGAGTTAGGTAAAGTGTGTTTCTTTACCATGTACATTTGTAACTTATAATCCGACGGTCACGATTTGTAGCGATCCGACGATTATCTCTCTCCTTGGTATTAACGACACTTGATCCGTGGCTTAACACCCGATTGGTCCATGATCTATATTTAAAGAGCATGGAGGATCATTTGTCTGGTAATTTTTTATGAGAGAAACATATGTAACTTTTATTTTTATATTAATAAATTGCCTGAAGTGGCCGCGTTGGCTCAGGCCGTGGACTTTTTCCCTCTTCGAGGGTTTTAACCACGTGATTATACTAGTTTACTAATTTGTGATCTGTTTGTGAGCGGTGACCTTTGGTTCTTGATCTAAGGAACTTACCCTGTAAATTCCTACACCACGTGTCTTCCTCTCATCATTTCTCACCCCCCTTCTCCGATACCATTCACCACTTAAGATCCCCTCCGAAATCTAGTTTCCGGTTTTCAAATACAATAAGAGTTTTTGATAGAGCACGTGGTTAAGGTTTATTCAATCCCTCCAAGAGCTCCTCACTAAAGAATTAAACATGCACATCACAACCAACCGTTCCACAATGGGAAGTTGAAATCATGAGAGTTAGGGAGTGGAGGATGTCAAACAACATATGGAATTACATGATGAAGCCCAGACCGCTCACCTATTCTTAGCCACTTCTCACCACTCCTCTGAAGATTCTAGAATTTGGCCTCCCTAGCTAACTTTTTTGTTTCTTTTTGCTGATTAATAGTGATGTTTTGCTGGTAAAATCTCGATTTTACCCAATTATGTTTTGATTTTTCTGTTGCAAGAGTGATTTCTTGATGCACGCTCTGATAGTTTGTTAGGATATTTTGGTTTCAGCTGTGTGGGTCAATCATGACAGAATATTCGATCGTAAACCCTCCAGGAGAAGTCTATATGTAGTGAGTTCTAAGATGAAAGACAGGTTCAAGAATTTTGAAGAATTTTGCTGTAGTTTTGTATGATTGTGCTCCCTGTGTCCTGTGACACATATTTGGGAGAGATGTTTAAACTCAATATGAATACAGAGCTAATATTTGGATTCCAGATGGAGAAATGAGTAGTATGTATATGTTTTCTTTTGTTATCAGTAATATCCTTTTTATGTGTAATCATCTTTCATGATATTACGCTTTGATGGTTCATGTAATGTAGCTGCCGGTGGTATGAAATTTTATTCATGAATTTGTGTCTGCATAATGCTCATGTATTAAGCTTGTTGCGATCCCTTAATTCATGCTCCATGAACCTTTTTTTGTTGTCCATATCTCATTCATATATGTTTCCTCTGAGTTCATAGAGGATAGATTCTTAAATCTCTTAAGCCTGTCTCTCGTGGGTTCCTTCTCCATTCTCTCTCAATGCCTCTGCATATTTTTAAGATATCTGCTAATTCTTTTATACTTGGCCCATTTAAAAGTCATCAAGCCATGTAGCCTCTTGAGCCCTCTCAAATTATATGGAATGCACATGAATCAACTCCATGGTCTCCTCTATTCCTGAATCACTGAAACCATTTTTCTCTTATCCCTTTTTTTTCCAGAGGAATTTATACAATTGTCCATATTTAACCTCTGATTTTAAGATATCCTAGGCATTGGTCTTTTGCAACTCAAGGCTGTCTCTAGGAGGTATAATAGGTCAAATTAAAAATTTGAATACACCATCAGATTCGTGGCATCGAATAGTGAAAAATCGACTATCAAATTTCTAAATTCTGACAAAGTGAAAATATGGGCCATAGGGAATCTTTTAGATTCCCCTAGATTCCTCAAAGATGCTACTCCATAGGGAATCTAGAAATCTACAACTCAAAATAGGAATTTGGTCTCACCATTGAGATCCTTATGAAATTTCGAGAAGAACGAGTATAAATTTGACCTCATTCTGACACTCGGTGAATTTCGACCTCAGAGGAATCTGAAAGATTCCCTCAAGTTTCCAAAATATTCTCCTCCATAGGGAATCAGAAAAACTGTTGCTTAAAAGGAAAATCTTTGTGCGCCATCGTGTTCCCTGCGAAATTATGGTAAAAATGCATATAAACTTTAATACATTATGACAATTTTACCTCCTTGAGATCAAAATATTTCCTTGGCATCAAACAAGAATATGTCTCGAAAATCATGCCTACTCCTGCCTCAATCTATTGGCTCCCACCTGCCTAGATCTAGCCTCGAAAATACACTCGCCCTAGGCGCAATGGGCAAAAACAACGTTTAAATATAAAATCTGGTCAGATTATTCAAAGCGCAATGGAGTGGCACATTGGTTGTGGATCCAAAATGGTAGGGAGGAGGTCGGGCGGTCAAACCCCGCCCCCTCCCATGATGGTGGATGGATTATTGAAAGCACAATGGACTGGCATGTTGGTTGTGGATCCAAAATGGTAGAGAGGAGGTCAGGCGGTCAAACCCTGCCCCCTCCCACAATGGTGTGTTTTTGTTTTAATACCAAAGCACATTAAATTTATTATACAACGGTTTACGTATCCAACCATTTCCATATGTATTATGGTGTGGGCTCTGCGGTTATAACGTTGACATTATATGTTATGTATTTATACCATGACTCCATATCACTATATATAACCATAACTTCAACAACGTTAACCTCCATATTTTTGTTGGTTTTATAATGTTTTGTTTGATATGGATTTTGTTATATGGTTATTATTAAAATAAATAACCATATTTTATATTTTAAAAAATGATTTTTTTTAATATTATTTTGTCTTTTTATATGGTTTATGGCATTTTTTATATTTTTTTTGTCTCTTTTGCAGGTTGATGACCAATGGAGAAGCGCGATGTGTCATTAGATGAGGGGCTTCCATATGGGTCCCACGTGCTCACTGGGATGCCATGTGGCGAACCGTGGGCCCCACGTTTCCTACCTTAACAAAAATTCAAACTGCTCTAACTCCCTCATACGAGCTCGGATTGACGCGTAGTTTACACCGTTGCGATTAGGGCGAAGATCTCTTCAATATGAAGCTGAGTTTGTCACCTTCTTGACACTTTGAATTTCGAGCCTTTTTCCAAGCCACTGGTGTCTGAAGATCCACTTGGATCAATCCTCCCCACTAAGGAGCTTTTGATCCTCCAAAATCATCAACTTCTATCAATCATAAACTACATGTAAGTCTTTGAAAGGCACTTTCCCACATGACTTATCACCTAAGGTACTTTGGAATCATAACGCAGTGCCAACACCTGCAACTGCAATGCAAATGTCTAAAAAGGCACATCCCATGAAGACTCCTTCCCCTGGCGTACTTCGAAATTAGGATGCAAATCCAACACTTGCTCAAATATGACCAATTATGACCCAACACATTGCCATACTTTCCATCAGTGTACATACTTGGTGGGGAAGTTTACATCAAATGGAAATCATACCCCAGCCATCATTGCAAAACCAAAAACATCATCGTGGCATTTCGAAGTGATGGAAAACACATCATCACTTTTACATAAAAGAAATGCGTCACACGACTTATAAAACAAGGCCAAAATATCATTGTTGTTGAACAAGCGATGGAAAAACACATCATCACTTTTATAGTTAAAAATGAAACATATTATTTACAAACACGACCATGACAAGCTAACATGTCTAGAAGAATCCATCTTTAGCAAAGTGAATGGGTCATTCCCCTGTGGGGAATTTGCTTGTCAATCATCTCTTTCGACTGGTTTCTACATGGACATTTTGTCTTTGAGGCACTACTCTGGATGGAGTCTCCAACATGTGGCTCTTTGATGACCATTTCGGTTGAAATATATGAAATGAGTCTTCTTCCTCCATACCTACTTAACCAGTTTATTTCCCTTCTATGGAGAAGGATTTTCATGCCTCATCCTCCTTTGTGCTGCCATTCTTTTCCAACACTCAAAAAACACATGGTTATGTAAACCACAAAAATGACACATTTTTCGATGCCATGATTTACGACCATGATTATCAACATTCTTATCATCAAAATTCACTCTGGAATAGTAAGACTTGTTATACCTTCCCTGGTGGTATCTGGTGCAATCATGGTGATGAGAGCTTGCCTCATCTCTTTCACTGCAACATGCACTACCATGGAATGATGGTGAAGTGTTCCCATCAATCCTCTTCATTAGTGAGTTCAATAATGTTTGTTTTCCTTTTATGTCCCTCAAACATCCTTCTTCAGTGTATCCCAAACCTGCATAGTGAGGTATTCACACAACCTGCAATGGATGGGTTATGCCTTGGCCACAAACACCAATTCCTCCTCATTTGTACCCGATCCTGGTGAGGAATCTCATGCCGATTCCTATAATGGGTATCTCCACACTTCCAACAGAAATGATATCAGGTGAAGATGAAACTCAAGAGAAATTAACACTGTTTACCTCAATTGTCGATTTTGACATAGGTGAAAAAGGCTTCTCTAAGCCTTCATTGCACTTCCCTTCCTCCAAGGCCTCTATCACGGCTAATAGCTGAAGTTGAAATCACTACTTCTCCTCCTTCTCTTCCTGTAGGAGTGCCTTCACTGCATCATGATATTCTTGAAGACTTTCGTTTTTGCTCTTCAATTCTTCCAATGCCTCTATCATGGCTTGCAATTGAAGCTGCAATCGATGTTTGTCCTCCTTCTCTTCCTATAGGAGTGTCTTCAATTCAGCATTGTCTGCTGCTCGTTTTTCATAAGATTCGTACATGTCGGATTTTTTAGACACTTTGAGCATGGTCTTGTACATGGCTTTGACATTCTCCATTGCTCAACTCAGCGAACGTTCAATGGTTCACTCCTGCAATCCTAATAAGAAAGAAGACCACTCTGATACCACTTGGTCTGAGTAAATTCTTGATACCATTAATAAAGACCTTTTACTTCCGATGATGTGTTAAAATTGAATTTAATCAAAGCGTTAATGAAAATAAATGAACATCTGCATGTTGTAAAGAAGAGGAACATAACAAAAAATAGCAACATATTACATTGATAACAGAGTTCATCCAGGAGGGACTACATCTCCGAGCCTTGGTGTCAAGGTGGTGTAGGCTGCTGCATTTAGTGCTGTAATGAGTGAAGATGTACATGGATGGTGTTTTCTCTATCATACAAGAAAAATTCCCTTACATAGGAGTGGTTGGACCTCTCCATGAGATGTTCCACTACCGAAACTCTCATTCATAAAAATGACTCCTATCAGTATAATAATAAATCACACATAATGACTATGAGCATCTCGCCAGCATGGAAAAAAAGGGATATCAATCAAACATACATGTGACAATGAGTATCCTGCCAACATGGCAACAAAGGGATCTCAACAACATAAAACAATCCATGATAGAAAATTACATCTCACATGAAGAACAAAACAAGATCCCACATCAAATATCAAACATGGATCTATATAGCACAATGCATATCATAGAAAAGAGACAAAGAAGTACATGATCACACTACATATACCTCACATCCTAGAGCTATCTGAAGACAAGGATGATAAACTATTGGATTTGGTTTTACCATCAATCTCATGGCATCGAATATCCTGAAAATGACTGCTCACACATTGGATGTTGACACCTGCAACTCCACTTTGAAAAGTGGCAAAAAAATGGAATGGTCAAATGAAAAATCTGAATACACCATTAGATTCATGGCGTCGAATAGTGAAAAATCGACTATCAAATTTCTGAATTCTAACAAAGTTAAAATCTGGGCCGTAGGGAATCTTTTAGATTCCCCCTATATTCTTCAAATATGTTGCTCCATAGGGAATCTAGAAATATACAACTCAAAACAGGAATCTAGTCTCATGATTGAGATCCTTGTGCAATTTCGAGAAGAATGAGTATAAAGTTGACCTCATTCTGACACTGGCCAATTTCGGCCTTTAAGGAATCTGAAAGATTCCCTCAAGGTTCCTGACAATTCTCCTCCACGGGGAATCTGCAAAACAACTACTCAAAAGAAAAATCTTGGCACACCATCTCATTCCCTGTGAAATTCTAGTTAAAATGCATATAAATTTTAATACATTATGACAATTTTACCTCCTTGAGATCAAAATATTCCATTGGCATAAAACAAGAATCTATCTAAAAAATCATGCTTTCTCTTGCCTCGATCTGCATGCTCCCACTTGCCTGACTCTGGCCTCAAAAATCATGCTCACATTGGCCCCTAGGCACACTGGGAAAAAACTACGTTTAAATATAAAATCTAGGCAGATTATTCAAAGCCCAATGGGCTGACACGTTAGTTGTGGATCCAAAATGGTAGGGAGGAGGTCGGGCGGTCAAACCCCACCCCCTCCCGAGATGGCGCGTTTTTGTTTTAATACAAAAACACATTAAATTTACTATACAACCATTTATGTATCCAACCGTTTCCATATGTATTATGGTGTGGGCTCTGTGGTTATAACGTTGACGTTATACGTTATGTATTTATACCATGACTCCATATCATTATATATAACCATAACTTCAACAACGTTAAACTCCATATTTTCGTTGGTTTTATAATGTTTTGTTTGTATATGGATTTTTTTATATGGTTATTATTAAAATAAATAACCATATTTTGTATTTTAAAAAATGATTTTTTTAATATTTTTTTGTCTTTTTATATGGTTGTTACACATCATTTTGTCACTGTCCCTACAATCCCCATCCCGCACATTGGAGGACCATTTCTGTGACTCACATCTAGTGTCATGCCTTGCAAAAAGTGTCATTGCACCCCTTGCCATGAGAAGAACATTTCCTCTGTTGACTATTCCTGGAACATACCATCAAACACTTGATTTTGGGTTGGCATTGACAGGCAGTTATGGCCTTCCGCCGATAAGGTAAATTAGCACTAGGCCCCACGCCCATTGGTGCTCTGTCTCAGTGGACTACCCATGCCAAGCTGTTTTTGGAAATTTTTTTAAATATAGAAGCGAAGTATCCATTTCCAACCACTTTGTGAGTGAGTTAACATGGGTTGTTCAACTAAATAAAGTCGAGCACCTTCCTTTGGCTTCTTGTTTCCTACATTTGGGGCAACCTCCCAAAGGATAAGGCCTCCCTTCCACCATATGAGGGATCCAAACCTCCTCCCCCCCTTCTATAAATACATCTCTCTCATATAGATGTAGTTAGCTAAATGGCTTGGATAGTTGAACATTTTGGAGAATAGATGGAACAGTTTGATATAGCTCGTGTGAGATAGAGCAAAGAGAGACCCTTTTCGAGAGAGAGTCTAGGCTGATTGCCTTGAGAAGTCCAAATTTCCTGACAAATGCTCGAGACGCGTTTTGAATAGACCCGCTGAAGGAGGCTGTGATGTCAAGGCTCATTTGGTTGGAATCTCTCTCTTTCTCTTACTTAATACACGACTGATGGTTTGGTTCCTGTCTTGTGTTGATATGATTAATCTTGCGCAATACGTTTAATTCTCATTGACCAATTATATAGATATGAATGAAAATATTGTTTCATATGCTGCTTTCATTCTCTGATCCTTGTGTAGGCACCTGAGTACCATTGTTGAAGGACTGCGACGTGTCAGGACGAAGATTAAGAGATTGCTGCCACAGCTATGACAACTGCGTTGGAACAAAGGTAGGACATCTATCCTGACTCAGTTTCATTCATTAACTAGGAATCGACGCATTAGCATGTCCTCTTACTGCTAGACCCATGCTAGGGCTAGAGGGATCGCCTCTGTCCACAGAGGAGATTTACCTACACAACAATTTGGAGACTCCACTGGGGATCATTGTGTGTTTGTCATATCGTTTTTTGTTGACCGTTTTCTTGTTGAGTCGACTTTGGTTGTTTCATCGTTTTGCTTCTTTTCTTGACTTGCCTGACTTTTTTCCACCATCTTGTTCAGTTCCATAGTGTCAAGTCTGACCTCTACTCAGTGGTTTTTTTTCCCATAGTTTTCTAGCTCGGTGCAGTTTTTCCTTGAACAGTCGCACTAATTGGCGCATGTTTCTTTTGTCACAGGTACGCCAACCACTGTTTAGCACAGATTACAACTAAACAATCGCGTCAAATCCTGTAGGATTTGATTTGACCTCTTTTCTGAGTTTTTTTCAATATTTCTTGGCTCTGGATTGGTTTTTTACCTTGTAATTGGTCTGTTGGGATTGTTTTGACTCTGTAGTCTTAGTCTTCTCAGTTTTTTTTCCATCATCTTATCAGTGGAGTTTGTAGCCCTAGGGTTTCTAGGTGTCTTGTGTTATTTGTTCGGCCCTCTCCTCCCTGAGCCTTCTGAGTGAAGTTCGAGTCACTTTGATCTTTGTCATTTCAATTCACTGACTGATTGTGTTAGTCTTTCTCTCGATTCTTCATGTCCTTGGTTTGTTGGATGATTACTTTTATTTTCATTTGAATCTCCATTTCGTCACTTCGAGCATAGATTATATTGCTCGTTGGATCGTTTCGAAAGACCTTTTTTTCTTGGAAGAGTGAATTCTTATTTTGAGTGCATTTTTTGTTTGTATTGCATAGATCTATTCATTTTAGATCGTTACATTCGTAGTGATTGAAACTAGTCTGTATTTATCTTTTTAGTGTAATAGTGCATTGTGTGCTTCATTCATCTAAAAAGACAAAAAATGCATTCTTTCGCTTAAATTGAAAATGAAAATGTTATTTTGCATTAATAGCTCTTAGCGAACTAGGAAAGAGTTTTTCGTTTTCTCATTTGGTTGTATTAGATGCATTAGTGAAATTCTTCTTATGTTTCAATTGATTTCTACTTTGTCATAGATTCCTATCCTTCTCTTAGCTAGCATTCACTGAAAGGAAATGATGTTCTTTTGCATGTAGTGTGCATTTAGGAATTCGAGATCACATTCGGTAAGGCCTTAAAATCACAACATTAATTCAAGATCAACCTTAAAATGAATTCAATCAACCTAAGGAAGCATTGAAACCTAAGGCACATATTTTAGAGGTCTAGGCTAGTGACATGTTCAAGCGTCGTTAAACCTAGTAGTTTTCGTTCACCACCTGGTATTAGATAGCACTAGTATGGACTTTTGCTCCTCGTATCATCACGTATATAAAGGGAGACCCTCATATTTTAGAGGTCTAGGCTAGTGACGTGTTCTGGCGTCGTTAAACCTAGTAGTTGTCGTTCACCACCTGGTATTAGATAGTGCTAGTACAGACTTGTGCTCCCCGTATCATCGCGTATATAAAGGGAGACCCTCATACGTTCCAATCCTTTATCCATAGGAAGCCGCAATTTTCCGCCCTGTAACCTTGATACACCGAACACAACATTCAAGGAGACTACCTGCACATACGTCAGGTCCTTGGTCATTTCTCTTTCATTTGATCACTAAGGTGTATATGGCAGTTCACAGAAACTTGGTACACCCTCTTGCTTATATTACCTAAGTAGTCATTTTGGTCTTTTCGTGACTCTCTAAAAGTGAAAAGATCATCAAGCACTTGTCCTTTCACGCTCGTTCAATCCGAAAGTGAGTAGAGTCATATTTTTCTTGTTTCTCAGCTCTTAAAACATGAAACAACAAAGTTTTGTTTCAATGTCATAAAATTAACTGCCTACAATCACATGCCCATTAAATATTTGTACTTGGCTTGCTCATAGTAGTTACTTAGTGTTTGGTCTTGAAGCCTCGAATAGGATATCTTGTTTTCTTCCTATTTTGAAACATTGTCACAGTGATGAAACCACCAATTTCATCATCCTCTTAATTTCTTCCTAGTGGTGATCCTTTTCTTGATGTTTCTTCAGAAACACCTCAGTCCACTAGGTCTATCAAGTTTTTATAGCCTATCCTTTTGAGTATCTTGCCTCTCTCTACCCGGTCTCCCCCTAAAAGGCTAGTTGATATCAATTGGCAACCTTAGGGTGCTTGGTATGGTTTTGGGAGTGAGGAAGAATCCCCTTCTCTTACTTCGGGATCGCCGCTATTATCCGTTGATTTACCTGTTAGTCCTCTTCAACTTCTCGACGATCTTACAGCCTCACGAGACATGGATTCTTCGAGTCCTGTCAGCAGTGAAGAGCTTCATGTTTCTACCAGGGAATATCAACTCTTCCCAGAAGATTTCTCGTATGTCTCCAGTCAACCTTCCCCTCAATCAGTGTCTCTTCCACCCGCTTATCGTACTTTGGGTTAGATAATTTCTGGTGTTGAATCCATGACAAAGTCTAGTACTTTGACTCTCACAGGGAGCTCGTCTATTCCTGCATCAGGAATGTCGCCTTCGACACCCATTTCGTTGGCCATTGTTACATCTATCCTGGACTGACCCACTGTTTGTGTGGCTTCATCTGCACCAGTTGTTAGTATGACTCAGTCGTTAGGGTATGATGTTGTTCGTAGGTCCATATTTATCAATCCCACGATGCTGGTTAGGCCCACCGTGAGTAGATCACAACCTCGTGCTGTGGAAATCCCTCCTACGTGCACCACACCTATGGTTTCTACTTATATTCTTAGCAGTTATACATTCGATGAGTATTTTTTGGTTATTCAGTGACAGTATGCTCCCTCTCCGAGTCCTCAGTAGGAGAGTTCCACACCTTAGGGTTCTCAGCAGCCACAAGCTTCTGGAAATCCTCCACATCATTATGATGAATATGGTAATCTCATCTATTTTCCTTCGATTGATCCCAATCAACACATTCACCAACTAGGACAAACCTCGGGCCTACAAGGACAACCCTTTCAGGGAAAACCTTCAGTCCAACAAGGAAAACCCTAGGGTCCACAGGGAAAACCTTACAGTCCACAAGGACAACTCGTATAGGGAAAAAATTCGGCCCAACAAGGACAACCCTATGGTCCTTCTGGTCAACCTCAATTTCAACCAAGAGCATCTTATGTTCCTCGGGGGGAAAATATATCTACCACAGGGACAACCTTTTGTACAATAGCAAAAACCTTACATTAAGCAAGGCCAAGATTTTGTACAACAAGGACAACCCTATGGTCCTCCACTGGGTCAACCTAGTTTTCAGGGGAAACCTAGTCCATCCCAACCATCAGGACAACCTCTTCCACAAGGACAACCTGGTGGCCTTCAATATCCAGGCCAACCTACCTTGCAGGGACAGTCTACCTTGCAGGGACAACTTACCCACCCTCAACATCTAGGCCAACCTGCCTCACAGGGAAATCCTATCCAATCTCAACAGTCGGTTCAAATTGCTTTGCAGGGACAACCTGCTCAGCCTTAAGGTGCTACTTACCCTCCTCAAGGTCAATTTCAGACAGTATATAGTGCGCCCCAAGGTTACACTTATTATCCTCAAGGTCAATCTCAGATGGTGTATAATCCACCTCAAGGAAATGCTTACATTCCATAGAAAAATCCATATTTTTCTCAGCAAGGACCTCAGTGGTATGCTCAGAATCAATATCCTGGTCCTCAACCCCTGTATGGGTAGAACTATTAGGCTTATAACCCCTATGGATAGAATCCTCCAGGAAAAAACATATGGGGGAAAAATTTCTCTCAACCTAGGTGGAATGCTAATACTAGTCTTTATCAATGGCCTGTAATGCCTTTTAATCCTCAATTACCATTTCTCGCTACGTTGGAATTGCCCGATGTGTCAAAGTTGACAAACGATCCGATCCTTCATAACCCGTATTGGCCTCCAGTTACAACCAAAATTCCTAGTGTTATTACAGCGGTTGAAGACGATGAAGACCTACAGCATGTACGGCTTACCATCTTTGGTGTTCCTCTAACTCTTGGGTTGACGATTCTATCCGACTCCATCTTTTCTAACAGACTCTTACTAGAGCCACTTCCAAGTGGTACATCGAGTTATCTCGTGGCATCTTTAATGTTATGGTTGAGATCTCGATTTCTCACACCTTTTGGTTAGGTTCTTTATGAAACGAATTTACCTCATCCACATCTACCAAATAAAGATCGAATTTCTCATATCTCCTGTATAATCATCAATGGAAATGACGCCATCGTTTGAATCAAGTTGTTCTTATCAACCCATAACTATAAAGAATTATATAACATGTCTTCTATGTCCAAGATTCTCTGATCTCACACTTTTAACTTTATTTAAAATACAAATCTATTCACCATTAGTCATTTAAAATTAAATCAAGATTACATGCCTGGGAAACAATAAAAATTCACACACATTAGCAAGGTTGTTTAAATCGACTAAAAACAACTATCTATATATAATATATTTCATAGAGATCATGTAACAATCCTCATACAAAGCTGATCATATCAAGCTCTCAGTACAATACAATCGCTACACACTAATCAAGAACAATCAGCAAAAATCTGCACTGATTTTTGCCCTCCTGATAGCCTGCCTCTACTGCGCAATCCCTGCTGAAGAATGGATTTGAATGAGTTCGAATTGCTCCAGCCTTGCTCACGCAATCCTCATTGGCATCTCCACTGAGTGTTGGATGCAATCAATGCATCACTATAGTCACAACTGATAGTCACACTTGCTCTTTCACCAATATCTCCACTGAGTCTCCACTGATCTGTTCTGCATTGTAGTTAACTGTTGTCTCTGTCCAGTTGATTAATGAGTTATTATTTAGTGAATTAATTTAACTAATTAATTCACTCAACTCCACTGAAAGTATCAATCAGTTAGAAATAGACACAATCAATTCAAATGAGTTTAACTCCACAAGTGTAGTTAAACTAGAAACTAACTCCACCAACTACTTCTCCAACTCCACCAAACTCTGCCACTTGAGTTCTAACTGAAGTCCTCCATGCTTGAACCACCAGTAGCTCTAGGAATTGCATAATTCCTTTAGCTAGCTGATCTAAACAATCTGTTAACTGAATTTCAGTGCTCCAAGAGAATAAGATAATGTTTAGAGTCCAAATATTATTAAGAGATAATAATATCCGACATATCTATTTTTAGACTGGCAGTCTAAAAATAGACTCCGCCCAAAATTTCTAAAAATAGAAGTCCATATATTTTTCCAACTTGACCAACCATCCACAAATAGCATCCTACAACTCATATAATATGATAGACATGTCTAAACATAGACATAGTCTAAAAATAGAATTTGCGCCAAAAATAGCCTGCGGGCCCACTTTGTGAAGGCGACTCTTTTCACTAAGCTCATCATCTTGTTGAATCTCAAAAAACTGATTGGTTTACTACCTCCTCCGTTGCTCTGATTGCTAAGGAAATTTCCATGGGGAAATGCGTCACTAAGGAACAAGCCATTGCTCGTGCCCAGTACCTAGATCTTGTGCACTCTCAGTTCGGCATGTTGTATGACCTCTTGCCTGATGCTCCTAGACCTAGAAATTCTAAAGCATTGGTGATGCTATCCTTCGACGGTATCATCGGTTCTGTGTCTCAGACTTCTCAGAAGTCTCCTCCTCCAAATCCTAGGAAGAAAAAATCTACTCCTTCCAATAATACTGCTTCTCAGCCAACCTTGAATTCTGGTAAAACCGCAAAAGTTAATTCTGTTCAGGCCAATCCGACGGATAAAACTTCCAAGGGTAAAAATAAGGGTAAAGGTAAGGCCAAAGCCGATACCCTGAAACAGGATTCTCAGAAATCTCGTGCTGATGATGGTTCACAGCATAAACCGAAGTATCCTTGCTTGATTTTTGACAAAGAGCACTACACCAAGGACTTTCCTCGATGGGCTGAAGTGAGTTGATTTCTCAAGGGCACCCAAGGAACTCTGATTGTTCTCAAAGAACCATTTCCATCACAACAAACTCAGTTGGTAGAGAAACCTTAGTCCTTTGCCCCATTTGGCTCTCAGGTTTTCATGATGAATGGTTTTGCATCCATTTCCATAGCTACTCGGTCGAAATATTATATCAAACCATGTCAGGTAGCGGGGAAAGAAATCACTCATGGTCCTCTTGCTCTGCCTGCTTTTGGCCCTCTTCAGATTGAAAGGCCCAGTATTGAGCCCGTTGTATGGCCACCTTCAAAAGGTGTACTCCATAAGTCTTCTTACAATCCTGATGCCCGTGTTGCTCAACATTATAGTATTGTTGAGGATTTGGCTCAGGCGCCATCTGCTATGTCTGCATTATAAGTACTTCAGAGTTGTCCATCTCAATAGAAAGCTTTGATATTTTCCATTGGTGGGGTTGATCCTACTGATTGGCGCCTTATCACTTTCGACTTGGAGAATTTCGTCCCACGTCTCCCTCACCAGCTTGCGCTCATTATCCGAGTTGGGATTAATGGGATGATTGTACATCGAGAAGTCATGGATGGGGGTGCATCTACATGCGTCATGTCATTTGCCTACTGGAAATCCATTGGTTGTCCAGCTCTGAACTCATCTCCAAATTATCTAGAAGCATTTGATGGAAGAGAATCTAAACCTCTTGGTGTTCTTGCTAGTTTACCGATCACTCTAGGAGGAAAAATAGTCAATGTCGAGGTTGAAGTAGTTGATGCCAAGCTCAATTAGAATCTTCTCCTCAGTTGCAGTTGGACTCACGCCATGTTGTGCATTCCATCCACTCTTTTTCATGTTTTTCGATTTCCGCACGACGGAAATATCGTTACTATCGATCAGTTGTCTTTCTTCACTTTTTCATATTTTGAGAGCAATGTTCCATACGTCAATCAAATTGCTACGTCTTACGAGAGCGTAGGGCCAGGTCTCTTCAAAGATCCTGCCCTCATGGGTATTTTTCCTCTTCCTCCACCCAAAATTGTTTAGGTTAACATGATCTCGAGGTCTTATGATCTGCTGATCATCCCTTCACCCGAGTAGATTGATTCATTTGGAGATTCGATGCCGTTAAGTTCGATCGAGATTGATTATTGTGAACTTATTTCAGCTTTGGATTCTCCACCTCCTAATCATGCTCCTTTGGGCATATCTCTTGATACTTATTCTCAATCCCCTTGGCTTGGAAATTTGGATTTGCCCGATCGCTTGAGAGAGATATTTCCTTTCGATGAGGTCATTGTGGAAACTATGTCTCTTGAGGATCCTCCTTGGGATGATAGTCATAATTGTTCCTCATTCATGCCCAGCCTTGGGGCCATGTATACATGTCTCGAGAGGTTTTCTTCTCAGGTTCCTTCTCCTTCCTTTCAAATTCCTATCTTGACACACAAAGTCTTTGCAGAAGGTAACTTGAGAAACATTACACAGACGATGCCTATCGAAATCTCCATTAAACCGGGGGTTGTCGAGAGCATCCATATTGGGGTGACCTGTTCTCTTGATGAGGTTCAGGTCTATACTAGTCTCTTCCACGAGTTTCGCAATGTTTTCGCATGGTCTTACGAAGAGATGCCCGACATCGATCCAAGTGTAGTGGTGCATGAGATTCCTATCTATCCTGGTGCGAAGCCTATTCACCAGTGTCTTCGTCCTGTGCACCCTAGAAAGGCTACCGCTATTAAGGGAGAATTTGAAAAACTTCTTAAAGCTGATTTTATCTATCCGATTCCCTTGACAGAATGGGTTTCCAATGTTGTTCCTGTGGATAAGAAACATTGTACCATTCATGTTTGTGTTGATTACCGGGACATTAACCTTGCTTGCCCTAAGGACAATTCTCCCACTCCTTTTATTGATCAGATCATTGATGACTGTTCCAGGAGTGAGATTTTTTCCCTTATGGACAGGTTTTCTGGGTACAACCAGATTAATACTCTTCCGGCCGATCAACATAAACCCACCTTTATCTGTCCTTGGGGTGCTTTTTCTTATAAGTCATTAGTCTTCTTCGATTTTATCTTCTCTCTCCCTTTCGATTCCGCTCCGTCTAGTTCCGAGGAACACATTCTAGACTACACGCTTTTTATTATTAGCATCCTTGATCCTTGGTACGGTGATATCATCATATATCTTCAAAATTCCACCTTTTGATCTGAGTTGACGAAGGATGCCAGCCGACACATCCGTCATCAATCGCAACCCTATCGCATAGTTGGAGATACACTCTACCGCATCGGATTTGATTCCACTTTCCACCAGTGTTTGACTCTCGAGGAGGCTGAAAATGCCTTGAATGCTTGTCATAGTGGCACCTGTGACAATCATTCAAGGATATGTCACATGTATGGATATGCTACTACATAGAAGATTCTTCGTTCTCGGTATTTTTGGCCCACCATCTTTAAATACTACATCATTGCTATCCGTAAGTGCCATGATTGCCAAATCTATCAGCGCAAGATGCGTGCGCCACCTTCCTATCTTCACCCTGTCATTACCATTGTTCCCTTTACGAAGTGGGGCATCAATTTTATGATGTGTAACCCTCACTCGGCCGGGGGTCATGCTTATATAATCGTAGCCATGGACTACTTCACCAAATGGGCCGAAGCAATTCCTACACTTACGGCTGATGGTAACACAGCAACACAATTTCTATTCAATCGTGTCATTTCTAGGTTTGGTGTCCCTCCAGCCATTGTTACCGATCATGGTTCCCATTTTTGGCATTACATGGTGGCGGAGTTGACTTCCAGGTTGGGTCTGCATCACGACAACTCAAAGCCGTACTAACCTCAGGCCAATGGCCTGGTTGAAGCCGTGAACAAAGTTCTCGTCACTATGCTTCAACGTATGATTGGGATGCACAAATTAAATTGGCATCTCATGTTGTTTTTGGCTCCCTAGGCTTACTGAACCTCAGTGAAGGATGCGACCGGATTCACTCCATTCCCGCTTGTCTAGGTCTATGAGCTTCCCTTCTCATTAAATGTGAAATACCTTCGCTCAAACTAGTTGTTGAATTGCTACCGAATACTTCACCAGAAGAAGAGTGTCTTCTATATTTAGAGAGGCTTGATGAAACTCGCCACTTTGCTACTTTGGTCATTGAAGCACAAAAAAAGTGGGTCAAAGCTCATTTTGACTAGTTGGTTTCCCCTCGTTCCTTAAGGAGACCTCGTCCTCCTGTACGACCAAGCTCACGATAAGCTGGGGGTAGGAAAATTTCAACCCATGTGGCATGGACCCTAGATTGTTAAACGTGTTTTGCGGAATGGGGATTATGAGCTTATTGATTATGAAGGTCATCCTCTAGATCTGCCCAGAAATGGGTTGTATCTTAAGAAGTATTGTGCATGAGTCATTCATGCATGTTTTTGTACATAGGTGTTCCTTTCATTTTTGTACATTTTTGGCTTGGTGTGATTTGTGAGCGTTTTCCTGCTTATTGGATCGTTGCTTATTGTGCAGATGCCTATTACCCCTTATGTCGGTTTCACGGATGGTGCTTCCTGTAGTACCTGGAATCTTTCTTTAGCAGCCTGGGTGATTTATGATCCTGCTGGTGAGTTGATAGACCTTCAAGGTATATGTCTAGGATGAACCACAAACAATGTCACTAAATATAGTGATGTTATTGAACTATTAACCGAGGCCATTGCTCTCAACATTCGTGCATTGATTGTTAACCTAGAACCATAGCTTGTTGTTCTTCAACTTAATGGACATTATTCTGTTAGAAACCCTCACATATTAAGGTTGTATTTGCGTGTTCGTTTACTGGAAAGAAATTTTGATTAAATTACATATCAACATATTCCTAGACGAATGAATGCATTAACTGATACATAGCTAACATTGTATTAGATAGCCATTTGCGTAATTTGTAAAAAAATCATCATCACATGACAAGATCCATACAGGAAAGTAGATGTGTATATATATATATATATATATATATATATATGTCGAGTGTTTGCATCCATGTGCATCATAAGTTCAAAAAATATGTATGTTTCGGTTACATCCTGAGACATCATGTCTCTCAAAAATATGCAGACATGAAACCTAGGTGTCTTGTCAGCGTGACGCTCATGATAGCACGTCACTACCCATACAAGCCACCTCAGCAAGGGGTGGACACTGTCTGACACCCCTACAATGTGTATCGGGTACGTGCGAGGAACATCATCTGTAATATTCCTAATTAGCCCAAGCTAATAAGAATATTTAAATTTTGTTTTATTTTCTGTTTGTGAATAATTGACTAATGGAGGACATGTAAAACTCCTTAGATCAATGAATAAATCAATGCTCAATGTGAACAAAGCTATAACTGAGCCAGTTACATAAAATCCACTTGTGTGTGAAACAGGTTTTAGCAATTTGACTGGGTCAACAGGACCAAATCTACATCGCTGTCTAGGTTCAATGTATTTCCTAAAGGGATAGCGAAGTTTTAGAAGGAGGACTGCATGTGAAAAGGGTTTAGTGATTCAAGGTGGTTTAGGGTTTTGTACATCCTCATCTTATAAAAGGAAGGAGAAGGTCAAGGAAAAGGTTGTTGTTGATGATAATTAGATTTTGAGATTGCTTGAGCAACTCAAAATCTCTTGGTTGTTTAGCTAAGAGAGAGGAATTTTCTATTTAGTAATTCCTCTTCTTTCCTTGAGGGTCTCTTGGAGGAGATTGTGCTACATTGATCCACTATCTGGAATTTTGGCCAAGCTTCACCTCCCTTGAAAGTGTAAATCCTGATTAGGGCTTCAATGTTTAGAGAGCTGCAGCAAGTGGAATCAAATCTATTCGGATATGGAGAGTTCTATTGCATCTTTTCAGTGGGGAGGTCATCTAAACCATTGGCAGGAGTGCAATAGTTGTTTTGAGCTTCAGATTCTTATCTTGGCATGAGGCCAAAGTGTGAATCACTTCATCAGTGCAGTTAGATTTAGAAACTGTGTTATTTTGCAGGCAGAGTTACAGTCTTTATTTGCTAACAGTTTGGAGGAGAGATCCCCGGTGAAAGGGCTCCTTTCCTTCACTGAGGTGATCCGTGGATTGGCCAACCAATCCATGTCCTATTTAAGATCTGATCTGTTGTGTGAATTATTCTTCAGAAATTTCTGAATTTTACTACAGATCCATGGTGTAGATCTCAGATCTATTCAGTGTCCTTCATTATAAGATGAGATCCCCAAGGGGAATGTACTTAAAAGTAATTTTTACATATATATCCCATTTAGATCTATCATTTTGTACTCTTATCTGTTATATATCTGAAAATTAATGAAACACTACTTCATATTTCTGAAAATTACGCTGTTTGGTTCATCTCTACTGCTTGTGTTATAAAGCTTGGGTTTTAGGCCTTTTCTTCAAGTATAGATCTATATTTTCTAATGTAAGATCTTTGAATCATATTCTAAGATTTTCATACTATTATCTCTGCATATAATCACCAAAAACTTCAAAAACTACGTTCTCTAAGCTTCATCAAATTTATGCATACTCCAAGTCATGGGAAATCAGCAATTTTAGGCCTAGTCGGGAATGGAGGATCTGTTTAACATAGAAAAACGCATTTTTTTTGCTGAAATTCGGCATGTGAATCCCTCTTGACCTAATCTAACATATCCCAGAACCATGACCCTTATTTTTACGCAAATTTCTGAATACAGTCATTTTAGGGCATGAAAAGATGTTTTTCCTCACCCCTTTTAGAATAAAAGTTGATTAAAGGTTGCTGCAGTATTTGGAATTGATTTATGAGTGTTTTTAAAGATATTTTATGATATCTGAAGCACACATCCCTAAAAAGTGTGTTTTTCAGGCATGTCTTGTTGAGCAATCCATGTTGGGAACATTACAGTGGTATCAGAGCATGATCTCTGGCACAACCTGTGAGATCAAGCTAGCAGAGAAGTGAAGAGAAGAAATAGAGATCATAATTATGGAAAGTATGAGATTAATCCCATCAGTGTTCAGATCTAAGAAGGGCCTCTCCAAAGAGGTAAATCAGAAAAGAGAAGGAAGATGCACCAAGACTCCTAGAGGGTTTCAAGGAGAAGGAAGTTGCAGTGAGACCTACAGAAGGTTTCAAGAAGGAGAGGAAGACCCATGCACTTCCTACCCTCACAAAAAATATGCATTGTACAGAAGAAACAAGAGCATGGCTCCACCACTTGAAAGAATGACAGAAGAGGAGATCTCCGTGATCCTTTTCCAGACCCTGAAGGGTATTGAAGAAGATTTCAAGGAGATTAAGAGGGTGGAGACTTGTACCAGCACTAGCAAAACCTTGGAAGAGTATCCTTCATGTTTAGTAATGAAGGAAGACTACATAGTTGCAGAAGAAGCTCTTGCTTCTACATGTCACCGAGGTATGATTAAAAATCCATCTATTGTCATTTCAGCACATTGTATGAAGATATCTACATCTTTGCATGCTGCTAATTTTGAGCAACAGAGTTGCACTACACTGTGTCAAAGCAGTGAGGAAGAAGAGAGGAACCATTCCTCATTGGAGCATTCACTTGGAAGCTTCATTCATGAAGCAATAGAGGGTGGAATGATGGATGGTAGACATCTTGAAGTGAGAAATCCTTTCTCCCTTCTAGATGACCCTTTCTAAATGAGCACACCCCTGCTCAAAGAGACACTTCTACTTGCAGCAAATCCAAGGCCCCTTTGGTTTTGGGAGGCCATGCATGAGGAGAAGACCTCATGGGAAGAATTCACTGGAGGTGCACTTCAGCATATCATGGAGTGCAAAGTTCTTCAACATTTTGAGGAGGATCTTCCCTTCTCACAGGAGCAGATAGTAGATGGAGGACATCTTCGGATGGATAACATCTGTCATGACTGTGTTGGAAATTTATTGAGCCATGCACATCATGATGGGAGGTTTTTTCCTACCACCTATTTGGGTCCTCATAGGGTCAAATTGATCCTCGGGAAGATTACATTTCAAGATCCCATGAAATGCAGGAATTTGATTTGGGATGATGGTAGCCCTCATGGGAGGAGTACCAGGATGAAGG
The DNA here is from genome assembly GCA_034641835.2 of Pinus albicaulis. Classification (NCBI taxonomy): domain Eukaryota; kingdom Viridiplantae; phylum Streptophyta; class Pinopsida; order Pinales; family Pinaceae; genus Pinus; species Pinus albicaulis. The sequence goes on from CM076583.1 coordinate 35,568,906, forward strand.
ATGGAAGGAGACATCCATAATTGGTTGAGTGGATGTGGATGGAGAGAAACAAGCTGGAGAGCTACTTGCAAATCTATGACACTGGGTAGCAGGAGGCTTGGCTGCATTGGTTTCTCTTGAAAGAGTTTGGTCATCACTCTCTTTTTGAGGGTATGTGGCAGAATACTTGCATCATGGGGCAGAAAAGAGTATGGGAACATTGTGTTGGCATAAAATTCTTCATGTCAAGTACTATGTTGTCACTACATGATTTAGATGATGGAAGTATGAGGAGGCAGCGAAAGATTTTGTTGCTTGGGATGTTCTTAAGAGAGCAAGGGCAGATTTTCTCTCACATTTTTCATGATGTTGCAGAAGTAGAAGATGGCACTATCATAGTGCAAAGGGCTTACTCCTTGGCTTTAGAAGTTCAAGAAGGAATTTCTTCATGGGAAAGACTTCTCATATGTAGCAGCATTATGGGAGATGCCTTTGACATTCTGCATGTCAAAGATTGGAGCTATGTGTTGATGGGAGCCTATTTGCATAGGCCAATAGCGTTGTCACTTTGGAGTTGGGATTTATTGATGGAGTATTCCCAGGATCACTTCTCATTCGATGCACTTGGTGAACAAAGAGGAGGTGAAGAAGATGAAGTGGTAGATGGAGACATCTATTACTGTGGTGTGCTTTTCTTGACTTGGGTTTCCAAGCATGAGGAAGAGGACTTTCATGCAGCACTTGGTTCATTCCCCTTCATGGGAGTGTGCCAAAATATTATTGAGGATTCATTCATGGGTCCATGTATCTTCTTGCTTCCAACATATGGTGAGAGATTTTGCTTGCATCCTCTCACCTTCTTTTGGCAGTGCATTGCTCCAAAAGAGGGCAAGCTATTCATTGAGCTCCATGATCTACATTGGGCCAAATTATATGATGGAGACATCCATCTCTTATGTGGCCTTGGGAAAATATGTTTTCCTTACATGTATGTTCATTTGATTTATATGATTAACCATGTAACAAGAAACAATTTGCCATGTATTCTTCTAAAGCAACAGTATGTAAAACTACGCTGTGAAGACTTGGGAAATTGTTGGTACTCTCTTGAATCACATAGAACCTTCAGTATTTCCTTCATGATGATGATAATCATGTTATCAATTGCTGATATTGCTTATATCTTGATAGGAGACATGATGTTGAGTGAGGCACATGGTTTGGATGTGTCCTTTTGGGAAGTGGGTTCTCACATTTTCTGCAGTGCATGTTCTAATAGGAACATGGGAAGAGTTGTGGCCACCATGACCAAACACTTGTTTCTCTTGGAGGTGAGCCATGTGTGTGATGGGATACCTTATGATGATACTCTTTTGTCCATCACATATGAAATATTTTGGGCTAACTGGTTTTACAGTGTTGGAGGGAGGATCTTTGCAGATCTAATCTTCATGATGCCACTTGAGGGCAATATCCTTGTAGCCCAAGATCATTTTTCACTCTACACTTATCTTAAGTGGAGAGGAGAAAAACATGGGGTAGGCTATCTTGTCTACCATGTGCAGATTTTTAGCCCACCTATTTTGCGGGAGCTCAAGGTGGAGGAACATTTTTAGGATTTGCCATGTTGGGGGGTAACTCATTTTGTGTGGATGATTGCTTGGGGATGGAAGGTCCACTTGGGAATGTTGTTTCCCAATACATTTCAGATCCCATGCCTGAAGGGAGCCTCTAGGCAGCACCTTATTGCCTTCTTGAGTACTCTACTTATTCATGATGATAGCTATTCAGCTAATTTGCATGCTTGGGAGAGGCAATATGGAGATTCATTGTTGACACAACATCTCATTATTTGGAGGAGATCATCATATATGGATGCTACAGTAGGAGGAGGGGACATCCTTCAGTTCTATCCTTGCAGTTTCTTAAGGAAAAGCAACATTTGGGAGGGGAGGAGTATAATATTCCTAATTAGCCCAAGCTAATAGGAATATTAAATTTTGTTTTATTTTCCATTTGTGAATAAATGACTAATGGAGGACATGTAAAAGTCCTTAGATCAATGAATAAATCAATGCTCAATGTGAACAAAGCTATATTTGAGCCAGTTACATAAATCCACTTGTGTGTGAAACAGGTTTGAGCTATTTGACTAGGTCAACAAGACCAAATCTACAACACTGTCTAGGTTCAATGTATCTCCTAGAGGGACAGTGCAGTTCTAGAAGGAGGACCACATGTGAAAAGGGTTATGTGATTTAAGGTGGTTTAGGGTTTTTCACATCCTCATCTTATAAAAGGAAGGAGAAGGCTCCAGGAAAAGGTTGTTGTTGATGATAATTAGATTTTGAGATTTCTTGAGCAACTCAAACTCTCTTGTTTGTTTAGCTAAGAGAGAGGAATTTCCTATTTAGGAATTCCTCTTCCTTCCTTGAGGGTCTCTTAGAGGAGATTGTGCTACATTGACCCAATATTTGGCATTTTGGCCAAGCTTCACCTCCCTTGAAAATGTAAATCATGATTAGGGCTTCACTGTTTAGAGAGCTGCAGCAAGTGGAATCAAATCTATTCAGATTTGGAGAGTTTTATTGCATCTTTTCAGTGGGGAGGTAATCTAAACCATTGGCAGGAGTGCAATAGCTGTTTTGAGCTTAAAATTCTTATCTTGGCATGAGGCCAAAGTGTGCATCACTTCATCAGCATAGTTAGCTTCAGAAAATGTGTTATTTTTCAGGCAGAGTTGCAGTGTTTATTTGCTAACAGTTTGGAGGAGAGATCCCCGGTGAAAGGGTTCCTTTCCTTCACTGAGGTGATCCATGGATTGGACAACCAATCCATGTCCTATTTCAGATCTGATATGCTATGTGACTTATTCTTCAGAAATTTCTGAAGTTTATTGCAAATCCATGGTGTAGATCTTAGATCTATTCAGTGTCCTTCATTATAAGCTGAGATCCCCAAGGGGAATGTACTTAAAAGTAATTTTTACATATAGATCCCATTTATATCTATCATTTTTTACTCTGATATGTTATAGATCTGAAACTTAATGAAACACTGCTTCATATTTCTGAAAATTACGCTGTCGGATTCATCCTCTACTTCTTGTGTTATAAATCTTGGGTTTTAGGCCTTTTCTTCAAGTATAGATCTGTATTTTATAATGTAAGATATTTGAATCATATTCTCAGCTTTTCATATTATTATATCTACATAAAATCACCAAAACCTTCAGAAAATACACTCTCTAAGCTTCAACAAATTTCTGCATACTCCAAGTCATGGGAAATCAACAATTTTAGGCCTAGTCGGAAATGGAGGATCTGTTTAACATAGAAAAACACATTTTTTTTTGCTGAAATTTTGCATCTGAATCCCTCTTTCCATAATCTAACATATCCCAGAACCATGACCCTTATTTTTACGCACATTTCTGAATACAATCATTTTATGGCATGAAAATATGCTTTTCCTCACCTTTTTGAGAATAAAAGCTGAGTAAAGGTTTTTTCAGTACTTAGAATTGATTTATGAGTGTTTTTAAACACATTTTATGATAGCTAAAGAAAAAATCCCTGAAAAATGCATTTCTCAGGCATGTCTTGCTGAGCAATCCATTTTGGGAACATTACATCATCGAATCGTTCATAGTCTGGGATCCCACGGGAGATTCCATCCAAGTTGCATATGATTTCCTCCTCCTCACCTCCTTCACCATGAGGGGCCACATCAAATTCGCAAGGAATCCTCCGTGCTATAGGGGACATACCTACAGGTCTCTCTAGGCTAACATCTGCAATTACATGGATTAATGTTAGAGCATGCATAACAAAAAAATCATAATACTCATCAAAATAAAAAAAATGAGTCTAACCTAGTACTTCATCCCAATCCTCTCCTTCTGGGAGTGGGAAATCTGCATCACCATTTAAATTCGTGCCAGAGTAAGGCTAGTCCTCCACGAGGATTAGTTGTCAGTGGAGCCACTCAAAGAACTCCTATCCGCATCACCATCCCTGGCTCTTGGGTTGGCGGTGTTGAAACTATTACCTCCTGACGCTAGAAGATTTTCAATCGTTCCAAGATGAATGGTATCAATATGGACCTGTAGGCGAAGTGCTTCAGCTTACCATTCTTGCATTTTTTCAACTAGGGTTTGATGTTGATGGTTACTGCCTCTGCCCAGTTGAAGAGAGTCGGTGCCATGCAATCCACTACAAGAAGTAATTGTGTTTTTGTAGCCTCATGCGGAGCCTGAACTCCTGCAGCTCGCGTGATGGTGTGTAGCACTACTTTGAAGGCCAGATCGGGAATGGTTTGGATATCCACCTTACCACTTTTGGATCCTTTCCGTGCTTCTTGGCACACTATGTCAATTACCATAGCCATATTTTCCATTGTGGGCTGAGTACCGATCAGGATTGGTACTGCCCCCCTCCGCGACAATCCGGTTATGAAATAGACATTTGAGACCTCAATCTCCAGTTCCTGGTCATGAACGATGAATTTTTCCTGATCAATGTCCTAGACACTGATCAAGTACTGTAACAGCTTTGGTTGAGCTCTGAGACATGGTGCCATAAACAATTTTTTGAGCCCACAATCTCTAAGAGCTTCCATGCATCTCACATTGCCCATGGCTTCCTCATCTTCTTCACTGTGTTCTTGTTTGTTCCATTCAATCACCATTTTGTCTTTTCACACTTGCAAAATATCCATATGGTTATCATTAGCTAAATCCAATTCTTTTGAATGGTTAATTTGGGCTTGCTTGTTTGAATTTACATGTTAGAATGGTTAGCGCGATTGGCATGCCCCCGTTCAATTTTTTGGTCGGTTGGCGCGATTTTGTGCCTGATACCCGCACTGACCGCTGCGCCCTAGATTTTGCAAAATCCCCCCATAGGTATAAAAAATTTGGGTTGCAAGTAATTAAAAAGCAATCAAAATGCAGTGAAGGATGTAAGTTCTTACCTGGAACAGACAGATTCACGATTGGTCTTCCGGATTGCCCACTGTCAACTCCGCAAAATCATAGTGAAAAAGGGGTAACAAATTTCTCACAAGAGGTAAAAGTAAAAAGTAATTTATTTTTTACCATATTTGGAATCTTATAACTTTTCAGAACCCTAATTAGGTTTTGAGGCATATTTTTTGATTTTATTGCTATTTTATTTTGAAAAATGGGTTTTACGTGCATCTCCTGTGCAGCGACAGGTCCTCAACATGATGACGATGAAGTGACGAGTTGTATTTTATACTATTTTGGACTCGGTAAAAAATGAAAAATTCACTATTGGAGTCATATTTTAGCTCTTTTCTGACTCTCTAAAATAGAAAATATTGTCGAGACTCTTATCGTTTTGAACTCATTAAATGGTTGTTAAACAATAATTACCCAGTATATGTTTACCCCTTTTTCATTTTTGCTTCCATGGGTTTGGGTAAACTGTTTTGACCTCTCATCTACTCTTTTCCATGTCACCATGACCTCAGATCCCTTGATGTCAAATACTGCCAAAACTGGAGTCGTGTCACTGATATTTTTAAGGGAAGTTTCCGTTTGCAGTTTTCAACCTCCCTCTCATCCTCTTTTTGGTCCTGATTCATTATCATCATATTCCTCTTTCTTGTGTCGATGATGTGGGAAACATTATGGCCCACCTTTGACCAGGTTCCTTCCTGTCAACTTCAGCTCACTATCCACGAAGCTCATCTAGAGACTCCCTTCCCGTACCTTGGAGCTTGCATGCCTCAATGTCAAATTCTTCGCATTCGACAATAGGTCCTCATCATTGGCCTTCGATCAAGTGATTCTGTGGGTGTTCAATGCCAGATCACTGTTTGCATTCCGTGGATTGTAATAGTTGTACCTTGAGAGCCATTGTCATTATTGGTGGTTTATCTTATGCCTTTTAACAACTTTCATCATTGGCTGGTAATCAGGTGACTTTCTTGCATGTTCGACTTCAGCTTACACATTCGCATGCTTGAATCTGTACATGTTCGGGTCGAGATGGAGCGCAAGATCTTGGGTTTTTTCTGATAAGACCTAGGATGTGGGATATTTTGGTTTGTCATGACTATATTCCTGACTCTTTTGATTGGATGGATATGACCACACCTGATTCTATTTGTTGATCCTTATTGTTGGATGGTTGTGTCCATACCTCGGATCTCAGTTTATATGTACTCTATTATGGATGGCTGCGCCCATGCTACATGTTCATGTATCAGAGATATCAGTTGTATTTGTACTTGCAAGTATTCCGCTGGTGGTGTTGGGTTTGAATGTGTTATCGTAAAGCATTTCACTCCTCCCTCTCTCTCGGACCTCATGATTTAGGGGGCATCTGTTACACAAAATTTTGTCACCGTCCCTGAAATCCCCATCCTGCACATTGGAGCACCATTTCTGTGACTATATGTAGTGTCATTCCTTACAAAAAGTGTCATTGCATCCCTTGCCATGAGAAGAAAATTTCCTCTATTGACTATTCCTGGAACAGACCATCAAAAACACATGATTTTGGGTTGGCACTGACAGGCAGTTATGGCCTCACGCCGAGCTGTTTTGGGAAATTTTTTTAAATATAGAAGCAAATTTTCTATTTCCAACCACTTCCTGAGTGAGTCAGCATGGGTCGTTCGACTGAATAACTTCAAGCACCTTGCTTTGGCTTCTTGTTTCCTACATTTGGGGAAACCTCCCAAAGGATAAGACCTCCCTTCCACCATATGAGGGATTCCAACCTCCTCCTCCCCTTCTATAAATACATCTATCTCATATATATGCAGTTAGTTGAATGGTTTGGATAACTGAACATTTTGGAGAATAGTTGGAAAGTCTGATATAGCTGGTGTCAGATAGAGTAGAGAGAGACCCTTGTCGAGAGAGAGTCTAGGCTGATTGCCTCGCCAAGTCCAAATTCCCTGACGAATTCTCGAGACGCATTTTGACTAGACCCGTTGAAGGAGGCTGTGACGTCAAGGCTCATTTGGTTGTAATCTCTTTCTTTCTCTTACTTAATACATGACTAATGTTTAGCTTATTTTTTATTACACAAAATTTTAATATAATTCAATCGTATAGTTTAAGCATGATTGAATTAGGTTTAAATTTCTTGTTTTTAGGTAGTGAAAAATGATTTGTCAAACTATTTAATATTGACAGATCAATAGTTATGGTAGAAAATAAAATTGGTTCAATAATTTAATCTAAATCAAGGAAGGAATAAGTCATAGAAGTAGAATAGTTTCTAAAAAGAAAAATGTTGAGTTGCTAGTCTAAACGCACTCAGATGAAAGAGAAAATTGTTAAAATGTTAAGGTAGGATATGGATGCAAAAGAATCAAAAATTAGAAAATGTTAGGAAAATTATTATTTTTGTAGGCATCCATGTCAATAAAATGTTAGATGTTAGATTATCTAAAAAATGAAGGAAAAATAAAATGTTAGGTGTTAGATGCTCTAAATAAAGAAGGCAAAACAAAATGTTAGGGAAACAAAAAAGAAAAAGAAAGCTTCATTCTGTTTTAAAAGATTTGATTGGCTGCTAGTCTAAATGCGCCTATGGAAAAATTATTTGTATGGTTTAAATCTTGATTATAAATTCATATCCTAAAGTTTTAAACCATAGCAATATATTCCCGCCATACTTTCATTTCCTTCCATTTACCCTAAATCATTAAACCATACCATTTATCCCTTTTCATTTTTCATTTTCCCTAAGTCATTCCCTTTTTATTTTCATTATCGCAATATCTTAAATTTTCGCTCTTCGCATTTTGAAAAATTTAAAGTTCAACCATACTCCCAAAACCTATCCAGTCCGGATTACGATTTGTGATGTGGTTGGCCCCACCATTATGCTCCCCCCCCCCCCATCGAACAGTCGTGGCAGATAACATTTCACCATAAACCTTACCCGCTCCTTACCTTTTCACATTCACACTCTTTATTTTTTGCAGCCAAGTTTGCCACCTTTCAACTCCGCCGACACGATATAGTGGGATCCTTACAACCACACCACCCTTTTCCCCGGATCACATCACAAATAAAATAACTTACCACATTTCCGCCCACCGTTAAATCCTGCGATCGCCGATGTGAGATAAACTTTAAAATATACAGTATGTGATAAACCCCAAAATCTGCGGTATGCCATAAACTCTAAACTCTGCGATGTGCGATACGGGTGGGACCCGATCGCATATCGCACTTCGCAAGTTTAAAGGGTTACCGCTAAGGAATATGGTAAATTATGCGATCTACGGGCTGCAGGCAGGCCCGCCTCTCTTTTCCACGTCACCTCCATTCTCACTGCATGTTGCACTTCGCGAGGTTTAGCACTTGCCTCTGCTACCCATAACAAAACCTTCCGACTTGTGATTACGATGCAGGTCGGGTCCCACTTTCCCTGCCACGCCACCTCCCTCTCCCCGCACTTCACACTTCACATGTTTTAGAGTTTACCTCTGCCACCCATAGAAAAACCTCCTGACTTGTGATTTCGATGCGGGTCGGGTCCCACCTTCCTTACCACGTCACCTCTGCACTTCGCATCGCATCACCAATTCCATTTCTCATATCATAAACTGTAAAACATGCAATGTGCAATATTTCTATGGATGCAATTAAGTTCACAACTAAAGCCTATATGATTTCAGGTCCGGGCATATGAGGTTTGAGTGCCATTTTATGAAGAAAAAGGGTTAAACACGACAGAAAGGATTTGGGTAGAAAATAGACACCATGGGTCAAGACAGGAAAAGGGCGTTCATACAACAGATTTCGCCAGCACGACAGTAAAATGTGGTCCACGTCCTAACTGTTCCTACTACATTAGCACCTGCAGTTGCACATCACATTCCACCAAAGCTATAATTTTGTAATAGTTAGAGTTTTAAGTTCAAGTTTAAGTCTAAAAATGCCATGTTTGTTAGAGACTATATTATAGGAATTATTTTTGTAAACTTTTGTATAAATACTTCAGTTTTGGAAGTATCAAATGTCAATTGATTGAGATCAGAATTATTTTTGTCTATTTAAGTACTCTAAGATTTTTCAAAGAATTGGAGCATCAATAATAATCAGACCATTCACAGGATTCTTGTGGCTTAAATACTGGTGATTTTTTTCTTCTGTTATTATGTTTCATTTTCATCTTTCATTGTAATCATTTGAATTCCAATTGTAAAGCAAAAAGCGTGATGAATAGTATTTACTGTTAAGTACCTTATTCTGGCTACGTTTACAAACATAATGTTTACCACTAAAGGCCAAACTAAAGAATTATTAATTTCTCTTTAGTTCTGCTGAATATTTTCATATTTGTGTCATAATCCATTTATAAATTCGAAAAGATCTAGTAAATACTCCTAGCTTTCCCTGTGTTTACTCTGTGAAAAGTTGATGCAACTATCAAGTTATATTTTGACTCCATTTCCCAATAGACATTAATCAATTGAATACAATCAATTTTCCAAAAGAAACAAAACAAAAGTAAAAACCCAAGAACAATAATAACTAGCAAAAAAACTTATCCAAACAAAGTTAAAACTTAAAGAGAGAGCCCTCTCTAAAACTGGCATGGCTAGATTCCAATTTCCAAAGTTGGTTTGATGTTGGCCTATGTGATTAGTTCTCACAATCTCTAGTAAATTACATAACGCTAACATAGTGGCTAACATAGTGGCGACCATACTGTGGATCTAGAATTGAAATAAATCATAATTTATTTCGAGTTCAATCACTGTATAAAATATTTCATAGGGATTGTTATCTTTTTTATTTTCTATAAATATATTTTGAGTTATATTTTACAGTGTGTGTTTTGATTTTCAAAACTGGCTTCCAAGAGACTTATACAAGATCCCAGCCTAATCCCAAACCTCCTGAAATAGTGGATGATCCTCAAAGGATTGGAAAAAGAACTAAGGATACTTCACATAAATCAGTCAAACAGATCAGTTCATCTGAAAGCCAGGGAAGTAATAGCCCTCTTCCTAGAGCACAATTTGTTCCTAATAAGCTTGAAACCATACAAGATATCAACTTTGACTTAAATTTTGAGAAAAGCCTGTTTAGAAGAAAATCGCAAAATTGGGTAGCTACATTATTCATTGATCAATCTATTTTGCATCAAAACTCACTTAAAAATTTTCCTTCTTTAACAAAATTTGATCAAGAAATTTTCCAGGATTTTGAGATCCTCGAAGGTTTGGTGTCAGACTTCACTTCAATAGTTACAGATGCATATCTCCAATAATCAGTAGAATTGTCTGCATTAAATATTGCTACTTCCTTCATTGCATCCCAAAAAATTCACCAAAGATCTGCGAGTCTAGCCTCTTCTAAAAATTATATTACTTATACTCTCATAAAAACTCAAAGATCTTCACCTTCACCACTTCATGCATCCTATCCTTCACATATAGTTCATCCTTCTCCACCTCCTCCACCACCTATTATTTTCAACCATCCACCTCCAATCATGGTTGCACGTTATGATCCCTTGGTTGTTCCTAAAAATATAGGGGCTATGCCCCAATATTATCAATCCAAAATACCCCAGTTTGATAACAACCAACCATTACTGCTCAACAACATGTAGACAAAATGAACGATTTCATTGACCTCCATGAGATTGATGTTGGTGATGTTATGATGAGGTTATTCGTTCAAACCCTTGGAGGTGAGGTTAGGAAATGGTTTAGATCTTTACCAGCTGCTACCATTAATTATCTAGCAGTCCTACAACGTCAGTTTCTAGATAGATGGAAAGTAAAAAAGACCCCCCTCCAAATTATATCAGAATATGAAAATATTAAAAGAGAAAATGGAGAGAGTGTGCATGATTATTGTGCTATATTCAACTCTATTTATAATACCATTCATGCATACTAAAACCACCTGAAGGACTAGTATTGATTAAGTTTCCAGATGATTTTGAACCAGATATAGCTTATTAGTTAAGAGAGAGGAATCCTGGCACCTTAGAGGAAATGCAGAGCATATCAATTAGTGTAGAGGCCAATTTGTTGGCCAAAAGAGCTATAATAAGGGATGAGAGGAGGGTTACCATAAAATAAGAAGCATCAACCTCTAACACTGATGCCAAGATAGATTCTTTAGAGAGGGAAATGTAACAAATGGTGATTGATAGAAACATCCCTAGGGAAAATAAAAAACCTCCCCAAAATCACAATCAAAACAATAGAAGAAATCAACCACATATTAAACAAAGGGGACCTGGCCAACAAATTAGACCCCCTTTTCAGGACAATTATGTTGATGAAATGGAGAGATCCCTCAAGAGGAAGAATACAACCAAATAAATTTATTGGGTATACATGATAATGACACTATTTTCCTCACAGAAGAAGAATAACAACTATTTTCATTAGCCCAAACAGAGCTTGAATCAGAAGAATATGAAGAATACAAACAGGGATTTGAAAACGCTATTATGGAGGTTCACAAACAATATAATATTAGGAGAAGAAAACATTCTAACAATACTGCCAAGAAGAATACTGATCAACCTGCCAAAATTACCTCTGATTCAGACCCTAAGAAAACAATAGAAAATAAATATGGTGAAACTCCTGGACAGAAACCTTTAGAGGTTTCTACTAAAAAGACTGTTGATTTTGTTTCTAAACCAACTCAAAATGATGTTCCAAACACTAGTGAGAAAACCCTACTTAAATCTAAAGAAACTGTCAATGTACTTGAGATTCCCAATCTTGTAAAGATTCAATCATCATTTAATCTTGAAAACAAACTAGCCAAAGTCAAAATTCCCATCCCTTTGAAAGAGCTAATGAAAAAAAAACATACAGAAATCAGGTAATGGAAGTACTAAAGATAGGGGAAACTACAGACACACTCAACCTTAATGATGATAAACCTGAATTATTTTTTGGTCCATAAGTATATGGTAAGCTACAAGAAGGAGCAGTCCCTCCTTTCTATGTCAGCTTAAAAATACATGATAAAATCCTACATAATGTTATGCTGGATTCAAGTGCTTCACACAACTTAATGCCCAAAGTTGTAATGGAAAAGTTAGGACTTGACATCACTAGGCCCTACAAAGATTTATACTCATTTGATTCAAGTAAAGTAAAGTGTTTAGGTCTCATAAGGGAAATTTTTATAACTTTGTCTCAAATCCCAGCCAAAAGCCTAGTTATGGACATTGTCGTAGCAGACATTCCTCCTAAATATGGAATTATTTTATCACGTTCTTGGGGAACAAAGTTACAAGGAACCCTTCAACTAGATATGACTTATGCTACAATACCAGTTTTTGATCAGTAGAGAAGGTTGTAGAGAGAAACTCTCATGAATTATATGGTAATCAGTCAAGAGAAACCTCATAATTACCCTCTATATTAGGTTCACACTGATTTGGATTCATTCATATTATTCAATGATACTGAAATTGAAGCACAATTTGGAAATAACATCGATACACTTGAAAGCTCATCTCTAATCGAACAATTATATCCTCCTTTGGAACTCTTCTCAAATATGAGCTTTGATGGAGCCTATAGTAAAGAAGGCTCTAGAGTAGGAGTCTGGTATCTAATCCATCTAATAATCATTGTGAAGGGCATTCCTATAAACATAATTTTCAGTGCACCAACAATATTGTTGAATATGAAGCTCTAATGTGAGGCCTGTAGTTACTTAAGAAATTAGGTGCCAAAATAATTACTGTGCAAGGAGATTCATAATTAATCGTCAAATAAATAAAGGGAGAATATGCTGCTAAACACCCTAGATTAAGATCCTACAGAAATGCAGTGCTCTATTTCTTACATACTTTTGTGGAATATGATCTAGGAGTAATTCCAAGAAGTCAAAATGTCATAGCGGATAGTCTTGATGTTTCTATAAGCACTTGTAAAGTACCTCACCCAAAAAAAACCACACACAATTGAAATAAAACATCGACCTGTAATACCAGATAACATCTGATACTGGCAGGTTTTCAGAAATGACAAACAAATTGAAAAATTCTTACTGTCAAAAGATGAGTTTTAGGAAACTCAATTAGATTTGGATAATCAGGAACAAAATCAAGTAAAACCAAAATATCATGTAGAAAATAAAATAGTTGTATATAATACTTTGGTAAACCAGTGTGATAGATTAGATGTCAAAAATCATTTAGATGAAAGTGTGCCTAAATTAGAAATTCATGAAATAGATCCTGAAAAAGAAGATTTTGAAATGCTTCAACTAAAAGATGATATTTTTTCCCAGGGATTAGCTCGATTAGAAGAACTTTTTAACTTCAATGATGTAGCAGAGAAGCCTCAAATTGAGCCCACGAGAGGAGAAGTTGAAGAATGAAACATAGGTACTGAACAAAACCTAAAGATGATCAAACTGTCAAAAACATTACCTATTGTTACCAAACAGAGATATATAGCCCTATTCAAAGAATACATTGATGTTCTCTCTTGGAATTATGAGGACCTGAAAGTTTATGATTCCAACATCATACAACACAAAATTCCAATTAGAGAAGAACAAAAACCTTTCAAACAAAAACATCAGAGGATAAATCCAGTTTTGTTACCTCTAGTTGAGAAATAAGTTAAACGAATATATGATGCTAAAATAATTGTCCCTCACAGATATTCGAAATGGGTGTCAAACATAGTACCAACCAAAAATAAAAGTAGAGAAATTAGGTTGTGCATTGATTTTAGAAATATGACTAAGGTTTCAACGAAAGATAGCTATCCCTTACCCAAAATGGACCATATCTTACAAAAGGTGATAGGATCAAGTAGAATATCATTACTAGATGGTTTCTCTGGCTATAACCAAGTCTTGGTTGATCTAGAAGATCAAGATAAAACAATTTTTACCACTCCGTGGGGCACTTTCATGTATGTGAAAATGCCTTTTGGACTAATGAATTTTGGGGCCACCTTCCAAAGAGAAATGGACATTGAGTTTTCATAAGAGATTGACCACTTTATTGTAATATATATGGATGATATAACTATGTATTCAAAATCTGACGAAAAACACTTGAGACATTTGAAACGAGTCTTTGAGAAATGCAGAAAATTTGGCATAACTTTAAATCCTTAGAAAACACTATTTGGCCTGGAAGAAGGCAAAATGTTAGGAAATATCATATAAAAATATGGATTTATAATTGGCCCTAAGAGAATTGAAGACATCCTAAAGATCATTACCCCAAGAAACATTAAATAACTTCAATCCTTCATAGGTAAAATAAATTTTCTAAGAAGATTTATTCCTAATCTTGTTGAACTTCTTAGAAACATAACCAATATGCTCAAGAAAGATTCTGAAATCAAATGGAGCATAGAGGCTAGACAATATTTTGACATGGTAAAATAGGCATTAACTAAAGCATCAATGTTAATCAATCTAGATTTTACTAAAGATTTTATCATCTTTTCTTTTACTTCTGGGCACACTGTTGCATTTGTTTTTTACTGTAGAAAAATAGCGAAGGATTTGAGCAGCCAATAGCCTTCTTCAGAAAAGCTTTAAGAGATGCTTCTCTCAAGTATAACATCATGGAAAAATAGGCCTTTGCACTAGTAAAAGCAATTAAATACTTTAGAGTTTATATTTTGCATTCACACGTAATTACTTATATACCTAACTCTGAGGTAAAATATATTTTAACGTAGAATGGACCAGATGGAAAAAGAGGAAAATTGATTACGGTTATTTTGGAGTATTATCTAGAAATAAAACCTACCAAAGTAATTAAAGGGCAATGACTTGCCCAACTTATGGCTTAGTCCAATTTTCAAGCTCTGGACATAATCTTGGTGGAAACTTTGGATGATCAAGAGGAGCAGGCGACTCCACAAATCAATGAAGAATTTTTAAATTCTCCTTAGTATGCAGACCTGCTTTATGTATTGTTCAATTTAAATGCTCCTCCTGGTCTTAGAAAAAATAAAGCTATATTTCTGAAATTAAAAGCAGTACAATTTTGCATCATTGATAATGTCCTTTATTGGAAATATTCTGGTGGCCTATTACTCAAATGTTTGGTGAAGAATGATGCAGATACTATTATGCATGATTTTCATGAAGGAGACTGTGGTGGCCACCTGTATTGGAGGACTACTGGTAATAAAATTCTCAGTGATGGTTTTTACTAGCCCACCCTTTTTTCTGACGTTCATAAGAAAATCACAACTTGCCAGAAGTGTCAATTTTTTGAAGGTAAAAAGAAACTTCTACCCTTGCTAATAAAACCCATTTCCGTTGAAAGCCCATTCCAACAATGGGGTTTGGATTTCATAGGTGAAATCCATCCTCCTTCCTCTGCCGAACACAAGTGGATTTTAGCAGCCACATATTACTTCACAAAGTGGATAGAGGCCATCCCTTCTAGAAATTCCACTAATGTTGTTATCACAAAATTCCTTGAGACTAATATCCTGTCCAGATTTGGCTGCCTAAGAGAAATCATCACTGACAATGCAACAACCTTTAAGTCCAAAAAGATGATTCAATTCCGTGATAAATTTCATATTGATTTAGGACATTCAATAGCCTATTACCCACAAGGTAATGGATTGACTGAATCATCCAATAAGATTCTGGTAAACATCATTAAGAATTTATTAGAACAGAATAACAAGTCTTGGCATAATAAGTTAACCACTACACTTTGGGCTGATAGGATTACTTACCAAGAAATCCATTGGTATGTCACCATACCAACTTGCTTATGGGATGGATGTTGTTTTTCCATTTTCTCTAGCACTACCAGTGATGAAGATAATGCAAGAGTTACAAGTGGAACCAAATGATGCACTTATAAGGATTCTTCAAACCATTCAGTTGCAACAAACAAGAGAAGAGATATATAACAGAACACAGCTCATCCAGGTAAATATCAAGAAAATCTTTGACAAAAGGACCAAGGCAGCTGATCTTGTTATTGGTGACAAAGTTTTAAAATGGGATGCAAAGAGAGAAGACAAAGGGAAACATAATAAGTTTTATAATATATGGATGGGACCATATATTATAAATTCTTTTAGAGGTGACCATGCATTTTTTCTCAAAAATATAGATGGAACAGAGTTACTTTTTGGTCCTGTAAATGGCAGGATGTTGAAGCATTCTTTCTCCTAGTCTAAAGATTCTTTTACATCATTGTAAATATCATAGTCAACATAGATTATATTGGATGTTTTGCTGATTAAGGTTGAAGCCCACAGAGAAGGCCCTAAGCTATGGTCAACAGACCATATTTGAAGCAAAAAAGGAGTCAAATTACATATTTCTCAGATGTGCAGAAGGATAAGGTTATTGATCATAGGTTCTTGACACTTCAATGCATGAAAGTGCCATTCCCAATTGGAGCCACTCTTAGGGTCCTATATTTCATAAGATCTCAAGGTGACTGAGTTTATGCTATCTGTCAACTTTACTTTTGTAAAATGATTTCCAATCTGCAAATAATTTTCAAAAAAAAAAAAAAGATAACATAAAAAATCAAAAGGGGGTATATGTTATAAATAAAAAATACAGAATATGAACCCCATAAAAAAAAAAAAACAATAAATTGTAGAAGTGTTGCACCTCCAAATGCCACTACTCTTAGTTTAGCTTATTTCTTAAAATAAATTATGTGCAACTTGTTTAAAATGCCACAAAAGTTCAATAGAATTCAATCATACAGTTAGGTTTAAATTGCTTGTTTTTAGGTAGTGAAAAATGATTTTTCAAACAATTTAATCTTGACCGATCAATAGTTAGGTATAAAATAAAATTGGTTCAATAATTTAATCTGAACCAAGGAAGGAATAAGTCATAGAAGTAGATCAGTTGTTAAAAATAAAATGTTGATTTTTTAGTCTAAACGCACTCAGATGAAAGAGAAAATTGTTAAAATGTTAAGGTAGGATATGGATTCAAAATAATTAAAAATTAAAAAATATCAGGAAAATTATTATTTTTGTAGGCATCAATGTCAATAAAATGTTAGGTGTTAGATTCTATAAATAAAGAAGGCAAAATAAAATGTTAGGTGTTAGATGCTCTAAATAAATAAGGCAAAATAAAATGTTAGGGAAGCAAGAAAGAAAAAGAAAGCTTCATTCTGTTTTAAAATATTTGATTGGCTGCTAGCCTAAATGTGCCTATGAAAAAATTTATTTGTATGGTTTAAATCCAAATTATAAGTTCATATCCTAAAGTTTCCAACCATAGCAATATATTCCCGCCATACTTTCATTTCATTCCATTGCCCCTAAATCATTAAACCATACCATTTATCCCTTTTCATTTTTCATTTTCCCTAAGTCATTCCCTTTTTATTTTCATTATCGCACATATCATAACTTTTTTCTCACCGCATTTCGCAAAATTTAAAGTTTAACCATACTCCCAAAACCTATCCGGTCCCGTTTGCGATTTGCGATGTGGTTGGCCCCACCATAATGCTCTGCCCCCCCCCCCCCCATCCCCATCAAACAATTGCGGCATATAACATTACACCATAAACCTTACACCCTCCTTACATTTTCGCATTAGCACTCTTTATTGTTTCGCATCCAATTTCCACCTTTCAACTCTGTCGACGCGATATAGTGGGACCCTTAAACCACATCACCCTTTTCCCCGCATCGCATAGCAAATAAAATAACTTACCGCATTTATGTCTGCCATTATATCCTGCTATCGCCAATGTGCGATAAAATTTAAAATCTGCGATATGCGATAAACCCCAAAATCTGTGGTATGCAATAAACTCTAAACTCTGTGATGTGTGATATGGGCAGAAACTGGTCGCATATCGTACTTCACAAGTTTAAAGGGTTAGCGCTAAGGAATATGGTAAATTCAGCGATCAGCGGACTGCGAGCAGGCCCACCTCTCTTTTCCACGTCACCTCCATTCTCACCGCATGTCACACTTTGCGAGGTTTAGCACTTGCCTCCACCACCCACAAAAAAACCTTTCGACTTGTAATTATGATGCGGGTCGGTTCCCACTTTCCTTGCCACATCACCTCCCTCTCCCTGCACTTCGTACTTCGCATGTTTTAGAGTTTACCTCTGCCGCTCATAGAAAAACCTTCCAACTTGCGATTGTGATGCGGGTCGGATCCCACTTTCCCTACCACGTCACCTCACTCTCCTCGCACTTCGCACTTCGCTTGTTTTAAATTTTACCTTCGTCACTCATAGAAAATCCTTTCGACTTGCGATTGTGATATGGGTCGGGTCCCACATTCCCTGCCATGTCACCTCTGCACTTCACATAGTATCACCAATTCCATTTCTCATATCATACACTATAAAACATGCGATGTGCGATATTTCTATGGATGCGATGAAGTTAACAACTAAAGCCTATACAATTTCAGGTCCAAGTGTATGAGTTTTGAGCGCCATTTTATGAAGAAAAAGGGTTAAATATGGCAGAAAGGACTCGGGTAGAAAATAGACACCACGGGTCAAGGCAAGCAAAGGGCGTTCATACAACATATTTCACCAGCATAATAGTAAAATGTGGTCCATGTCCTACTTGTTGCCACTACATCAGCACATGTAGTTGCACAACGCATTCCACCAAAGCTATAATTTTGTAATAGTTAGAGTTTTAAGTTCAAGTTTAAGTTGAAAAATACCATGTCTATTACAGGCTGTGTTATAGGAGTTATTTTTGTAAACTTTTTTATAAATACTTCAGTTTTGGAAGTATCAAATGTCGATTGATTGAGATCAGAAATATTTTTGTCTATTGAAGTACTATAAGCTTTTTCAAAACACTGGAGCATCAACAATAATCATACCATTCACAAGATTTCTTGTGGCTTAAATACTGGTGATGTTTTTCTTCTGTTATTATGTTTCATTGTCATCTTTCATTGTAATAATTTGAATTCAAATTGTAAAGAAAAAAGTGTGATGAATAGGATTTATTTTTGAGTACCTTATTATGGCTGTGTTTGCAATCATAATGTTTTCCATTGAAGGCCAAACTAAACAATTCTGAATTTCTCTTTAGTTCTGCTGAATATTTTCATATTTCTGTCATAATCCATTTATAAATTCGAAAATTTCCAATAAATACTCGTAGCTTGCCCTGTGTTTACTCTGTGACAAGTTGATGCAACTATCCAGTTATATTTTGACTCCATTTCCCAATAGACATTAATCAATTGAATACAATCAATTTTCCAAAAAAACCAAAACTAAACTCAAAACCCAAGTATAATCATAACTAGCCTAAAAACTTATCCAAATCAAGTTAAAACTTAAAGAGACAACCCTCTCTAAAATTGGCATGGCTAGATTCCAATTTCCAAAGTTGGTTTGATGTTGGCCTATGTGATTAGCTCTAGTAAATTACAGAACTCTAACACAACGAAATAATAAATTTTGACATCTCAAATGACCACGAGCCTGATTCTGATCATAGACCCTTAATTATAAATCTCAATTTTTTCATGCATAGAGATCCCATAGAAGATAATCCTTATAGCCAAAATAACTTAATCTTTGATAGAAATAAAAATGAAATTTTTCTAGATGAATTAAAAATTAATTTGATTCCTTTATCTAGTATAGGAAACATAGAAGACCTCTATCATAATTTTACTACAACCCTCTCATATTCTATTAACAAATTCTCAATTGAAGTTTCAAGTAATAAAAGAAATAGAAAAACCAACCCTTGGTATGATATAGATTGTAAAAGTGCGAGGAGAGAAATTAAGGAAGTTGTTGATGAATCTCTTAAAATTGGCAAGACAAAAATATACAAAGCCCTAACTAAAAAGACAAAAATGCAGTATATTCATAAAGTACAAGAAAATATCTTACACCTTTATAAGGTAGCTCCTAAGAAATTCTGGAGGCAAATTCTAACTAGAAAAACTAAATATGATAATAGAATTTATTTACACGACTGGAATTCCTATCTTAAAAAGCTTTATGAATATCCAAATGTCATAGATAAATTTGAAACCTTGCTCACAATGGAAGAATTTTTCTCATTATAAGACAGATTTTGGGGTTAAGCATATGGAAAATGGAAAATCTAAGGTCATTGAAGGTTACTCGGCATAAAACTTAAAAATTGGAGGTCCTGTCCTCATCCCTCACATCCACAAGATTTTCAATCAAGCAGTCAAGCAAGGGTTCCCTAAACCATGGACTCAGAGCCTCATTATTCCTATTTTTAAAAGTGGGGATACAAATAACACCTCTAATTATAGGAAAATTATGATTAGCCCTCTCTTAGCCAAGTTATATGGTATTATTTTGGAAAAGAAGATGAACATATGGCTTGAAAGTGAAGGTAAGCGGGCTAAAGGCAAAGCGGATTTTAGAAGGAAACGTTCAATGAAGAACCACCTCATTACGCTTAGGATCATTATGGAGGATTGTCGTAATGATAAATCCAATCTCTTTTATTTCTTTGTTTACTTTAGAAAGGATTTCGACACACTACCTAGAAATAACATATGGAATAGATTAGAAGAACTAAAGGTTCCTTCTAAGTTGAGAGCTGCCGCTATAAGGTTATAAAAGAATGTGATTTCCAAGTTAAAGAGAAATGAGGGGTGGTCGAAAGATATTAAGTGTAATATCAGAGTTAAACAAGGTTGGCCCCTCTCCCCTACCCTATTTGGCATTTACATCGACAAGCTAGAACGTTGTTTAGAGGAAGCAGGTTGTGTTGGCACAATCTTAGCTGGAATAGTCATCATCCTTCTTCTCTATGTTGACGATATTGTTCTTCTGGTAAGGTGCCCATATGATCTTGATAAGAAACTTAGACTTCTTAAGGATTTTTGCTCTACCATGGGTATGACCGTTAACACTCACAAAACAAAATTTATGATTATCAAATCCAAAAAGGACACTTACACTAAATTTTTGTATGACAATAGCAACTTGGAGGAAGTGTCTTCTTACAAGTACCTAGGAATTGATATTCATCACAAGCCCAACTGGAACTATAGCATTGAGAAAAGGATTAATGGAGGGTGGAAAGCTTATTTTGGTCTTGAAAATAATTTAAAAAAAAAAAAAAACCTTGTGATGTGGGATAGAAATAAGCTCCTCTTTCAAACTTTAGTCACTCTTGTTATCTTATATGGATGTGAGGTTTGGGGTTGTGGCATCTCTAGAGAATCTTGGAGAAATATTGAGCAAATCCAGAAGTGTTTTATAATGTATAACCTAAAAATTAAAAGAAATACACCTTATCCTATTCTCCTTATAGAAGTGGGTCTTTCCCCTATCAAAAGCCTAGCTATGACTAGGCTTCTTTTGTACAAGCACAAAATCAATAACATGGGAGACCATAGACTTCCTAAGCTATCTTTAAATTCCAGCCAAAACCACCTAAGGCTCCAATGAGGTTAATATAAATATACCAAGGCCTGGTTAAACCATTGGGAGATCAACGAAAATGTTGCATTTCAAAATATTAATAACATTAAAAATATTGTTACTTCTAAGTTTAAAGAGAAAAAGTGGTGTGAGAAAGATTTAGAGGCTAAAAGAAAAATAAGATATTATAAGGAGGTAATCAACCCTACTCTAGAAGATCAAAAGTATCTCTTTGTTTTAACTAGCTCAAAAAAAAAATTAATATAGTCAAGATTAGAACAAACTCTCATGAGCTCCATAGTGAAACAGGTCATTGGGTAGTTCCTAAAACACCATGGGTGGAAAGGATTTGCCATCTCTGTGAGAATATGAACATTGAGGATGAAAATGACTTCCTCTTAGAGTGCCCTATGTACACCCACATTAGATCTCAGTTTCATGATGTTTGTTGCAATACTGACCTCCCTAGCCTTTTAACATGTCAAAATTAGAGTGATCTCGGGATGCTTCTCTCTAAGCTCTTTGAGCATAGGAGTACAATTTTAAAACAAACTAAATAATTTGTTTCTTTAGGTCCGATAAACCAAAATTTGGTCTCACTGGACGTTAACCATCATCATCATCAATAATATTAGTTTTTCATAAATTTTCAAGAGAAAATTAATTTCTTTAATTTTATATTAAAATAATAACATTAATAATTAATAATATTATTATTAATTAAAAATATGAATAACTAATTAATCAATATTAATATTTTTTTATTTTTTAATATATATATATATAATTTATTATTATTATTATTAATTTTTATTTTTTCTGAATAAGATTAATTCTATTAAAATCATATGGTACAAATGGAGTTACAAGTAAGAGAAACTAGAAAGCGGGGAAACCAGTAATGAACAGTCAACCTCAGTCCCATATTGTAGTAAGAGAGAACATAGGAACCATGCTAGACAAACACAATACATTACCCGGAATGGGTAGAGTCCTCAATACGACATTTATTTCCTTTTTTTTTTTGAAACTTTGACCTAGCCACCATGGAGCTGGTGGGCTGAAACCACTTAAAGATTTTTGATGATTAAGGGAGGAGTCTCCTTATCAGATTCATAGGAGGCAGAATCATGAGTTCGTTTCTGAGAATTCGAGGAAGCATTGGGCTCTCCAGGGTATACCAAGTTTTTATCCTTCTTTTGCATCTCTACCTCCTCATCAGCTACAATCTCCTCCTCATCTGAGCTGAAGGAATCATAATCATCCATGGAGGGTGGATCACATGGTTTCCAGCTTTTATATTTCATTTTTTAAAGTCATTTCTTCTTTTGGGCAAGGAATACAGCGCAGGAGTTCTGAAGATGCCATGCTTGATGGCAGCAACGACATCAGAATGTAGTGGTCTCATAATCCAAGGTCTGAGTCCAAAGTAAATCCCCCACTTTGAGAATGATTTGATAGGACAGACCTTTGCTTAAGTCAATCTCAGCACAAATTCTGTCATATGTGTATATGTCTTTCTCTTCCCTAGAGGTATCTATAGCCAAAAAGTGATGTAGAGAGTTTCCGATATTTTGGAATACATAGGAGTGCCAAAGATGAGCGGGTAGATTTGGAAGCCTTACCCAAATGGGAAGTTTGGTGATGACTATTGTGGAGGGGTTGAAGTCTGGGAACTAGGGGGTGAGGAATATCCATACTTTTTCCCAGAACCATGGACCACTAGTTAGAGCTTTTTTATAGTCCTTGTCAAGAGAAAACACAATAATGAAGAAGCCCTTTGAGCAAAAGAAAACCCTGAAGTTATCTGTCCAAGTGGAATAAATACATTGGTATAGATATGTTGTGTGAGGACATAATCCATTCAATCGACAAATAATGGCATACTCTGCAAAAATTTGATGTTGGTTTTCAAGTTCTGGGTGGGAAATTTCAATCGAGGGTACATCCTCCGATTTATCCAAAAAAAAAGGCTTGGGGGCTTCTGAGGGTAGAGTAGTCTTCTTGGGAGATTGTGCATGGAAAACATCCTTGTAAGAGAAGGCTTGGGGAGAAGAAGGTTGACCCACAACCCCCCCTCGCAAACGAAGGGATAAAACCACATAGGCATCCTTTTCAATGTGATAAAATGAGAGAGGGAGAGAGTTCTCAATTTTTTTACCTCCATAAAGAATATGCCGAGAGGCATGGGGAATACCTAACTTGAGTTCGAGAACATGCGAGAGATATTTTATTAGATCAGTTGAAAACACCCAGAGCAGCAAGCGCCATTTTCCAGATAAAAGAATTGTTTGAATTTGAAAGGTAGTGGATACGAAATTAGGGGCACCCTATTCACTGAATCTTAATCGGGGGCCAGAGTGCCGAGCTTTGCAGGCTCGCTGCTACGCCTGGCATGCTCTTTGTATTCTTCCTTTTCTTTGGCATAAAGGCTCTCCTTGCACTAAAGCTCAGGGATAGCGCAGTGGGACGATGAGTAAATGTCCAGCAGGGGCCGGCTGAGATGGTCGCATGTCTTCTTGTGGCTCCTCATCACGCTAGTGTCCAAAATCGTAGCCTTGGGGAGGGGAGTCCCCCCGATCCAGATTGCAGGGGATCTTCCTTTCTTCAAATCACACCGAACTCCGATCTTATCTTCTGCTGAGAGATCAGAGAGTTCTATGGGTCAGTCGCCCGCCGTCATAGCATTTCCTCTAGGACTGCTTCTCGCAGGTTATTGCGTGGGATTCTTCAGCGGCACCTCTGGTTCCAGTCTATGACAGGCTGCAGGGCCGAGTAGTGATCTGTCGATGACAGAAGGAAGGGGAGCGCTGCCATTTTTTATGTAGTGGGTAACCTCTACTTTGATTGCTGATGGGAGCGATGAGAGATCTGTATTCTGAGCACCGGCAGTTTGCATCCGAACCTCAGGCCATCTGCTGTCAAGGTAAGGCCCATGAAGCGACAGAAACATGAGATGTCCCAAGTCGCCATGGCCCAAGGGGCCGAGCTGCAGTGCGGCTGCCACAAAGGGAGAAGGAGTAGAAAACCTAGCCATTCTTCAATCCAATTATTTTAAAATATTGTTAGAATTTTTGGAATCTAAGCTTCTGTGATCCATAATATAAATTAGTAGAAATTCTTTCAGTAATAATCACATGCAAAGGAATGTGGTCGACGCGTTTCGAACCAACCAGTGTGGTTCACATAGTCTCGATGATGAACCACACTGATTGGTTCGAAACGCATGGACCACGTTCCTTCGCATGTGATTATTACCGAAAGAATTTCTACTAATTAATATTGTTAGAATCAATATTAATATTAATTAAAACTGATGTTAATATTAATAATGTTAATAATGATATTAATATTATTAATATTAATTAATTATTTATTAATATTATTAATATTGTTAATGTCAATACTAATGTAATTGATAGAATTAATATAATTAGTGTATTAGAGTAAAATGATATATTAACCAACTATGCTTTATTTATTTACATTTTATAATTTTAGTTTATTTTAAAATTTTATATATTTATGTTTTATAATATTAAGTTTATGTAAATTTAAGCTTTCATACTTTTATAATATTAAGTTTTATAATTTAGAAACCCAATATTATAAATTCAATATTAGAAACCCCTACAATAATAACAATGACATTATAATTACCATTAAAAAACAATATTATTAGTAACATTAATAATAATAATAATAATAATATTAAAAACATCATTAAAACCATATTAATGATATCTGTTTAAAATTAATGTTCACAATGGTATTAATAATAATAAGTTTTAAAAAATACTAACCTTTATTAAAATTATTAATAGAATTTAAATTATAAAATTAATATTAATAGTATTTTATTAATAATATTAATATGGTTAATTACATTAACATTTATCTTGATGATGAACCTCGACAGAAGGTTCGAAACGTCAATATTTTTTTTTTTAACTCAATGCGATGGATCCGGGAACTACACCACTATATTAGCATTGTTAATATAAATCACATTAATATTAATATTGATAAATAATATTAATAATGTTTACTTTATAATAATAAATAATATATTTATCAATAAAATTTAGTTTTTAAAAATTATATTCATATAAAAAATCTTTCGGTGATAATCACACTCAAGAATATTTAATCACACTCAAGAATATTTATGAACATGCCGCTCACCTTAAGCATGGTAGATCTCACTCCTTTGCCTTAGCAGAGCACGCTGAAAAACAAAACATCACATCTGCATTGATCAAAGAATTTATGAACACGTCGTTGACCTTAAGCATGGTAGATCTCGCTCCTCTGCCTTAGCAGAGCATGCTGAAAAAACAAAACATCACATCGACATTGAGGATGCTAATGTAACGAGAAGGTTGACCATTTCCACCACCGTAAGTTAAGGGAAGCCTTAGAAATTGAAAAGAGACCCGTAAACCTTAACAAAGATGATGGGTGGAGTGTTAGCAGATGCTGGATTCCTGCCCTTCATTCGTAGTTGTTGTTTCTTCCAGCCCGTCTCTCCATCTTGTCTGTTCGCCTCTTCTAACCCTTTTTTTTTTTCATTTCTAATTATAACATTTTTTTCTATGTTTGATTGAAATATCTAGTAATTAAGATTTATCCTATTAAATTTTCTTATTACGTAAAAATAAATATTAATTAGTATAATTATAGTAATATATAATATTATTATATATAACCACTAACTAATTCATTTTTAAATTAATTAAATATC
The DNA here is from genome assembly GCA_034641835.2 of Pinus albicaulis. NCBI lineage: Eukaryota > Viridiplantae > Streptophyta > Pinopsida > Pinales > Pinaceae > Pinus > Pinus albicaulis. The sequence goes on from CM076583.1 coordinate 35,595,013, forward strand.
TTATTTTCCTTTATTTAGTAGAAATAATAATAATAATAATAATAATAATAATAATAAATGAATAATAAAAATAAATAAATAAATAAAATAAAAATAAATAAATAAATTAACTAATAAAATAATAAAATAATAATAATAGTAATATATGTTAATAAATTCAATTTTTTTTAAATATTTGAGTCAAACTAACCATTTATAACGACTAGTTGGAGGCTCCCTCTATCTATTTAAACTGGTTAATTAATCAGATTTCTCATCTTGTCTTAATGATGAACCACAGTGGCTGGTTCGAAACGCGTCGACAAAATATTCTTGAATGTGATTATCACCGAAAGACTTTTTTTACGATTGATGGATCACAGAAGAAAAATTCCTAATAATTATCTTCACTCTAAAAATATGATGATTAATATTATGGATGAGAGTATTATTGATACTTAAATTAACACTATTAATATAAATAGTATTAAGATTACTAGTAATAAATAACATTTATAAGATTTGCATTGTAATCATTCTAATCAAACATGGTAAACCAAACTCAACCATGCCCATACATGGTCAAACATTGCCATCATAGTTAATCATTGTCACTCATACTCGACAATACACAACCTTATTTATCCATATTCAACCATAGTAGCCTATGGTCAAAATTGGTCAACCATAGTAATCTATGGTCAACCTTGGTCAACCATAGTAGCCTATAGTCATCCTTGGTTAACCATTGTAATCATTCTAATAAAAAATGGTAAAACAAACTCAACCATGGTCATACATGGTAAAATATTGTGAACATAGTTAATCATTGTTACTCATTTTCACCCATGCTCGACAATACACAATATTAGTTAGCCATATTTAATCATGGTTATTCTTGGTCAACCATAGTAGCCTATGGTAAATTTGTGTCAAGCATAGTAATCCCTCTCAACCTAGAAAACCCCTTGCTCTAACTATTCCTAATGGCCAACGAAGGTAAACCAAGGTTGGAATGGCTAAACATGGTAAATGGATGTCTATCATTGAATGTGGTCTACCATTTCCAAAATGTGAAACCATAATCTATTATAGAAAACTATGGACAAACATGGCCAAATATGTTATACCATGGCCAGTCATGTTCGACCATGGGAAACCAAGGTCAACCATGGTCAATCATGGTCATCCTTGGTCAACTATAGCCACCATAATCAGTCTTTAAAAGCCACGATCAACACATGCTCAACATTGCCAACAATGATTAATATGGTCTAACATGGTCAACATAGTTCACCATGGTAAAACATGGTCAACGATAGCTTTTCATTATCAATATAGATAGTCATTCTATATCATAGAAAATTGTGGTCAACCATGGTCAAATTAGTTAACCATGTTCACCCATACTTAAACCATGCACACCATAGTCAATGTTTAAAATTTTTTAATAATATAAATATTAATATGGTTTAAAACAGATTGGTTTACTACTTGGGTTTGTTGTGTTTGACCATGTTTGATATTCAACGGTATTCAACTTCAATCAAATATAATTTCTTATTAATAGTATTGATTAATGTTAATAAGAAAACATATTATGACATAAAACAAACTCAACAATGGCCATACATGGTCAAACATTGACAACATAGTTAATCATTTTCACTCATGCTCAGAAATACACAACCTTAGTTAGCCATATTCAACCACAATAGCCTATGGTCAACTTTGGTCAACCATAGTAATATATGGTCAACCTTGGTTAATCATAGTAGCCTATGGTCAACCTTGGTCAACCATTGTAAGCATTCTAATAAAACATGGTAAAAAAATATCAACCATGGTCATACATGGTCAAACATTGCAACATAGTTAATCGTTTTTACTCATTGTCACCCATGCTAGGCAATACACAACATTAGTTAGCCATTTTTAACCATGGTTATTCTTGGTCAGCAATAGTAGCCTATGGTAAACCTGGGTCAACCATAGTGATCCCTCTCAACCTAGAAAAATCGTTGCTCTACCCATTCCTAGTGGCCAATTAAGGTCAAAAAAGGTTTGAATGGATAAACATGGTAAATGGATGTCTATGATTGAATGTGGTCTACCATTGTCAAAATGTGCAGCCATAATATATCATACAAAAGTATGGACAACCATGCCCAAATATGTTATACCATGGTCACTCATGTTTAACCATGGGAAACCAAGGTCAACCATGGTCATTGTCATTCTTGGTCAACTATAGCCACCATAATCAACCTTTAAATGCCATGGTCAACCCATGCTCAACATTGCCAATAATGATCAATATGGTCTAACATGGTCAACATAGTTCACCATGGTAAAAAATGGTCAACTGTAGCTTTTAATTATTAATATAGACAACCATATTCTCTCATAGAAAACTATGGTCAACCATGGTCAAATTAGTCAAACCATGTTCACCCATACTTAAGCCATGCACAACATAGTCAATGTTTACAATTGTTTAATGATATAAATATTAATATGGTTTAAAATAGATTGGTTTACCGATGGGGTTTGCTATGTTTGACCATGTTTGATAGTCAACATCATTCAACTTTACTCGAATATAATTTCTTATTAATATAATTTATTAATGTTAATATGAAAACATGTTATGACACGAGAATGATACATAAATCTATCCAATTTAATATTAATAATCAAATATGGTGTAACGTCGGAATGGTGCTTATATCTATCCAACGTCACAATGTGATAACCACATTATTGCATTGTGACCAAGCTTGTCGCAATATTAGGTTACATTGTAATTGATGCTACGTCACAATGAGAAATTAATAAATTAAACCACATTTAATAATGTGATTCACTATTCTCGACTATGTTTGACTATACATTAATGTTACTTTGATATATTAAATTATAAAATTAATGTAAATTTGATTAATATATTATATGAATAAAATTAATATATGTTCAATATGTTACTCTATATAGAATATGTGTCCCATTAATTTTATTCTCCTCTTATCAAGTGTCTAGTGTCCAATGTAATGTGACAAACATCATTTCAATGCGATAATCATTCTAGGAGTGATTATCACAATGTCACATTACATTGGAATTTACTCAATGTTGCAATATAACATAACAAAATTGAGGTTTAATATTAAGGTTTCTAATATTTGGTTTAATATTATGGTTTATAATTTATTCATGTTTAATATTTTGGTTTATAATAAATTAGGGTTTAATATTATGGTATATAATTCTCGTTGATTTTAGTTTATAGTAAATTAGGTTTTAATATTCCAGTTTAGAAATGTGTCCAATGTTGCATTGTGACAAACATTGTCTAAATGCGGCAATCAATCTCACAATGATTGTCGCAATGTTAAGTTACACTGGAATTTATTCAATGTTGCAATGCGACATTACAAAATTGAGGTTTAATATTAGGGTTTATAATGTTATTGTTTCTACTATTGGGCTTATAAGATTTGGATTTTCAATGTTAGGCTTTATAATATCAAGGTTTAATATTTTGACCGTGGAATGGTATGGAAATCAATTTAATGTCGTAGTGTGACAACCATCATCACAATACAAGAAGCAGTGTAACTATAATTATCACAATGATACATTACATTACAATTTATTTAATGTTTCATTGTGACATTGAATAAATCATGATATAATATTATGGTTTATAGTATTAGGTTTAAGGTTTATGATTTATTGTGGTTTATAATATTAGGTTTAGGGTTTATTGTGTTTTGTAATATTAATCCCATGTTTCCCTTGAGTTCATAATATTAATCCTAGGATTCATAATCTATAAATCAATCCAATGTCTTAGTGTGACAACCGTCATCACAAGATAACAAGCATTGTGACAATGATACATTACATTACAATTTATTCAATGTTGCATTGCGACATTGAATAAATGAGGGTACAATATTATGGTTTATAATATTAGGTTTATGGTTTATGATTTATTGGATTTTATAATATTGGGTTTAGGGTTTATAATCTTAATTTTTAATCATAGGTTTTATAATATTAATCCTAGGGTTTTTAATCCCTTGAGTGTATAATATTAATCTTACGATTCATGAATTGTTCAGTTTATAAATCCCTTGGTTTTATAATACTAATAAATGTTTGGATTTATTAATCCCTTGGGTTTATAGTATTGATAAACCCTTGATTCTATTAATCCCTTGCATTTATAATATTAATCCATTGGGTTTATAATTCAAAAAAAAAATAAGGTTTCAACGCACTCAGGTGCAGAAGCATTTCCTCTAACCCTAAACCACGGACTCAGACTCAAAACAAAGTTACACCCAAGTGCATCTCATCAATTCTCTATCGAATCTTATCTTTGATATCTGGCCTAGACTTCTTATATAGTCTTTTACATTGCAACACCATGGTTCGAAAACCATGGGAAAAGTTCAACGTTCACAAAATATTCCCATCCCGTTACAAAATAAGGGGATTTCACCCATCCCTAAGCCCCTAAGACTCAAAATACACTTTGCGTTGTGCGCTCCGCTCCTTGATCTGCAAAGTATTTCTCTAACTTTCTTCTTTGAGGGGTACTGTGTCCAACAATAGTTCTTTCTTCCTTGGTAGGAATTCCTATTTGGAAACATTCTTAACCTCTCTAAAAGAAATATTTTGACTATAAAAAATATTCTTAATTAACGGGCTCCACTTTTTTAAACATTTTATACCATCCTTATAAATAAAAAAGAGATAATTTTCAACTTTATTATCCATATTTCTCTTATTTTCCTTTAAATACGTACATAATCATTGCAACGAAAACCTTTTTGAGAAAGAGACTTTTACTAATCTATGCCTCATGTGGATTTTGTCAACCAACATGGATGAAGATTATCTATTTACCAATTAACATGCAATATCAACTACATCTGCCTAGAATTCCTATCCAAACTCAACACCACTAAGTATACTCCTAAATTTTTCCATCACCATCCAATTCATCCTTATTACAACTCCATTTTGTTAAGGTGTGTATAAATTAGTCTTTTTCCTTCCTACTTACAAAATTAGTTGATTCCATTCCCTTAAAACTCTCCCCCAATCTATCCTCAATACCCTTATTTTCTTCTCTATATGATTCTCCATTAGAGCCTTAAATTATTTGAATTTATGAGAGGCCTTACACATTTTTAGAGGAAATAGATCCATCTGTTCCTATATAACTCATTTATGAATGAAACACAACACACATTAAAATCAATCTTTTGGGAAATCACATGAGAGATTTTAGAACTGACGCGTTTCGAACTACTGAATGTAGTTCACATATTTATCTAAGTATGGAGAGGGAATAGGTCCAACACATAAACATGTACTAGCTCAAATTTGGATGTTCATTTGAAACTTTAAAAACAATACTTTATATTAAATTATTAAATTATTATTGCGCCTAGATATAATGGTAGAGATGTTGTAATGTACTATTTTATATTTTGACTCAATAAAAAAAAAACATAAAAATAATAATTATAATTATAATTATAGTTCATTATAATTAATAATTAAATTAATTTAGATTTATTTTAATTCATGATATATTAAATGTTCAAAAAGATTAAATCTTTTGAGAGATAAACCTATTTTAGAATGAAGATAAATTTAACCCCCTTGCTATAGAATTGAATAGATTAAGTAATTTTTTTATTATAAAACCTAAAGAGTATCAGCATATTGATATTGATTTTGGTCCGAGATTATAAATTTTCAAAATATCGATCCCTAAGCTTAGAAAATTTCAAAATATCGACATATCAGCCAAGGCTCAGCAGGTGTGGTCTTAGTTTTTCAAAATATTGTGTCCCCTCGAAGGTGTAAAGCAATATAATTGGGTGTGCAAATCTAGTGGAATTTGACCGACATTGACTATTGATCTCGATAAATAAAGACTCTGGTGTGGCTGGATTTTATAGTCATGACAGTCAATTTTTTTAACAGAATTAAGGTACGGTACAAGGGACTTTCTATACTTCGTCTTCGCCTCTTTTTTCTTGAAATTAGGAGTTTATGCTTTGGAACCACCCGGTGATTGAGGAAGTAGGAGTAGTTCGATCTTAGTGGCCATTGGACCATTTTTTTGGTGGGGAACCGAGGTGGGTCGAAAATGTCTTTATATTTAGTCCGGTTGTCTTTTTTTGAGTTTGTTTTGGAGTTCACAAAGTTTACTTTTTTTTTTTAATGATTTGGTCCTGTATTTGTAGGATTTTTTTGGATTTTCGAGTTTTTTTTAATAGAAGCTCGACTACTTCGGGACATTCAGAGGATAACAAACGGTCTCTCGGACACTAGGTTTCAATTGGGTCCACGTCTTTGGAGCTACAGGGAGCATAATTTCACAAAATGCAAAACTTCCGCTAAGTAACTTATTGTCAGTGGGCTCTAGTTTAACCTCCACATTCACGATTTCCGGAATGTGTCTCGTTGTTTTTTTTTAATTAGGTAATATGAGTTTTGTTTTTTTTTATAATCATTTTCTATATATCAAAAAGAGAGTAAGTTGCAACATATATGTATTTGGTGGCCTTAATTTGCGTGGAGGAAACCAGGTCTGTTGGCCACCTTAAAGCATTAAATGCCATTCAAAATTGAAATTGTTTCTTTCATCTACTATCAGCTATATCCATTTTATTGTTTGAAACAAAGTCTATTTGACAACATGAAACATAAAAGCTATTCACAAAAATCATAAAAACTTAGAGCATCTTATGTTAACCATCTAAAGAGTCAATCGGTGCTAGATCTTTTGTTGTTGAGCCTGGCATGTCGACTTGCTGCATCTATTGAAGCTACCTTTCGATTCTGCCAATGCGAACTGTCGCATGATACTGTGACACCCTTATATTCTGATTTTTTTTTTTAATTTCCTTAAGTAATATGAGTTTTGAAGTTATTTTATAATTATAATTAGAAATTGCATTACATGTTGCAAAATAAAAGTTGTAAGGTAGTGGTATATGAAAGAGTAATGTAGAAGAAAGAAGATGATGTAGAGAAAGAGCCATTGTGAAGTAACGAAAGGAAAATTTTGCTTTCATGGAAGTAGATTGTGGAGGCTTCAAATCTATTGATAATAAGAGTGATCAACAGGTAGACACTCCAGAAATGTTGGGAAGATGCACAGAAGAGACAGTTTCAGGGGATTGACACTCTTGTATCACCAAATTTTCATCAATACACATATATGTAAGCCAACATAATCTGTTGACATATATAAAATTTCTGTTACAGATATTGAAATAGGAAATTAGGGATGAAAATCCATTGGTGATTAACAATCCTCTTAAACACAAACATGATATGACCATGTAACTCAATCCTCTTAAACACAAACATGATATGACCATGTAACTCAAATAATATAGAACGTTTCTTCATACATCACTGTAACAAAAATATTGCACCATTTTAAATACATTCAAGTACAATCTATCTAGCATAGATGTAAATAAAAAGAAATTTTACTAACAAAAATAGAGTTTACTCCAAGTTCATCTACATATCCGAGCGCCAATTTCATGCTTGTCCGAAATTGTATATGAAGAACAATAGTCTTCTTATACAAGAAAGTGAATGTCAATTTAATATGGAGAAATTTTTGGAAGGATATATTTTTCTTTATGTTATGGTTTTTTTTCTTAACTCCAAGCTTGGTTTAGACCTTCTCTATATACATAAGAAAAAAAATACGAAGTAAATTCACAAATTTAGGTTATAGTTTTATATTTTATAATTACAAATCTAGTTTATTATTAAAATATTTTACATACATCTATTTATTCAAATAAATTCTATTGTGAATATTTTTTCTCCTATTATTTGATTACAAAATTATTGTACTCCCTACTAAGTAAAACATCTTTATTAATAAAGACTTGAATGCCAAATTGAAATATTATATAAGTACTTGAACTACTATAATATATAGAAGTGATATTTTTTTTTAAAGAGATTTTTTAATACAAATTCACTTTAGTTCAGAATTGAAATATTTTTAAAGAAAATTTGATGTATAAATTATTTGTTTTCTATGTTGTTCAATTTACATTACCTATTATGTTCAAACCCCATGGGGGTATTGAGCATGGGATCTAAATTTAGGTAAATAAACATTCACATTGTCAAGTTCGACAAACAAAAATTTTATAATCCTAAAATTATCTTACTTAATCTTGTTTTTAAATACTTAATAGAGTTCCATTTATTAAAAACAAAGGCAATATTAAGAACCTCTTAGAGCTATAAAAGGCAATTAACATGACAATTTAAAAATATCCTCATGACAACATATACAAAGTGCATTATTGTTTATTGTGATGAACTAGGTTGAAAAGCACATTGATGCAAGAGTTTAACGATACATCAAATTATGCAAATCCATTTAGTTCAATGGTGTTAATTGGAAATTTATTTGAAGTAAAGAAATGTAAGCAACACATTTTGTTTCATGACTAACAACCATATATTATATATACCCAATAAATTCATTTTATCATATCAACTCAATTGTAGTTGAAGCAGGGGAAAAGTGGAAATAAGGGATGACAATGGAAATTATCGATAAAAGGTCAGGATACCATTCTTGAAAATTTGTCACTAACACATTCCATATAAATGGAACACATTGTTCGATAGAGAGTTCTTTATATATGTATCTATTATATTGTCTATATTACCTATTGAACATCAATTTACAACCTACGTATTATATTATCTTTACTATATATTATATGTATTATATTGAATGTAAGGAAACAAAAAAAAAAGTTATATGTGTGTGCGTGTGTGTTGCTATGTTCATTACTTCTTTACCTTTTCGATCCTTAAGATTATTGTTTCATTCCAAAGTTAAGAAAAAAACTATATTGCTTCCATTCCTCTAATTTATATTTTCCATTTCTAAGACAAACATAAGGAAATAGATGTTATGTAAAAAGTTAAAACAAGTAACAACGATATAGTTTATCATAGAATATTTTTTTGGTTTACAATTTGTATATTATTTTGATATTGTAGGAATGAAATCAAATCCAAGTGTGAGTAAATCAAAATGATAAAGTTTTAATATTTTTCTATTTTTATTTTGAGTTTACACAACAAATATTTAGTTCAAAATATGGAAGAAGTAGTTCAAACTTCTAATGAAGTAAATGTTTAAAATATTAAAATAAATCTAAATTATTAAAATTAAATATGCCTTTTATGAATCTAAAACGTGACCAAGTTTAATTATATTTCTTTACATAGAATTTATGGTGGAGAGTATAAAATAAACTACATTCCATTAACATGTAAAAAATTGCAATGGAAAAAAATGTTTCTAACCTAAAATATGGCTTTTAATTTCAATTTAATAAGATAAAAATATAAATAGTAAAATAAAAATGACAATTAATATTATGTTCAAGATGTACATTTTGGCATAAAGAAGAAAAACATGAAAATCAAACCATGGTCATGTCATACATTCAGTAAAATTTGAAATTCCAAGCCTTTTTACTATGGTTTGGCTTTTAATATATTTCATTACTTGTTAAATTTATGTAGATTACAAATTCCTAGTTAAGAAAGAGATCAAACTGTTGAAAAATCAACAAGAAATGTGTGCCTAATTTAATTTTACCTTGATTAAATTGGACAATAAAATGTAATCTTGTCTCATAATCACTTGTAATAGTTAACTAAGCGTGATAAACTCAACTAGCTCATGAATTTCGAGTTCAGGGTGGTTGGGGAGGATTCAGAGTGATTCTATTAGTTATGGAGTTCGAGTTGCAGTTAGTGCATTAGTTTAATGCATGAGAAATAAGTTAACTCAATTAATTGAGTTAAAATCAGTTGAACTAGTTGTAACTATTTGTTGCACTAGTGAGAGGTTAAGTGAATTAAATCAGATTTAATTCGCATGTAGTGATTTGTCATGCAACTAATGATTTACTATTAATAGATGCATGCATGTCAGTTCTAGTGGAGACCTAGTTGAGACAAATGTTAAATGGATGTTAAATATCAGTTGTATCATTAGTAGGCTGCCCGCATGCAGTAAGTGATCAGATTTGGATCAAGGACCTAAGTGATAGCTCAAATTTTAAACTGTTCGAAAGTGTGTCAAACTTGACCAACCAAATAGATCTTGTCTTCTTGATTCTGGTGCCACGAATGGTTCAAAAAACTGACACCGTATGAAGAAGTTATCACAATTTAAAAAGTCCAGTAAACTACAATTTTTGGCTTTTGACCAAGTTTGACTGGGTACTTGTAAAGTCAAAAAAGAGAATATTCTAGGGAATATTGTTGGAATATTTCTCAGAATATTCCTTCTAGTCCACCAAAGTTGACCCCAAGACCTCTTGCCTGCACGTGCACAACCTTACTGCCTGGGCTACCATTTGGTTCTTAACCTATTGGTATGCGCATTTTATTTAAAGTTTAACAGTTTGGCATTTGAGGGTTCGAAGGGGCCAGACCTGAGGGCCAACTACTCCCCATATGGTCAATATCCATGATCCGAGGGTTAACGTCGACAGCAAAACTTCAAACCGCAACCGTCGATTTCATGCCTTTCACATGGCGGTTTTCCATGTAGCGGTTAGTTTCGAAAGTTTCGTTCAAACCATAGACTTAACTCTAGTTCAAGCCTTTTACCCCAATTCAATAAATGGTTTTCGCTCCAACATTTAATAGAATGCGGGGTTTGGTGGCATGTTCCCAACCCAAATGGTTAACATTTAACTTTATGGTTAGTGCTGGCGTGTTTTTAGCCAGAGCGCCCAAATTTAGGTGGATTTTCCAAATTTGACTTTAGTTAACTGAAGTGCTCCAGAATTACTGGAGCTGATTTAGGGGACACTAGGAAAAATTTGTTTAGGCTCTATCTTGAGCTAGATTCGACCATTCTAAGAGTGTGAATAGTAAATTTAAACAATCTCAGACATTCCAGACTCATTGGTGAGGGTTGCAGAGACATCAAAGGAATTTTGAGCAGGATTTTTCTTCAGAGAAGTTCTAGGGGCCATAAGGGCCATCAGGGGACAACAACAGAAATAGGCTTAGCCAGAGTATCTAGAGGCCTATCTCAGTAATCCAATAGTCAATTTTCAATGTTTCATACATTATGGAATTAATGGTGTGCTTTTTAGATCCTATAAAGGACTTTTGGAGGCTGATATTCTTCGGAGAAGTCCTAAGGGTCACTAGGGCCACTAGGTGCTAGTAGGAGAATGAGGCCTATCCAGAGAATCCAGTATCTATTCTCAGCAAACCAATAGTCATTTCTGACTATAATGAGTCTTATGAATCCAATGGAAGGATTTGCAGAATCTTTTGAATAATTTTGAAGGCCGAGATGCTTCAGAGAATTTTTTAGTGAACCCAGAGCCAGGGGGTGCCACTAGGTGTTGGAGGCGAAACCGGAGCAGCTAGAGGCCAAGTTCTGCAAGTGAATAATATATTTTGTCTATTTTGGATATTTTGAATTCAATGAAAGGATTTGCAGATCCATTAGAATAATTCTAAAGGTAGAAGAGCCATAGGAAAGTTTTGGGAAGCCTAGGGCCAATAGTGGATGGAGGCCTAGATTGGGGAGCTAGAGCTCATTTTGAGCAAGTGATCAGCCTATTTTGGATGTATGATGTATGTTGGAGACATTAGAAAAGGTTTCAGGGACAGAAAAGGGACTTTGAGGGAGTTAGTGCTAAAGAGAAGATCTGGGAAGCTTAAGGGCACCGACTCAAGGAGTCAAGTCTAACGGAGCCAAGGTTCATATTCAGGAGATTTCACCCATTCTAGGGATACAATGGTATTCTAAACCCATTGGTTCAGTTCATATAACCATTGGAGTTGATTTCTTAACTTGTAAAATAAATTTTCCATACTAATCCCAAGGAGCCAAGTCAAATGACATAGGCTCAAGGAGACATAGCCCACGATATTTGAGTGAACTCCTTTTAAATTTGTTGTTATTTGTTGATGCTTATTTGCTGCAACATATGGTTGTTTCACATGCTTAATATTGGCAAAAAAAATGATCTTAAAGCACTTAAACAGTTAAAAGACATACACCTATTTTCAAGTATAAAATTCCACAGAGTCATGTATAAGCACGATCATTTGTTTGTTTAACTGAGTGGGAGGTACTTGTGCCTAAGAATTTCAAGTTATCCACCCATTTTCAGATCAGGTTGGTATCAGAGAACTAGGTTGCTTGATTGACAAAGATTAAGTTGCTTGCTTGACAGAGCACTAGGTTGCTTGTTTGACTTGAAAGGTGTTTAACAGTGTAAAGAATATTATTGTTTGCAAATTGACTGTTGCTTACAAGTTTAAGTTTTCTAGAGGTGAAGGGAGAGCTACTGTTAGATAAGTCCAGAAGAGGACAAGAAGGAAGACAGCTGAAGGAATTCTCCTTACCCAAAGGACCTCAAGGAAATCCTTGAAGCACAAGAGGGTTTGTTTTCAAAAGGCTGCTTGAAGAAGAGCTTGACTCTATAGCCATTTTGTTTTGAAGATTTGTCAAAAAAAATTTAAATCTTTTTGAATTTTTCTTGAAGTTATTTTTCTCATTTTTATAAGATGACAACTTCTTTAAGTGATGTTTCAAAATCCTCCTTCACAAGATTCTTCGATGAAGAAATGAAGCGAGACTTCTACATCCTCAAGGATATGGTATAAATTCTATATGAAGATAGAAGAGAAAGCACTAGACTTCATGAGAAATTTGTGGTTATGAAGGAAGAGAAAGAAGGACTTATTCAAAGAATGCATGAGATGGAGATGTAGCTCCATCAAGCCCAAGAGGCCTTAACCAAGAACATGCTTGAAGCGGAGGTAAATCAGTCAAATTTGTCTTCAATTTCCTCTTTAGAAAGATGTGTAGGCTCATTTGAGAAGTACACTAGTGGGTATAGGGTCCAAGTTGATGTTAAAAATGGGCTATGAAGGCAAGGGTTTAGGAAAACATGCACAAGGCATAATTGATCCTATTTTGGTTGAGGAAAGACCTAAGAAATTTGGTCTAGGATATGTCTAATCTTATGGCGAAAACTCTACGGCCATGAAGGCATTTTAGGCAAGTTCAAAAAGAACTTTTGTTCCAAGTTCTAAACCACAAACATGTCAATTTTGTTTTCAAGTTGATTGCCATTGTTTGAAGCCTATGTTGCAGCAATATGTTTGTAGACATGCAGATTATGGCGAGCATGAGAGTTCGGAAAACTATCAAGACATGAACACTGATGTTAGTCTTCAAAGGAAAGTTGGAACCTATAGAAGTTCATATCCTCAAGAATTTAAAAAGGATGAACATGCAAAGCAGCAATTGAGGTATAATTCTTCCCATATTCAAGTTGATTATGTTTCTGATAAGCATGTCAAATCTGCATTCTTGAATGGAAGAAATAGTTGCTATTCCTTTTGTGGTCTGTGTAACCATGATGTTTCGAGATGATGGAAAAGATTGAAGGCATATAGGAAATAGTTGAAACGAAGGCAACTTGCAAAGAAGGTGCAAAAGACTTGCACACATTGCCAGAAGAAGGGACATGTTGTTGCCCAATGTTGGACATTGCATCCAACTAATCATCCCAAGAATTTGAGGAAACAGGATAAAAAGACTAGCGAAATTGGAACCAAATATTCCATCATTAATGTGAGAACAAATGTTTCACATGAAGAAGATTTGTAGCAGCAAAAATCGCCATGGAAATGGCTTGGTAAGAAATGGTTTGACTTCTTAATTTAGTAAGACATACATTCATTTGTACATATGAAAATTTCAGTTATGTATGCATGTTTTCTGTTGTAATCTCACTTTTGTTTCAGCCACCTTGGATCGATGATCAAGGACATGATGTTCAGCTACCTTCTATAAATTTCTCATCAGAAATTTCTGGATAAGTTCAAGGAAGACAATTCTTGACACGAGGACAAGAACATTCAAGAAGGGGAAGTGTTGAATACCTTCGAGTTGGGCTCAAAGGCACTAAGCCATGCAAGGAAAAGTGTATGAAGGCTGAAAAAATGAGGATTTTGTACTCTCGTCTACTAAACAGATCAGGTAATCAGTCTTTTGGGGTCCAAAATATTCCCAATGGGGAGGTGTCATCAGATTTGGATCAAGGACCTAAGTGATAGCTAAAATTTCAAAGTGTTTTAAAGTGTGTCAAAATTTAGCGACTAGATAGATCTCATATTCTTGATTCCGGCGCCATGAACAGTTCAAAAAGCCGACACCGTATGAAGAAGTTATCATAATTTGAAATGTCCATTAAGTTGCAATTTTTAGCTTTTGACAAAGTTTGATTGGGTATTTGCAAAGTAAAAAAGAGAATATTCCAGGGAATATTCCCCAGAATATTCCTTCTGGGCCAGTAATATTTTGACAAGTGTCAAGTAATTATTGGTCGAAGGTTTTGAAGGGCCAATCATAGGCCGCCACGTGGCCTAGGTTTGGTGGAATAAAATTTTGGTCAGACTCCACCAAAGTCGGCCCCAATACCTCTCGCCTGCATGCGCACCACCTTACCACCAGGAATACCATTTGGTTCTTAACCTATTGGTATGCACTTTTTATTTAAAGCTTAACAATTTGGCATTTGGGGGTTCGGAGGGGCTAGCCCCGACCCTTATGGTCAACAGCCATGATCCAAGGGTTAACGATGACATCAAAACTTCAAACTGTAACCACCGATTTCGTGCCTTGTCACATGGTGGTTTTCCATGCAGTGGTTATTTCCAACAGTTTCGTTCAAACCGCAGACTTAACTCCAGTTCAAGCCTTCTACCCCAGTTCAATGCGTGGTTTCTGCTCTAGCATGTAATAGACCGCGGGTTTTGGGGGGCATGTGCCCAATACAAACAGTTAAGATTTAACTTTATGGTTAGTGCTGGTAGGTTTTTAGCCAGAGTGCCCAAATATAGGCAGATTTTCCAAATTTGACTTCAGTTAACTGAAGTGCTCCAGAATTAGTGGAGCTAATTTAGGCGACACTGGGAAAATTTTGTTTAGGCTCTATCTTGAGCTAGATTCGACCATTCTGAGAGTGTGAATAGTCAATTTCGACTATCTCAGACATTCAAAACTAATTGGTGAGGGTTGGGAAGCCATCAGAGGAATTTTGTATAGGTTTTTTCTTCAGAGAAGTTCTAGGGTCCATAAGGGCCACCAGGGGAAAACAAAATAAAGAGGCTTAGCCAGGGAAGCTAGAGGCCTATCTTAGTAATACGATAGTAAATTTTTGATTGTTCAGACATTATGGAACTAATGGTGTATTTTTTAGAGCATGTAGAGGAATTTTGAAGGCCAATATGCTTCAGAGAAGTTCCAAGGGTCACCAGGGGCACTAGGTGCCAAGAGGAGAATGAGGCCTATCCAGAGAATCTAGTATCCATTCTCAGCAAACCAATAGTCATTTCTGACTATAATGAGTCTTATGAATCCAATGGAAGGATTTTCAGAAGCTTTTGAATACTTTTGAAGGCTGAGATGCTTCATAGAAGTTTTTAGTGAACCTAGAGCCAAGGGGTGCCACCAAGTGTTGGAGGAAAAACCAGAGCAGCCGAAGGCCAATTTCTGCAAGTGAATAGTCTATTCTGAATATTTTGGAAATTTTGAATTCAATAAAAGGATTTTCAGATCCATTTGAAGTCTGTTGAAGGCCGAAGAGTCACAAGGAAGTTTCGGGCAACCTAGGGCCAATAATGGATGGAGGCTTAGATTGGGGAGCCAGAGCTCATTTTGAGCAAATGATCAACCTATTTTGGATGTACGATGCATGCTAGAGATAGTAGAAATTTTTTTCAGGGAAAGAAAAGGGATTATGAGGGATTTAGTGCCAAAGAGAAGCCCAGGGAATCTTAAGGGCACCGACTCAAGGAGTCAAGTCTAAGGGAGTCGAGGTTCATCTTCAGAGATATTTTAGCCATTCTAGGGATATAATGGTATTCTTAACCCATTGGTTCAGTTCAGATAACCATTAGAGTTTATTTTTTAACTTGTAAAATAAATTTTCCATACTAATCCCAAAGAGCCAAGTCAGATTATATAGGCTCAAGGAGGCAAATCCCACGATATTCGGGTGAACTCCTTTATTAAATTTGATGTTATTTGTTGATTCTTATTTACTTCATTATATGGTTTTTTCACATGCTTAATATCAGCAAAAACAAATGATATTAAAGCACTTAAACATTTAAAAAACATACACCCATTTTCAAGTATAAAATTCTGCACAGTCATGTATAAGCACGATCATTTATTTGTTTAACTGATTCAAAGGTGCTTGCGCATATGTATTTAAAGTTATCCACCCATTTTCATATCAATTTGGTATCAAAGCACTAGGTTTCTTTATTGACATAGATTAAGTTTCTTGCTTGACATAGCACTAGGTTGCTTGTTTGACTTGAAATGTGTTTAACAGTGCAAAGAATATTATTGTTTGAAAATTAATTGTTGCTTACAAGTTTGAGTTTGCTAGAGGTGAAGGGAGAGATAATGTTAGCTAAGTCTAGAAGATGACAGGAAGGAAGAAAGCAGAAGGAATTCTCCTTACACAAAGGACCTCAAGGAAAACCTTGAAGCACAAGATGGTTTGTTTGCAAAAGGCTGCTTGAAGAAGAGCTTGAATCTACAGCCATTTTGTTTTGAAGCTTTGTCAAATTGTTTTGAAAGCTTTGTTAATTTTTTTTTAAGTTCTTTTGTTCATTTTCATAATATGGAAACTTCTTCAAGTGAGGTTTCAAAATCCTCCTCCTTCACAATATTCTTCAATGAAGAAATGAAGTGAGACTTCTATATCCTAAAGGATATGGTGCAAATTCTATATGAAGATAGAAGAGAAAGCACTAGACCTCATGAGAAATTGGTTGTTATGAAGGAAGAGAAAGACGAACTTATTCAAATAATGCATGAGATGGAGATGCAGCTCCATCAAGCCCAAGAGGCCTTAACCAAGAACATGCTTGAAGCATAGGTAAATCACTCAAATTTGTCTTCAATTTCCTCTTTAGAAAGATGTATAGGTCCATTTGAGAAGAACACTAGCGGGTATACGGTCCAAGTTGATGTTAAAAATTGGCTATGAAGGCAAGGGTTTAGGAAAACATGCACAAGGCATGATTGATCCTATTTTGGTTCAGGAAGACCTAAGAAATTTGGTCTAGGCTATGTTCAATCTTATGGTGAAAAATCTATAGCCATGAAGGCATTTGAGGCAACTTCAAAAGGAAATTTTGTTCCAAGTTATAAACCACAAACATGTCAAGTTTGTTTTCAAGTTGATTGCCATTGTTTGAAGCATATGTTGGAGCAAGATGTTTGTAGACATGAAGCTTATGGCAAGCATGAGAGTTCGAACAACTATCAAGACATGAACACTGATGTTATTCTTCAAAGGAAAGTTGTAACCTCTACAAGTTCATCTCCTCAAGAAAGTAAAAAGGATGAACATGCAAAGCAGCAATTGAGGTATAATTCTTCCCATATTCAAGTTGATTATGTTTTTGATAAGCATGTCAAATATGCATGCTTGAATGGAAGAAATAGTTGTTGTTCCTATTGTGGTCTATGTAACCATGATGTTTTGAGGTGCTGGAAAAGATTGAAGGCATATAGGAAACAGTTGAAGCGAAGGAAACTTGCAAAGAAGGTGAAAAAGACTTGCGCACATTGCTAGAATAAGGGACATGTTATTGCCCAATGTTGGACATTGCATCCAACTAATCATCCCAAGAATTTGAGGCAAAAGGATAAAAATACTGGTGAAATTGGAACCAAATATTCCATCATTAATGTGATAACAGATGTTTCACATGAAGAAGATTTGCAGCAACAAAAATCGCCATGGAAGTGGCTTGGTAAGAAGTGGTTTGACTTCTTGATTTAGTAAGACATACATTCATTTGTACATATCCAAATTTCAGTTATGTATGCATGTTTTCTGTTGTAATCTCATGTTTTTTTGAGCCACCTTGGATCGATGATCAAGGACATGATGTTCAACTACCTTCTATAAATTTCTCACCAGAAATTTCTGGATGAGTTCAAAGAAGAGAATTCTTGACAGGAGAACAAGAGCATTCAAGAAGGGGAAGTGTTGACTACCTTCGAGTTGGGCTCAATGGCACTAATCCATGCAAGGAAAAGTGTATGGAGGCTAAAAAAGTGAGAGTGTTGCACTCTCATCTACTAAACAGATCATGTAATCAGTCTTTTGGGGTCCAAAAGATTCCCAATGGGGAGGTGTGATTAGATTTGGATCAAGGACCTAAGTGACAGCTCAAATTTCAATGTGTTCTAAAGTGTGTCAAACCTGATATGCCAGACAGATCTCGTCTGATTGATTACGGTGCCTTAAATGGTTTGAAAAACCGACACCGTTTGAAGAAGTTATCGCAATTTGAAAAGTCCAGTAAACTGCAATTTTCAACTTTTGACCAATTTTGACTTGGTATTTGCAAAGTAAAAAAAAAAGAATATTCCTTGAAATATTCCCTAAAATATTCCTTAGAATATTCCCTAGAATTTTCCTTCCAGGCTAGTAATGTTTGGACAAGTGTCAGGTAATTATTAGTAGAAGGTTTTGAAGGGCCAATCATAGGTCACCACATGGCAGGCCTGGAGGCTGCCACATGGCCCAGGTTCGGTGGAATAAAATTTTGGCTAGACTCCACCGGAGTCGACCCCAAGAACTCTCGCATGCACGCGCACCACCTTACCACTTGGGCTAACATTTGGTTCTTAACCTATTGGTATGCGCATTTTATTTAAAGTTTAACAGTTTGGCATTTGGGGGTTCGGAGGGGCCAACCCCTCCCCATATGGTCAACAGCCATGATCCGAGGGTTAATGCCGACGAAAAAGCTTGAAACTGCAACCACTGATTTCATGCCTTATCACATGGAAGTTTTCCATGAAACAGTTAGTTTCGACATTTTTCGTTCAAACCACAGACTTAACTCCAGTTCAAGCCTTCTACCCCAATTCAATGTGTGGTTTCCTCTCCATAATTTAATAGACCGTGGAGTTTGGGGGGCATGTGCCCAACCCAAATGGTTAACATTTAACTTTACGGTTAGTTCTAGCGGGATTTTAGCCAGAGTGCCCAAATTTAGGCAGATTTGCCAAATTTGACTTCAGTTAACTGAACTGCTCCAAAATTAGTGGAGCTGATTGTAATATTCCTAAATTAGCATGCAGCTAATAGGAATATTAATTTTTGATATTTGCACCTAGTAGATGAATAAATGGGGGAAAAGGACCCATAATTATCTTGTATTAGCATAAAAACCCTCTTGGTATGAAAAGGGGACATCCTAGTAGCTTGATTTTTCACTTTCCATGTATGAACAGAAAAAGAATCATGTTGATTCAGTCAAATTGAATAAGTCAACAACATTGTATGGAGGAGTAGCCTTGATGGAGCTACAACGCAGCTTGAGAGGGAAAGTGATCATGTGGTGTTGGAAACCCTAATGGGTGTGACCCAAGGTGAGGAGGCTCACAAACCTTATGAGGAGGAATATGGCGGACATTTGAGGTTAGCTTATGGATTATTGATTTTGGTCTACTTAGACTATTGAGCATTCTTCAGCTGTTGAGTTGAGTATGCAGTGTTGTTTAGCACCAGGCATTCCTGCTTAGGGATTCCTTCTCCTTCCTTGAGAGGCCTCTTGGAGGAGCATTGTACTTCAATTTTCCACATTCAGGCTTGAGGCCAAGCATCCTCCTTCAGCTACAGCGTTATTATTGTAGCAGAAAACATTGTGTTGCAGGGTGTTGCAGTGGAGAGATCACAACACCCCTTTCTGAGCTTATCTTTTAGAGGAGGGAGCCTCCTTTTCTTTTCAAGGTCTGTACAAGAGGTTTCTGAGCATATTGGACATCTTGGCATGTGGCTAAATTAGTCTCCATCTCCTACAACACAGTTCTCTGAAGGAACTACGTCATTTTTCCCAGTGTTGTAGTAGCAGGGTTTGAACCCTTGCTTGTGAGCTTATTCCTTGGAGGAAGGGCCAACCCTTCTCTCGGAAAGCTCTGTATTTCATTATTCTTCTTTTATTTGTACATTTCAGCTATATTTATATAGAACTACAGTATAATTGTGTTTTCCATATCTAGATCTACAGATCTGCACTTTTATACATTGTACTCTCTTAAAACCGTTGCCGGGTTATTCTTATTTTGTATAAAAAGGAAGGAATCTCCATTTTCTCAGCCATTGGATGATTTTAGACTCTAGATCTATTATTTTTCATTATTTTCTACGTAAAACCTCATTAAAATAACGTTGTTGCATGCTTTAGTAGTTTCTGTTAAGCGAAGTCATGGGGTTTGGGCTTATTTGAGTCATATTGGCTTGGGGAGATCTGTTTATGTTGGATAGAGGGATTTGTTTCAGCTCTAATTTTGGATGTGAGTTTCATGAAGTATATTATAAAGGATCCAAGTCCCATTTCTCACAAATATAGTGTTATTTTCTGAAGACAATTGTTTTATGCCCTATATTGCTGCATTTCCCCGCTTTGGAAGGAGTGTATAGGCCATATTCTTGCTGTTGATCATTCATCTGCTGGTTAGATGTTATATTACATATTATGAGCTGATTTACATTGCTATGTTCATGATTTTCTGAAGCTCCAACTTTAGAATATCTTCAGATATTCTTATTGTTGTAGAAATTCCCTATTTTGAGATATTACAGTGGTATCAGAGCTGCCATCTTGGCTTAGCCTGTGGATTTCAGATCCAATCCAAAAAATAAGAAAAAGAGGAGATCATAATGATGGAGAGGATGAGATTACTCTCATCAATTTTCAGACCTAAGAAGAGCCTCTCCATGGAGGTTAAACAGATGGAAGAAGAAAGCTGCAATGAGACCTCTAGAAGGCTTCAAGAGAAAGAAGAAGACCCATGAACTTCCTATTCTCATAGAGGGAGTGAAGAGAAAAAATACCACTTAGAACATGAGATCCTGAGTGGATATTTGGTAGAATACAAGTGCCAACCTAGAGCTTTCAAAGAGACTCTGGATCTTCCTCAGTTTATCCAACTGAAAGAAGAGAGGAGGCCATGCAGCAATAGGATGATGAAGGGAAATAGGTTTCTATTTTCCACTTTCAGTGGGTCACCCATATGTACAATAAGAGTTTGGGTGATGAAGTTAGAAGAATTTTTCCTGCTACATCCAGTAGTGGAAAAAGAGGTTATGGAGATCTCAACGCTGCACTTAGAGGGTAAGGCAAGCACTTGGTGGTTCAGCCATGTGATTCATGCAAGAGTATCTACTTTTGAATATTTCACTCAAAGGGTGATCAGAATATTTGACAGTGAGAGATCAGAGAAGAAGGAGTCCTCATCCCCACTTGAGGAGGCTTTTATCAGCGCTGTCACATTCATGAGGGGGCAACCATCCATATCAGCAGTTGGATCAACCAACACGTTTAAGGGAGGAACTCTTGCATCCATAAAAGATGATCCCAAGACTCACCAAGGTATGTATATATTTCCATTTCCTATCATTACAGAAGATCTTATGGGAAACCTTGGAAATTTGTCTCCACATGGTCAAGGATCAAAACACATTGCTGATGTGGAGCAAAAAGCTTGCACATCACTGTGCAACTTTGGTTTGATCAAAGAAGGAATAAACATTCATTCCATTGCACCCTTACTAAGTTGCATGCAACATGAGGGGTTAGGGTGCAAGGTTTTGGAGGGCATAATGAGTGTTGTGCCACTTTCATATGATGTTTTACCTTTAGCACACTTGGATTATCCTGGATTCAAGAGGATCATTGATGAGAGGTCTTCTCTAAAAGATCTCCAAGGGGTTACATCTCAACTTCCCATGAGGTGTAAGGAGAAAGATCTTCTTTGGGAGATTGGTAGTCTTCATTGGGAAGATACCAAGGGGGAGAATGATTGGAGGCATCCACATTTCGATGAATGGAGATGGATGGAGAGCAAGAGGTTGGTGAGCCACTTGCAGATCTATGACACAAGGCAACAAGAAACAAAGCTACGCTGGCTACTCTTGAGAGAGTTTGGCCATCTTGGGTCATACCCTTTTTCAGGAGGTATGTGGTGGATGGAGGCATGGCATGGCACCCATATTATAGAACAACAGAAGACTTGTTTGTATGGGGCATCATACAAGAAAACCATCATGATCTTACTCTATGGCTTGTATGAGGAAGAGATGAGGGAGCAGCAAGAGTTGTTGTTGTTGTGGTTACACTTGGGAGAGTTTGGGCAGGATTTTTCCCATACTTATCATGATAATTCCAGAGAGGAGGAAGGCACATCCGAGGTGCAAGGAGGCTACCCTTCATCATTGGATGATCATGAGAGGCTTCCATATAGGAAGAAGTTCCTCTCACCTAGCAACATGGTAGTGGATGACTTTGGCATATGGAATGTCAAAGGGAGGAGTCATGGAGTGACAAGAGCCTTATCACTAAGGCCTACAGCGCTGTCACTTGGGAGTATGCTTCTATTGATGGAGTGTTCCAAGGGGAGTATGCATCCTCTCATTCTACAGACTTTTATGAGGAGATTTTCATGGGAGGGCTCACTCATGGACCTCACTTTTAGCTTACTCACCATGCATGGTAAGAAATACATTTATATACTTGTTGATTACTCCATTGAGTATTTGTATCTTTTGACCATATATGAATAGTGCATTGCTCCACAAGGGAGCAATAGTATTTTTGGGTCTCATGGTCACTTTAGGGCCAATATTTGTAATGCTAGAAGCCCATCTATACATGATTTTTTGCAAGTGTATTGTTATTTTGATTATGTATAGCTGATATCCATTTTTGCTTACTACCCCATGGTGGAGGAGAAAACATGCACAACTTGTAACTTATGGAAGAACCACTTGCCACATGATACTCTCAAACAAAAGTTGGGGAGACTACGTGGTATTCACTTGGAGAACGATTTGTACCATCCAAACTTGCACATAACCTTCAACATTTTTCTGATTTGGATGCCATATGGTGATGGGGTGCCATTCATCTTGTATGGGATGGTTTAGGTTAGCATGGCTCATGACATTGGAGAAAGGATCCTTGGAGATTCAATCTTCTTCTTGCCACTTGAGGGCAACCATGCTGCAGCCCAAGATCAGCATGCCCTCTACACTTATCATAAGTGGAGAGGTGGAGAACATGGGATAGGCCCTCTTGCCTATCATGTTCATCTATTTAGCCCACCTACACTTTATGAGCCAAAGGTGGAGGGGAATTTTCATGAGTTGCCATGTTGGAGGGTGACTCATTTTATATGGATGATAGCTTGGGGGTGGAGGTTCACTTGGGAATGAACGTTTCCCATGTATTTCAAACTCCATGCCTTGAGAGGACCTCTAGACAGCACATAGTTGTCTCCTTGAGTATTTTACTTTTGTATGATGATAGCCATTTGGGATGTACACCAAATGCTAACTTGTATGCTTGGGAGAGGCACTATGGAGTTTCATTGTTGAGACAACATCTTATTCTTTGGAGAGCTCATCATATGAGGATGCTACAGGAAGGGGGAAGGAGACTTTTTAGTTCTATCCTTGTAGTTGCTTGAGGACAAGAAACATTTGGGAGGGGTGGACTGTAATATTCCTAAGTCAGAATGCAGCTAATAGGAATATTAATTTTTGATCTTTGCACCTAGTAGATGAATAAATGGGGGAAAAAGACCCATACTTATCTTGTATTGGCATAAAAACCCTATTGGTATGAAAAGGGGACATCCTAGTAACTGGATTTTTCACTTTCCATGTATGAACAAGAAAAGAATCATGTTGATTCAGTCAAATTGAATAAGTCAACATCACAGTATGGATGAGTAGCCTTGATGGAGCTACAACGTAGTTTTAGAGGGAAAGTGATCATGTGGTGTTCGAAACCCTAATGGGTGGGAAAAAAGGTGAGGATGCTCACAAACCTTATAAGGAGGAAGATGGCAAACATTTGAGGTTAGCTTATGGATTATTGATTTTTGTTTTCTTAGACTATTGAGCATTCTTCACCTGTTGAGTTGAGTATGCAGTGTTGTTTAGCACCACACATTCCTGCTTAGGGATTCCTTCTCCTTCCTTGAGAGGCCTCTTGGAGGAGCATTTTACTTCAGTTTTCCACATTCAAGCTTGAGGCCAAGCATCCTCCTTCAGCTACAACATTATTCTTGTAGCAGGAAATGTTATGTTGCAGGGTGTTGCAATGGAGAGATCACAACACCCCTTTCTAAGCTTATCTTTCAGAGGAGGGAGCCTCCCTTTCTTTGCAAGATCTGTACAGGAGGTTTCTGAGCATATTGAACATCTTGGCATGTGGCCAAAGTAGTATCTATCTCCTACAACGTAGTTCTTTTAAGGAACTGCGTCATTTTTCCCAATGTTGCAGTAGTAGGGTTTGAACCCTTGCTTGTGAGCTTATTCCTTGGAGGAAGGGCCAACCCTTCTCCTGGAAAGCTCTGTATTTCATTCTTCTTATATTATTTGTACATTTCATCTATATTTATACAGAACTATAGTATAATTGTGTTTTCCAGGTCTATATCTACAGATCTACACTTTTATACATTGTACTCTCTTGAAACCCTTGTCGGGTTATTCTTATTTTGCATAAAAAGGAAGGAATCTCCAATTTCTCAGCCATTGGATGATTTTACACACTAGATATATTATTTTTCATTATTTTCTACATCAAAACCTCATTAAAATAACACTATTTCATGCTTCAGTAATTTTTGTTAAGCAAAGTCATGGGGTTTGGGCTTATTTGAGTCATATTGGCTTGGGGAGATTTGTTTATGTTGGCTAGAAGGATTTGTTTCAGCTCCAATTATGGATGTGAGTTGCATGAAGTATATTATAAGGTATCTAAGTCCCATTTCTCATATATATAGCGTTATTTTATGAAGACAGCTATTTTATGCCCTATATTGTTGCATTTCCCCACTTTGGAAGGAGTGTATAGGCCATATTCTTGTTGTTGATCATTCATCTGCTGGTTATATGTTCTCTTACATATTATGAGCTGATTTACATTGCTATTTTCATGATTTTATGAAGCTCAAACTTTATAATATCTTCAGATATTCTTATTGTTGTAGAAATTCCCTATTTTGGGATATTACATTGATTTAGGGGACACTGGGAAAATTTTGTTTAGGCTCTATCTTGAGCTAGATTCGACCGTTCTAAGAGTGTGAATAGTCAATTTTGACAATATCATACATTCCAGACTCATTGGTGAGGGTTTTAGATCCATCAGAGGACTTTTGAGCATTTTTTTTTGCTTCAGAGAAGTTATAGGGGCCATAAGGGCCACCAGTGTCCACCAACAAAAAGAGGCTTAGCCAGGGCAGCTATAGGCTTATCTCAGTAATAAAATATTCAATTTTGGATGTTTCATACATTATGGAACTAATGGTGTTGTTTTCAGAGCCTGTAGAGGAACTTTGAAGGCTGATATGCTTCAGAGAAGTTCCAAGGGTCACTAGGGCCACCAAGTGCCAGCAAGATAATGAGGCATATCCAAAGAAGACAATATCCATTATTAACAAACAAATAGTAATTTCTAACTATAATGAGTCTTATGAATCCAATATAATGATTTGTAGAAGCTTTTGAAGAATTTTGAAGGCCGATATGCTTCAGAGAAGTTTTCAACGAACCTAGAGCCAAGGGGTGCCACCAGGTGTTGGAGGCGAAACCAGAGCAGTCAGAGGCCAATTTCTGCAAGTGAATAGTATATTATGATTATTTTGGACATTTTTAATTTGATGAAAGGATTTGCAGAGGCATTTTAAGACTTCTGAAGGTCAAATAGCCACATGGAAGTTTTGGGCAACCCAGGGCCAATAGTGGATGGAGGCCTAGATTGGGGAGCCAGAGCTCATTTTGAGCAAATGATCAGCCTATTTTGGATGTATGATATATGCTAGAGACAATAGAAAAGGTTTCAGGGACAGAAAAGGGATTCTGAGGGAGTTAGTGCGAAAGATAAGCTCAGGGAATCTTAAGGGCATCGACTCAAGGAGTCAAGTCTAAGGGAGCCAAGGTTCATCTTCAGAGAGATTTTAGCCATTCTAGGGATATAATGGTATTCTAAACCCATTTTTTCAATTCAGATAACCATTGGAGTTTATTTTTAACTTGTCAAAGAAATTTTCCATACTAATCCCAAAGAGCCAAGTCAGATGACATAGGCTCAAGGAGATGTAGCCCATGATTATCGGGTGAAATCCTTTATTAAATTTGCTGTTATTTGTCGATGATTATTTGCTGCATTATATGGTTGTTTCATATACTTAATATTAGCAAAAAAAAGTGATCTTAAAGCACTTAAACAATTAAAAAACACACACACATTTTCAAGTATAAAATTCTGCACAGTTATGTATAAGCACGATCATTTATTTGTTTAGCTGAGTGGGAGGTGCTTGCGCATAATAATTTCAAGTTATCCACCCATTTTCAAATCAATAAGACAACCATAGGATTGCCCATGAGCATTCGCAGTTTTGGAAGGCTGAATTTCCTAAAGAATAGGGATTGCATTCCACATGAGTTGCACAAGAAAGGCAGGCTGAGTAGAGGCTGAAAATTGGCTAAGTGTTTGTCGATTTTGTCCGGATCAGTGTGAGACAGTTGTGAGAGTAAAGGAGACTCTTTTGAGAAGAGTGCATTGTAATTGTTTCGTGATTCCTTGGTGAATATACAATAGAAGATAGAGGGGTTTTGAGCAGTAAGCTTTCCCGTGGAAAATATCTGTGTTGTGGTTTGATTTGCTTCTTTATTTACTTATTGTGATTGGGGATCGTGTTTATTTTCTGCACTTGATTTGTGGAAGGATTCAATATTTTTCTCTAGTATATTGCAGGATCATATTTAATCCATTGATATACATATTGTTTGTATAACTTCTACATGGTATCAGAGCACAGGAAATCACTATAGTGGAGAATAAATTGAGTTTGTGACTGAATAGCATTTGAATTCGCAAAAGTATTCTTTGGTGCGACAAGCGGATCGGGATCAAGATGGATTTCAATGGCTTGAGATTGGAGTATGCACTCGAGGCCAGTTCCAATTATATTTCGTGGAAATACATGATACACGCAGTTCTGGAGGACAACGGGTTGAAATAATTCATTGATAATGACATTCCAAAACCTGTAGTAGCAGATGCCGCTCTTCTTTATGCTTGGAAAAAGAAGGTTGCAAAGGCGAGGAGGATCTTACTGGAGGGAGTACGAGACCACATTTTCTGAACTCTCCATGGAAAAGCGACTCCATATGCAATGTGGAAGGCTTTGACATATCTGTTTCAGAGTTGCAGTGACCATAGAAAATTGGCACTGAAGGAAAAGCTCAGGAAAATAGAAATGGAGAAAGGCGACACTATTCAAAAATATTTAACCAAGTTTGTCCAATGTCGAGATGAACTTGGGAGCATTGGAATTATTGTCGCGGATGATGACTAGATGAGCCTAGCTCTTCTAGGCCTTTGCAAGAGTTGGCATATTTATCAGGACTCTGTCAATAGGAGGGAGAAGCTGCTAGATTGGGAACAAATTTGGTCGGATTTGGTGCAAGAATAATTCAAGCAGAATACCAGGGATGGATCTTCATCTAAGACATATGATGAAGAAAATTTCACCTTGGATGGTAAGGTGAGGAAGGGGAAGGGAAATAAATCCTATTCAAAATCTGACCGGCAAAGAAGGCAAGAAGCGCAACATGTCCAGAGTAAAGTATTTTCACTGTCACAAGCATGGACATTATGCCACTAATTGTCCACAAAAGAAGAAGAACAAGAAGGCATAGGGATTTGCACTTGGTGAGGCTTTGGCCTCACAATTTGAGTTGGAGTTCTCGCTCATCTCATGCATGGTGTTAAGCACAATTGGATCAGTTTGGTAATTGGATAGTGGTGCATCTTTCCACATGAAGAGAGACAAAGAATTTTTCAGTAGCTTGGAGGAGAAGGACCTCTAGATGCATATCGAAATGGGTGATGATGAGCGGTACAATGCTATCGATATTGGTACAGTTACCTTCCAGAGACAGTCAGGTAAACCCTTCTTATTAAAATATATAATGCATGTACGAGGCTTGAAAAAGAATTTAGTTTCAGTCGCAATGTTGGAGGATAGAGGTTATGATGTGGTTTTCAGTGAAGGGAAATCTTTCCTTCGACACAGCCACAAGAAAAGCCAAGAAGATTTGGATTCGTGTGAAGAATATATACAAACTTGATGTAGATGGCTACGCAACATTGATGGCTAATGCAGACAAAGTGGTGAGTGAGGATGAGGGTGAGCTATGGCATAGGAGATTGGGCCATCTACACCACGGAGCCTTGAAGGTCATGCAACGGATTTCTATGGGGCTTCCAAAGGGTACTCTTGCGCAGGTAGACACATGCAAGGGATATACCATGGGGAAGTATGCAAAAGCCACTTTTCACAAGAATGAGAACCGAGCAGCATAAATCCTTGAGAGAGTTCACTAAAATGTGTGTGGACCATTCTCTACAGCTTCGACAACAAAGCACAGGTATTATGTGTTATTTGTTGATGATTTTTCTAAAAAGTATTGGATCTACTTCATGCAGAAGAAATATCAGATGTTGTCAAAATTTTGTGAGTTCAAAGCACTGGTGGAGAAAGACACGGGGAAATATGTGAAGGCTCTTGGGAGCGACAATGGTGGTTAGTACATCTCCAATGAATTCAAGAAATTATATAGCGAAGAAGGAATTCAGAGAGAGTTGATTGCGCCTCATAACTCACAACATAATGGGGTCACAAAAATAAAGAACAAAACAATTGTGGGTGCATCACGAGTGATGTTGTGTGATGGAATTCCGTTGCATCTGTGGGTGGAGGCATGCAACACAATGGTATTTGTGCAAAACCGTCCTCATCAGATACTTGGCATGAGTACACCAGAGGAGGCTTTTTCTGGTAAGAAACCCGATGTTTTATATTTTAAAATTTTTGACTCATCTTTCTATTTCCATGTGACCAAATATTTTAGGAAAAATCTCTACCCAACAGCTGAGATTGGGATATTTGTGGGGTACACTAATACTCCCCACAACTATCATGTGTATTTTCCAAACAACATGATGACTGTTGTGATATGGGATATAGAATTTGATGAGGAGAAAGGCATGTAATTGTCCGAGCTCGATTTGCATGCAGATGAGGAACTCTTGGTTCAAAAGGATGAACCTAAAGATGTGGAGTAGCTACATGTGGAGGATTATGGAGTGGCAGAAAACACTCATGTAGAGACATCCACCAGAAATGGTAGAAGGTGCACAATGGAACCTTTGGAGCTAATTCTTCTGCTAGAGTAGATGGCACTACTATTGTAACCATAGGAATTACAGTAGCAGGGACTTCTTGTGCTTTGGTGGCTTCTTTTTATTGGACCAATTTTTCCATCTCAATCTCCATCTCTTTAATATGAGATGTTAACTGCAATATGAGATTCATCATCTCATCCTTTTGATTTGATTCTTGTAAAATATCCTTCGCCTGTGGATACTCTGTAGGAGGTAATTTCAATTGTTTTCTAAGTGAAACTATATCAGCATTGTTCTTTTTAATTAGTTCCTCTGTAAATTTTACGTTAGTAGGATCATAACCCACCTCAATCACTAACTCCTCCAAAGATTTGATTCTGGTATCCTTAGCATATGATGAAGCTTTCTCAACTTTGAGCTGATCTCTTATATTTATCAAAGTATTCTGGAGCTTTTGAGAACTCATTTCTTTTGTAGTCATTGTGGAATATATCATCTCTGAACTCTATTTATGGAATTCAATTTGGTCCAAGGGATGAATGTCTTGGACTGGTACTTCAAGATCAACCTTTTTGTAATCAGATGTTGTTTTAGGAGTTGGTACTATGGGTTGAAGTAATGTCATTAAAATTTCTTGTTCTTGTAATCAAAGGCTGAAAGAAGCCTATTTTTTATGCTATAATTATGCTTTAAATATTGAGAATAAATATCATTCTGTATTTCCTCATTTTAAGCTTTAATCTCTTTATACTTTTCCTTAATGTCCACATCTTTGTCCTCTGTCTGTTTTGATGATGATACTTCTACACTATGTTGTTTCTGGATCAACTGTGTATTGGCAGTGGTAGGTTTCTGTTCATTTTAAATCACTGTGGGAGGCATGGTGTCTTTATCTGCAATCTATGTGTCTAAAACCTCAACTGTTTATTTTTCTTTATCTGTTGGATTTTTCTATGGATTCTTGTTGTACCTAAGTTTAAATTTTGTTTATGTGGTAGTTTCATCAGTGTAAGATCATTCTTCCCTATTTCTTTTCATGCCTCTGTCTTCTTGAGCGGGAGTCTGCAAAATGTGACTAGTATCACTTTTCTTATCAGCTTCTACTAGTGTATTTTCTAACCATTTTGTCTAGTTTGAAAATTTCTCAATGTCAGGCTTCTTCTCATGAATGTATGGAGTTACCTTACATTTAACTCTCATTTCACTGATTATACCATATGGATCATAATACCAAAGAAAAATTTCGCTGAATTTGTATTCTAACAACTGTTTTTCTGCTTCTGTACCTACTTCTTTGTTATTACATATGAAGGGACCCACTTGGTTCTTCAGTTTAAACTGGGTTTTCTTCTTAGTAGCCAAAAAGTTTGCAGAATATCAGTTCAAAATCTATCTTATATACTCTAAAGCAAACAACCTTATAGGTAAATATTTTGGAAACTTGTAAAGGATGAGGGTTGTCCCATAAACCATAAACTCTGATTTCAGTGTGATTTTGGTATAAATACCAATCACCTGTCCTACTCTGTTCAGATAACTGTAAAACACTCTTGATTTCATCACTGATCCTGGGTTGCACACTATTTTTTAGTATATTTACCAATGGATGGATGAAACAATCTGTAAAGTCTGCATAAGTAAACTCATTTCACTCCTTTCTAATCAAGGAGGTCCAGAAAATAATAGATAGTGGATTTCCTTCTACATCCATATTTTGAAGAGTTATAGGAAACTTGTCTGACTGAAAGTAAAGGAACATATGGAAAATAAATGAAGCATACCTAAAGACACATTCAATAGGTAATTTAACAAGTTGTTCATGGATTCTATCAGCAATATACTGGGAAAAATTGTAGATAACTGTAGGGGGTTGACCAGGTACAAAAATGGACAGGAAACCAAGTATAGATGCATTAGTATGTTCATCTATGAAATATCCAAGGATAAAAGACAACATGGAAATAATGTGTCTGGTTCCTTCTGGGAATTTGGAAGAGGAGTATGAAGGGTTGAGCTTGGGGATTTCTTGGACTGCAAAAGGTTACTTATGATTACTCTGACTAAAACTAGAAATTTTGTATCAAATAATGCAATTTTCTTGACCTTATAGCTTTAACTAAGCATATCAAGGGTTATTAGTGAAATTTTTGTAATAGAACAATATTTAAAATATCAAATTTTGTAAGAGAGGACTTCTGAGTACTGTGGAAAAGGCTTAGGAGATCTCAGAGGGCTTTTTAGGCCTGAAGATGGCTAAATTCACTTCAAAATTGTTCTAAAAACCGGTCACAGCTTCCAAAACCTAAAAAATATTTAGGGTTTCATCTATCTAAAGAATTTCTAAAGAAAATAGGTATTATTATAGGCAAACAGGTTGGTTAGGCTTCAATGAATAGTATAATTCTTTTCAGATGGATGGATAGGTCTCTTTTTCTGAAGAATACCTGTGAAAATTCAAAAATTTGTTGCGGAAAAGGGTTTGTTGGGTTTTGAAAGCTTTCAAAAGCTTATTGTGGTCTTTATATGCAGTCTGGAGGCTTCTCAGTGATTGTAGCTATTGATTCTGACAATTTATGTTATTTTTGAGGTGAAACAGAGGCGACAATGTGATTTTCTCGTTCTAGAGAGTTTTTATGAGCAGAAAGGTAACAAATAGCTTGAAATAAGTGCATTCAGTTGTTTTTATAATGAATTTGATTTAAACAATGAATGCATTAACTACCAGTCAATTCAAATTATAGGCGGTTTGGGCACGGAGGGGAATTACTGCAAGTGGTTTTCACAAAGTTGAAAAGCGGTAAATGGTTTTCGTTGAATTGATGCGATCCAACAAAAATGTGACGCGTGGAGGAGAGATAAAGGTTCAAAACAACCTTTATCGCAAGTTTCAATTTGGTTATTGATCGCGCAATTTAATTTGTGATGGGATATTTTCACCGTCAGATCTGATGAAATGGAGCGAATGGTCAAGATTTAATGATGAAGATGCGGGGTAATGGGCGTGGGGCCCGGGATTATTTATGCGGTGTGAATGGATTATATATTAAAACATAGATTTAAAATATAGTTTATATATGAAAATATAATATGTGGGTTTAATGTTATTTAAAAAATGAAATGGATGTATGTGTAATGTAAACATTTGGCGGGTTAATATAAAAAGGGATAGTTTAAACCTATGGGAGTGGGGATAAATATCATGTGGGGAATAAAAAATAGGTTTAAAATTTAAAATATGGGTGGAATAATAATAAAAGGAATTAACTATAATACGAGATAGGAAAGGCTAATAAGGAGCTAATACATAAGTTAGTGTGTTAAAAAATAATCCAAGTTTAATTTAAAACATAATAAAGGGTAATAATTTAAAAGTCCCAATATAATATCTTTATATTTAAACTTATGATAAAATGTTTTTTATGGGTTTTTGGGTATATTTGGGGTAAAAGGGAATTAGTCATAGGATTTTAATTTTCTTAAGTATAATGAGTTTTACACCTAGGAAAAGGGGCTTTTGTGAGTGAAACTGGATGATGATGGAAAAAGGGAAAATGAAGGGGAAATCATCAAAATGTAAGGGATGAAGTATTTTACAAGGGAGATAACTATTTAGAGGAAGTTAATGAAAGAATTGACCAAGTTCTACTTGTCCATGATTGTAAAATCTGCTTTTGCCTACCCTTATGCTACCCTAACATTTTTTCTTCATTTTACTTGGGTGCATTTGAGCTTGCAAACCCTTATTCATTTTTCTTTTAAAACAAAAAACTAACTAATTATATCCTTATTCCTTCCAAGGGCTTAGATTAACCTTTTGAACTCCTTATTTATTCTCTACCTAACTACTGATCTGCCAAAATTAATTTGTTTGGCAAGATATTTATCTTCTATCTATCAGCATGAAAAAGTCAATATTAAGCTATTTAACTCATCATGGATTATGGAATTTCGAACAAGCTGCATATAATCATTTATTTTGTAGTAAAAAGTAACTAGTAGTGGAATTTTGACTTGCATCACTTTCATGTCTTATTATTATTTCGTTTTTGTTTGGGGTTCATTTTTTCTATTCTTTTTTTTTATATTTTTCTTTTCAAGTCCTTTTATTTTTCTTTTAGGACTTTTACCCTCTTTACATTTTTTATTTTCTAATATGGGAAAACAATTTGCAGAAAGAAAAGTATGTACATATTTCAAGACTAATTAAAGTCAATTCAAAAATTATGAATCCTATTATTATAGGACCCTAAAAGTGGCTCCACATGGGGATGACATTTCTTGGTGAAATGTCAAGAACTTTGAGACTAGTAGCCTTTGAATTTTGACTTTGTTGGCCTTGAGAATGTTTTCTGAGATCTGCAATTATTAGTACTTACGATATTTAATCCTTCAAATATTAGGGCCTTCTCTTTGGGCTTCAACTTTGTTAGGAAAAACATCCAATCCAATCTAAAATCTGTTATGTACAATGATTAAAGTAAACAAAGTTAACTACTTTTTATTCTAAAGAGTAGTAATGTGTAGAAATTATATGCACTAAGCATGCATATATCCAAGATTCTCTTGATCACACACTATTTTAACTTCATGCAAAATACAGAATCTATTCCACCATTGATCATCACATGCAGAAATAAACACAATTTCAATGCACACATGAAACCATAAAAATTCACACACATTAACATAGTTGTTTACACGGGAAAGCCGGAAGCTAAAAACCCCAACTATCTGTATATAATATATGTCATAGAGATCATGTAACAATCCTCATACAAATATTATCACAAGCTCTTAGTACAATCCAATCGCTACACACTAATCAAGTCCGATCTTGCAAATCCATGCACCGATCTTTGCCACATGCTAGCCTGCCTCTATTGTGCAATCCAAGCTGATTACAAAGACCAATTCAATGTAATCCCACTCTCATTGACTGCGTGATTATCATTGGCAACTCCAATGTATATGTAGATGCAATTCATGCATCACTATAGTCACAACAGATAGTCTATCTTGCCCTTTCACCTATCTCTCCACTGGTCTCCACTAAAACTGCCATGCATTGTAGTTAACTGATGTATTCTTCAGTTGATTAATGAGTTATTATTTAGTGAATTAATTAACTAATTAATTCACTCCACTCTCACTAGTTTATCATTCAGCTAGACTAGATACAACTATCTCAACTGAGTCTAACTGAGTTAAACTGAATACAACTCCATAACTACTTCTTCCAACTGTGTCATAACTCTGCCACTTGAGTTCTAACTGATTCCTCCATGTAATAGCTCCAGTAAACCCTTAGGAATAACTTAATTCATTTTGTCAGCTGATGTGCCACATTTGTGCACTGAACTGAAGTGCTCCAAGAGAATAAGTTGTTGTTTAGAGTTTGATTATTATTAAGAGCTAATAATAATCGACATGCATCTATTTTTAGATCAGCGATCTATAAATAGACTTTGCCCTATCTTCTAAAAATAGAATCTCATCTATTTTTCACATTTGACCAACCATTTACAAATAGCCTCCTGCTACATAAATAATATGCTCACCATTTCTAAAAATAGACATACACTTAAAAATAGCCTGTGTGGACCCCACCTAGTTTAGGTGATCATTTTCCAACTAGGATCAAGGATGATGTTTCAGGATGCCTCCTTCACTGTTTCTTGTTGAAATCTTCAACATAATGCTTCAACATTATGCAATTGACAGGTCCACCTAGCAGATTTGATCCATCCATTTCTTTTAAAAAGAAAGCATTGTTACCTCTGTATCCATAAATAACATAAGGTCCTTTCCACAAGAAATCAAATTTCCCATGTTTACCTTTCTCTTCTCTCCTTGAATCCCACTTTAGAACTTTATCACCTATATAGAAATCATCTTCTTTACTCTTCTTGTCAAAAATCTTCTTAGTCTTGTGTTGGAAAACTTGAGACTTAAGATAAACCTCTTCTCTGGTTTGCTACAAGTGTATGGTTTGGTTAATTATTCTTTGAATATCATTGGTTTCAAATTTTAGTTCTTGGATTATCTTCATTACAGGTACTCTTAAGGAATATGGTAAAACAACCTCCATCCCATAAACAAGCTGGTAAGGGGATGTACCAATAGATTTCTTAGTGGTAAGTCTATCTACCCATAAGGCATTAACTAACCTCTTGTTCCAAGTTTTCATGTTGTCTTCTAGTAATTTCTTGATGATGTTCACAAGGCTTTTATTGGAGGATTTAGCAAGGTCATTACCTTGAGGGTAATATGCAGTAGAATGGCCAAGGTTAATGTGGTATTTATGACAGAATTCAATCATATTTTTGGATTTGAATGCAACTGCATTTTTAGTGATGATATTTTGGGGGAATCCAGATCTTGAGAGTATGTTTTTTTCTAAAAATGAGATTATGACACTGTCAATGGCTTTCCTGGAGGGTATGGCTTCTATCCACTTAGTGGAATAGTCTGTGGCTATCAGAATCCACTTGTGTTGGGCTCAGGATGGAGGCTGAATTTCACCAATGAATTCAAGGACCCATTGTTGAAAAGGCATTTCTCTTGAGATGGGTTGTAAGGGCCGGGGTAGCATATTTTTCTTTCCTTCAAATATTTGGCACTTGTGACAGGAGGTCACATACTTTTTTACATCTAAAAACAAGGCAGGCCAATAAAAGCCAACTCTCAATATTTTTTTTACAGTAGTTTTCCAGTAGAGATGTCCCCCACAGTCACCTGCATGAAATTCTTCCAAAACTTTGTCAGCTTATTCTTTAAGAAAACAATTCAATAAAATTCCACCATGATCTTTCCAAAAGAGTGCATTGTCTATGATACAAAATATTATTGCCTTTAACTTTAAAAATATAGCTTTGGTTCTTGTTAATCCAGGAGGAGCTTGTAAATTTAGTAATACAAATACAATATCTGCATACCATGGTGAGTTTGAAAAGGCTTCACTGATCTCTGGAGTTGCCATCTCTTCCTGATCATCTATTTGGGCAATAAAATTAATATCTAAAGCATGAAAATTTTATTCAGCCATGAGTTTGGCTAAACCTTGACCTTTTATGAGTTTGGTGGGTTTGATTTCTATGTCATTTTCCAAAATTGTAGCAATCCACTTACCTCTTTTGCCATCAGGTCCATTCTATGTTAGAATGTCCTTTACAACTGCATTTGGAACATAAGCAATGATATGGGAATAAAGAATGTACACTCTAAAATCTTTGATTGCCTTTACTAAAGCTAGGGCCTGTTTTTCCATTATGTTATATTTTAAAGTGGCATCTCTGAGTGATTTGCTAAAGAAAGCAACGTGCTACTCATAGCCCTGGTCATTTTTATACAGTAAAACTGCAGCAATAGTGTGTTCTGAATCAAAGGAGAAAATAATGAAATATTTTTTAAATTCAGGACTTATAAGGACTGGTGTCTTTGCTAAGGCTTGTTTAATTGATTTAAATGATTTATTTGCCTCAACCACCCATTTAAATACTGAGTCTTTTTTCAACATATTGTTAAGCTCTCTAATTATTTCAACTAGGTTTGAGATGAATCTTCTGAGAAAGTTAATTTTACCTAAGAAAGCTTGTAATTATTTAATATTCCTAGGAGGACTAATGTTGATAATGGACTCTATTCTAGCTGGCTCTATCTTAATTCCTTCTTTAGATATAATATGTCCTAATAATTTACCTTCTTCCAATCCAAGTAAAGTCTTCTTAGGATTTAGAGAGATGCCAAATTTCTTGTATTTGAGAAACACTTTTCTGAGATGGTCTAAATGTTCATTATCAGTCTTTGAAAATACAGTAATTTCATTTAAATAAATCACAAGGAATTCATGAATTTCCTTTGCAAAGGATATATCCATAGCTCTTTGAAAAGTGGCTCCTACATTTATTAACCCAAAAGGCAGTTTCACATACATGCAAGTGCCCCATGGAGTAGTAAAAGAAGTTTTAGGTTGACCTTTTGGTTGGACTAGAATCTAGTTATATCCAGAGAATCCATCTAACAATGAAATTATGGAAGAACTAACCGCCCTCTGTAGAATGTGATCCATCTTAGGGAGAGGGTAGTTGTCTTTTAAGGACACTTTATTTAAATTTCTGAAATCAACTTGTGGTCTGATTTCTCCTGTCTTTTTCCTAGTGGGAAGTAGATTAGAAACCCAATCAGAATATTTGATTGGTGCAATTATTTCGGCTTCATACATTCTCTTAACCTCTTTCTCTATTAAAGGCATCAAAACAATAGTTATCCTTCTAAGCTTCCATTTAAAAGGTTTTTGGTATTCTTTTATGGGTATTTTATGTTTTATTTTTCTATTGTCATAGGATTTTAATTCCTCATAAATCTAGGCAAATACATCCTGAAATTATTTAAATAGAGCTATGTATTTTATTTTTTCTTCATGTGGTAAGGCTTTTGAAAGTTTAATCATCTTAGGTTTTAACTATGTTCCTATATTACACTCAATATCAGATCTTAATGGCTCCATTTTAGGTTATCTTGCAACATCATTAGAGTCAAACAGATCTTCTAAAGGGGCTAATCCCTTACGTAAAAAGTTGTCTTTGAGGTTTAAAATATTAGATTCATCATCTACTAACTCTTCAATCTCTACTTTTTCTAAATTATCTATGTCTAATTGACTAAATTTAGTAGGTTTAGGAAAATATAAATTATTTACATGTAAATTATTTAAATCAATCTCATTATCTAAGTTCTGATCTACTGTACAATATGTGTCTATATTACAACCCTGAAATTCTCCTTCATTGTTCATGAAATGATAAATCTGTTCATCTTGTGAAAAAATTTGCCAATATTTAAGATTGTCTAGAATTGTAGGTATGTGTTTAACTTCTACAATATATCTATGATTTGGTTGAAATGACAAATTATAGGTATTAGCAAAAGTTGCTAAGCAGTGGGCATGTATACTCTGTTTTCTTGGGATTGCAGAAAAGTCACATTCCAGCAGTTCCTTAATAATATCTAAAACAATATATCTATATCGGCTTAATTTTGTATTATAAACAGAATATTCTCCAATTATATTTTTCACAATTAACTCTGAGTCTCCCATAATTGACACTCTTTTGCCTCCGAAATTCCTAACAATCTGCAGTCCTAAAGTAAGAGCTTCATATTCAGCCATGTTATTTCTACATTTAAAATTTAGTGTAAAAGCATGACCTTCTGCATGATTGTTTTCCATATTGTGTAACCAAACTGCTGCTCCTGCTCCTAATTTATTAACCGATCCATAAAAATCTAAGTGCCACAATGATTCATGAAAAATGTTTTCACTATCTGGTGCTTTGTTTTTCTCTTTTAGTTCACTATTGTTTTCAATTCCAGTTTCAGTGTTACATAAAATGAATGAATCCATGTCAGTAGGTGTAGAGTATATAGGATAATTTCTTGGTATTTCTACACTACTAACCATATGCTTCATCAATGTTTCTCTATAAAGTTTCTTTGGTTGGCCAAAAACTGATATTGTTGCATAAGACATATCAAGTTGTAGAGATCCCTCCAATTTAGCTCCCCATGAGAGGGATAACAACATTCCATACTTGGGAGGGACGTCAGCTACTACAATGTCCATGACTGTGCTTTTTCGAGGATATTGAACTAAAGTAACACATAAATCTTTTATCAAACCTAAACATTTCACTTTGCTGGAATCAAATAAGAAGAGATCTTTGTAAGGTATAGTTATGTATAAATTCAGGGTTTACATTATTGCTCTTGTCATTATATTGTGTGAAGCCCCTGAATCTAGCATTGCATTATGTAAAATATGATCATGAATAGTTAAGCTAATGTAGAAAGGTGGAACTACTCCATCTTGGCATTTCCCATTAACTTTAGGACCAAAGATTAACTCTGGTTGATCATCACTTAGATTTATTGAATCTTCTCCATCATTCATATTTAAAGTTTCAATGATAGGTATTTTTTATAAGTCATGTTTTACCAACTCTGTCAAAGGAATTGGTATCTTTAATTTCACAATTTCAGCTTTGATATTAAATGGAGCTTGTGATTTTCCTAGCTGAATTATCTCTTCTTTTGTAACTGTAGTTTGGGTAGGTTTGTCTTATTTTTCTACTGTTGTTTTCTCATTTTCTGTTTTTATTTCTAATGTCTTACTATTTTTGGTTTTCTTTTTACGAACAGTTTGAGAAGTAGTAGACGTTTTTGCAGATTTTGTATTTTCAGCAGCTCCTTTAGCAGTGGCAGCTTTTGGATCAGCAGTAGGTGTTTTGGATTCTAAAATTTCTATTTTAGCATAATTAGTTGTCTTGGCAGCAAATTTTTTTTGAGTATCTTTTTATGTTTGGACAACATCATCTGTGATGTCAACAATTTTGGGACTAGGTGAAATTTTAGGACTTGAAACTTTCTGAGTTGAACTAGAGTTTTGTTTGGTTTCCCTAGGGAGAATTTGCAGAACTTTAGTGGTAGGAGCCTCTACTGTTTTCTTTTTTTTTGTTTGGACAGATTTCTTTATATAAGGCTCTATATTTTTCTTTCTCCTAAGGTTATATTTCTTATGGAAGTCATTGATAGTAAACTCATAACCTTGCTTGTAATCAAAATACTCACCAGAATCTAATTGCAGTTTTTGTAATTCATATAACTACTGGTTTTCTTGTGTAAGAAAAATGGTGTTATCATCATTAATACCCATTATATTTATGATGTCTTCATCATCTTCATTTTGATGAGAAATTTCAGCATACTTCTCTTAGAATGGTGGTCTTCTTGTTTGGTCAGGTGTTGATTCTCTAGATTTTCCAGTGTTGGTGTTTTTCCTGAAATTGGGATTTCTAATTTGAGGTAATTGTTGTTGGTTATCCCACTGTGGCTTCCTTTCCATATTATCTAATATATCCATCATTATCTCTAATTTTTTTGCTAATTGATCTATTTTTAAATTTGAAGTAGATGTTTCCTATTTTATTGTTACTCTCCTTTCATTCCTTAATCTAGCTTTCTTTGCTAACAGATTTTCCTCTACACTAACAACATTACTTTGAATCTGCTCTAAGGTCTCTGGATTTCTCTCTCTTAATTGATAGGCTATATCTGTATCAAATCCATCAGGGAATTCGATAAGGACGGAGTCTAGAGAGGTTTAATATTAGCAGGAATTTCATTATTAATACTGTTATATCTAGCACAATAATCTTGAATTGTTTCATTTGTTGCTCTTTTTATATTTTCAAATTCAGATAAGATTTGTAGTGGATCTTTCTTATTTTCCTATATATTAAGAAATAATCTATGAAAAAATTCTAAATCATCAATACTACAAGCATTTAAAACTTTAAACCACTTTTTTACCTCACCAGTTAAGGTTTGAGCAAAAAGTCTCATTTGGACATCAACATCATCTATTTCATGAAGTTTAAAGTAGTCTGTCATCTTATTAACATGCTGTTGGGCAGTATAATGAGTGATTGCATCAAATTGAGGTATTTTTCTTTGATAATCCTGGGGCATGTCATGTAACTATGCTGGTAGGACCAAGGGAGCATATCTTGCCGCCATGGTTTGAATTCTAGCTTGGCTAGGAGGTAAGTTGGAAGTACTTGGTGAAGAGCTAGAGGTACTCACTGATGTAGTTAAAGAACTTGCAGATGAGATTGGAATACAAGAAGATGTACTGGAAAATGTAGTTGAGATGATAGAAGATGAAGTTGTGATATATGAAGAGGTGCTTGGGAATGAGAATGATGTATTGGAAAATGCAGAAGAAAAACTAGTGGATGGACTTGAGGTGGTGGAAGATGGGAATAATATTCTAGGTTGAAATGGTTGCTTACGAAAAAATGAATTTGTGGAATGAAGTATGGTGGAAATAATGGATGAAGTGGTAGTGTGATCCAGATTTTATGTAGGAACGCAACAGAATATAGATATAACCATAAACATAGAGATGCAGCAGAAATAATGCTTCATTTCATTAATATAAAATATCTGACATATGCTTACAGACATAATGGAAATAAAAATAGCTAGGGTGCTAGTA
The DNA here is from genome assembly GCA_034641835.2 of Pinus albicaulis. Classification (NCBI taxonomy): domain Eukaryota; kingdom Viridiplantae; phylum Streptophyta; class Pinopsida; order Pinales; family Pinaceae; genus Pinus; species Pinus albicaulis. The sequence goes on from CM076583.1 coordinate 35,636,441, forward strand.
GTGTATCTATGAGAAGAGATGTGGCAGCTACAGACCTCTAAATTGTGTTACAATGAGGCTCAAGGGTCTATTTATTATTGAGAAACAATGGAAAAACTCAAACGTCCAAAAACCTAACCCTAGGAGATGAAGCGCCAAAACTGCGGGTCCCGTTTGGGTAAATTGGTGTTTCAACTTCCCAGGGACGTAACTTCGGTATACGATCTCTGTTTGACGTGTATCATACCTCGTTAGAAATATCTATCCGAAGATTACAACTTTATATGTGAGAAACATCGGTCCATAAACTCATGTTGCTCTCGGTTTTCCCAAAAAACGTCGTTTAGGGCCTCAAAACGTCTCCAGAATTTTAGGACCTGAAAAAATTCTAAAAATAGTAAGTTGTGTTGCAACTTAAAAAATAAACGAACTGATGGTGGGGGTTCAAATGGAATAGGTGGGTGGCTACCAATATCCACCTGGATCGTCAAGGCCCCAAAACGACTCCGAGAGTGCAGGACCCGAAAACCTGCTAAAAATAATAATTTGTGCTGAATGTGGAAAGCTGCAGGAATTGATGGTGCCGATCCAAATGGAATAGCTGGGTGGCCACCGATATCCACTTGGATCATTCCTCCCTCCTTAGGAAGAAATGTTCCCAATTGCGTTGAGATCCTCTATGAGATGAGGAAAATTCTATTGAACTGGGTATTAGATTAGTTGAAGATGTCATGGACCTGTTGGTGGACATGCTAGATGCATTAAGTAATTTTGGTTTCTTTATCAGCCTCAGACAGTACATGTGAGGATTCTATATGTGTAGTTGCAGGAGGTTTGGCAACATCAGGCGGCGGTGCGTCGGGGGTCAGATCAATGGAGTGCTTATCCTGACGGTGTAGAGGAACCTTTGTGAGTGAGGAGAAAATTCCCTTGTATTCATCCATGACTTTGTCAATCTACTACAGCCGTGTAGGGGAACCCTGTTTCGAGGTTGTGGCCCCAATATTCTTCTTTCCTCGTGAGCGACTTGTAAGGAAAATAAATTTCTTGGTTTGGGAAACAATCTTACTATGTTGTATAGTCAAAGAGATGATAGGAGGTGGTACTACCTCTGGTATCCTATACAAGTTATTTCCCAAAGTAATAATAACAGCATGAGGCCTAGACTCATATACAACATGTCGCCTCCACAAGTATGGTTGGCCCAATAATACATCAGCTACATCAAGAGGAGCAACATCACATAATACCTCATCTGTCAATGGATTGATGTTGTACAGAAGGTGACACTATTGGTGGATGCAGATATCTCTCCCTGGGTGAAGCCACCCAATGGTATACAACTGCGGGTGTGCTATGGTTGGTAGGCCGAGCCGCTTCACGATCTATGCTGAAATGAGGTTCTTTTGGCTGCCACTATTGACAAGGAATTGCAGTGGAGAACCCTTCACCCACATCTGCGAATGGAAGAGGCAATCCCCCTCCTCTGGATCCTCCCTCTAGATCTTGGTGGTGGAAAAAATGGCACTGGGATCTGCATCAATGATTTTCTTCCCCTTTTCATTGCCTTTTTCTCGTTCTAACTCAGGATCAGAAAATGCATCTGATTCAGGTGCCTTTAGCTTGGCCCGACACTCATTTGTGCTATGAGTGGGGTTGTTATGAAATTCACACCACCTCCTAGTGTCCTTCTTTGGATTTTTGGTGTTGTTCTGAGTCACCCCACTTTGGCCTTTCCCGATGTTCTGTGTTTTGGCGGCACCTTTCCCTAGCTTTAGATTCACAGATCCAAATTCTCACTTCTTCTGCTTAAATTTATGCTCGATCTTGGTGGCATAGCGATATTCCGTGCCAAGCGATGTAATGTCAAGGAACTCCATTTCCTCCTGAATTTGTTTGTGTATAAAACTATGATACTTGAGTACAAATGTCTCTCTAAATCTTTAGTGGCACATCCAAAGTGGGTTTTGGATGCAAATGTGCCGTATATGGGTAGTCGTTAAAGGATTTGAGAAAATTTATCCATCATCACATTTCTTTGTTTCTCGAGAGCCTCCTTGAGCAATATTTTGATAGGATCTCATACGGGCCTCATCTTTCTTTTCTTTCTCCATGGGAGGTTGTCGGGCTTTGCGAGGCTGATCTTGCAAGGGTTAAACTAGATTGAGCCCTAACTCCTTATACCCTGACTACGTTGGGGGCATGAAAAGAAAAACAGAGAAAGAGTAGACTACTCTGATATCACTGATCCATATTTTATGCAGGAAAGAAACAGAATACATATATAACCATAAACACAGAGATGTAGCAAAAATAATGCTTCATTTCATTAATATCAAATAACTAAAACAAGCTTACAGACATAATGGAAATAAAAATAGATAGGGTGCTGGTAGCATATCTCTGGGAAGATATGTGGTGGCTACAGACCTCTGAAATGTTTTACAATGAGGCTTGAGGGCCTATTTATTATTGATAAACAATGGAAAAAATGAAACGTCCAAAAACCTAACCGTAAGAGATGAAGAGCCAAAATTGTGGGTCCCGTTTGGGTAAATTGGTGTTTCAACTTGTCGGAGACGTAACTTCGGAATACGATCTCCATTTGATGCATATCATACCTCATTAGAAAGATATATCCGAGGAGTACAACTTTTTATGGGAGCAACATCTCTCGGTTTTCCCAAAAAACATCGTTTAGGGCCTCAAATGGCTTTGGAAGTTCAGGACTCGAAAAAATGCTAGAAATAGTAAGTTGTGCTGCAACTTAAAAACATAACGAACTGATGGTGGGGATTAAAATGGAATAGGTGGGTGGCCACCAATATCCACCTGGATCATTAAGGCCCCAAAACGGCTCCGGGAGTGTAGGACCCGAAAATCTGCTAAAAATAGTAGGTTGTGATGAATGTGAAAAGCTGCAAAAATTGATGTTTCCGGTCTAAATGGAATAGGTGGGTGGCCATAGATATCCACCTGGATCATTCCTCCCTCCTTAGGAAGCAATGGTCCCCATTTCCTTGAGATCCTACATGAGATGAGGTAAATTCTGTTGAACTGGGTATTAGCTTTTTCAAAGATGTCATGGACCTACGGGTGGACATGATGGATGCGTTTAGTAATTTTGGTTTCTTTATCGGCCTCAGAAAGTACATGTGTGTATTCTATATGTGTAGTTTTAGGAGGTATGGCAACATCAGGCGGCGGTGCATCGGGGGTAAGATCAATGGAGTGCTTGTCTTGACGGTGTAGAGGAACCTCTCTGAGTGAGGAGAAAATGTCCTCGTATTCCTCCATGACTTTGTCCATCTGCTGCAGCCGTGCAGGGCCTATTTCAAGGTTGTGGCCCCAATATTCTTATTTCTCTATGAGCAAGTTGTAAGGAAAATAGATTTCCTGGTTTGGGAAACAATCTTACTACATTTTTTGCAGTAGTCAAAGAGATGATAGGAGGTGGTACTACCTCTAGTATCCTGTACAAGATATTTCCCAAAGTAATAATAACAACACGAGGCCTAGAATCATGCATAGCATGTTGCCTCCACAAGTATGGTTGGCCCAATAATACATCAGCTACATCAAGAGGAGAAACATCACATAATACCTACTCCGTGAATGGCTTGACATTGTACAGACGACGACACTATTGGAGGATGCAGATTTATCTCCCTGGGTGAAGCCACCCAATGGTATACGGCTGCAGGTGTGCTATGGTTGGTAGCCCAAACTGCTTCACGACCTCTGCTGAAATGAGGTTCTTTTGGCTTCTGCTATTGATAAGGAATTGCAGTGGAGAACCCTTCACCCACATCTGCGAATGGAAGAGGCGCTCCCCCACCTTTGGATCCTCGGATCCTCCCTCTAGATCTTGGTGGTGGAAACAATGGCACTGGGATCCGCATCAATGATTTTCTTCCCTTTTTCATTGCCTTTTTCTGGTTCCGACTCAGGATCAGAAAATGCATCTGATTTGGGTACCTTTAGTTTGGCCACCAACGACTGTTTGGCCCGACACTTTTTTGTGTTATGAGTGGGGCTGTTATGAAATTCACACCACTTCCTAGTGTCCTTTGGATTTGTGGAGTTGTTCTGAGTCGCCTTGCTTTTTCCTTTCCCCTTGTTCTGCATTTTGGGGGCACCTTTCCCTAGCTTCAGGTTCACAGATTCAAAGTATCACTTCTTCTGCTTAAATTTCTGCTCGATCTTGGCGGCATAGTGATATGCTGTTCCAAGCTATGTAATGTCAAGGAACTCTATTTCCTCCTAAATTTGTTTGTGTAAACAACCATGGTACTTGAGTACCAAATGTCTCTTTGAATCTTTAATACCCAACTTTGTGCACAGGGTATGGAACAAATTCGTCATTTCGTGCACATCTTGATCCCTTTTCTACCGCAGCGTGGTCCATTAGATGTATTTGTCCTCATAGCTCCCCACAGGGTAATATTGTTCCTTGATGCCATCTCAAAACTAATTCCAAGTGGGTGTGGCTGAGAAAAGAGAGGGTTCCTGTTGGCTTGAGGGGTCCTGACCCAGGTTCGGTATGCAAGGTTTGCCAACAAACCCCTATACTACTGGCCCTTTCGGTAGTGACCCACTTTTGCAGGTCATAGTCTCACCCGAAGTAGTATGGGTGGGTGCTGGAACTAGGTTTCCGCACCCTGAGAAAGGAAGGGTAAGGCAAGAAAGGTTGCGTTCTGTTAGAATTACCGTGTTTCTTTGTAGGGTTAATTATGTATCTAATTTCATCCACGTGCACTAGATCTACAATTATATGCTTTTCGTAACATCAACACAACATTACATAAACAGAGCAGAATAGATCTAGATCCAAGCATTCAGTACACAGAATTTTGCAGCAGAAAGACATAAAATATATAACACAGTAATTATCAGCAGTTCATAAAACAGTACTCACAGATTCAGATCTCTAATAATCCTTCGCATTCATTCATTCATCAACCTTTCCTTACAATTCCCTTCACAACCTGCACACACAGCAATAGGTCCGCACACAGCTAGACTAGGATCTTCGCGCACATATCCAGCAGGAGTCTGTTTCCCAAAACCCAAACAGATAGCTTAAACAACAGATTGCATCAATCCTACCCCTTACAGTCCAAAATGCATCTCTATTTATAACAATCTAGCCTCAACGTTCCTATGGTCCACAACCCATGGTTTTCAGACCCCTAGTTTACCCTTTGACCGATTACAATGTGTTTGGGGCTTTGACCCACCCCAAAACCCCTGCGCTATACTAAATATAATAAAAAATAATCAAAATCGACCAGTTTCGTAGCTTGTTAGGAGACCGCGTTCCAACAGTCCCCCAACACAATCTTGTGACTCATCCCAAGTCACTGCATTGGTGCGATGCCTATTTGCGCGTGCAAAGTAGCCAGACTGCGGAAAAATGGAGGGAGTACGTCCTAAATTTGGGCCGTAGTGTCTTGTGTAATGTTGACCAGCGCCAGAGAAGCAGGCCCATCTACATCTGCAGAAACCTGTTCTAACAACCGGTGGAGACGTGTGATGGAAGACTGAGCATCATGTGCAAGCTGGAGTGTGGTATCAGACCATGGCTTCAATCATTTTTGAACAACCTTCTTGGAGTGGCGAAGGTCCTCAATCCTGTCCATGGCGGCTAGGCGCTGCGCGGAGACGGGGGAAGGTGTGGAGGCCCGGACTTGCTCCAGAACAACTTCTTCCTGCTATAATTCCTGTTGGATATGCTAAAGCATGGGATGCTATTGTACTGCCATCCATAGTTGCGTAGCCATTTCAGCCAATTGGGTTCCCTGTGCCAGCTGCTCCTGAATAATACGCGTAACATTAGTGACCACGAAAATCTGCTAGGCTCGTTCTTCTGGAGGCATGTCATACTGCTGTTGCCTGTCTCGGTCACGACGGTGAACCTCTCGCAACACTCTGGAGGATAGTCCTTGTAACTCTGTACTATATAGTTGTGCTAAGTCTACTTGAACATCCCCAGTAATTGGGTCAGAAGTGAAAACTATGGCAGCTCGAGGGAGTAGACATACATTTCTTCTAGTGGGCAGCGTTCGGAAACGACAAAGAAGTCGCAGCAGGTCCTGGTACCACAATGTTCCTGTGGGGTGTGGTTCACAGATAATCCCTTCTATCGGAAGCCCGTGCACACTCCTATTACTGCACTCGGCATCCCCCAGTTCCATTAGTAGTTCCTCTGGCAGGTTGCGGTCCATCCTTTTGACAAAGAGACAAGCATTACAGAGAGTATGGATGGCCACAAAAAACCAGAATGCAGATAGCCAAAGCTTATGAAAGGGTGAATAAATATCTCGACGCAAAGCTGCCCAACCATCCGTGCCCCCTCCAGAAATTAATTGGTGAGGGAGATCGTTCGTGGCACGTACCCTTAATCCTGCAGACTGTTCTTTTCATTAATTGCTGTGCTGATAACCTGCCGCCTATTTTTCATACTTGCGGGGGTCTTTTCTTAGGAAATCAGGACATGCCGGCGGTTATCCTTCATGCCCTAGGTTTTGTCCATGGGTTTTCAGACCAAAGGTGACGCTTGTATGTCGTTTGCATACCTAGAGTGAGGGTCGAGGCGAGGTGTATCTGCAAGTTGGTTAGCAGTCTTGTCGAGGCCTTCGTCTCGTTCGTGGGCAAGATGTCCCTATTTGAGATGGCTGCATCATACGTTGTGATGTCATTTATTACTTGAGATTTTCGCTGATTTTTAGACAAGTCTATAATCATATGCATGCTGAGGGCTGTGGTACCACGGTAATTCTGTCCGGGCAAGGTTCGATCGCACTCTTGAGTGTTGCTCTGTAGCAGGTACTTGCGTAGGTCAACTGGCCTTGGAGCCCATTTGGCCATAGGGGTCCCTATGCGCAGGATCACCCTACTCCAGTATTTCCCTTGAGTGAAGAATACTGGTCCGGGCGTAGGTGTTTTGCATAGCGTTATCGGTAATTCTTCTGGCCTACAGTCCATAGGACTCTTCAATTCATTAGGCTGCTGATCTTCACTTGCATCCTCTTGGCATGGTGAGTTTCTTTCTGTGGTAGAGATGCGACGGAAATTCCTGATGGTCCAAAGGCTTCGCAGTGCTGAAACCTCATGCAACCGACCTTGCCAATTCTCTAACTCTTCATCGGAGTCGGAAAAACATTCACTATCCTTTTCCCAACAGAGCATTCCTTCATCTTTGGGGTTAACCTAATCTTCGTCCTGCGCAATTATCTTATAAATGTGATCCAATTCCTCCTTTTCATAGGTTGGCTCTATGTACTGCGCACCTTCTGCTGGGTCTAGTGGTACTATGACACGCGTACATTTGTTTTTGAATACCATGCTGCATTTCTTGAGATTGATGACACCTCCCATGTCTATTTCCCAGTCCAATCCAAGGATCGTAGGCTAGGGGTCCGCATCTTATACTATTTCTATTACTTCAAAATCAACTAGGGCCCATACCCCTACGATGTCCACCATGACTTTTGGTAACCTACCTAGAGGGATGATCTTTTGTTGATTCGCCATTCATAGCTGGATAGTATACCATTCCAACTTAGGTTCTCCCATTCATTTCCATGTTTGTTTTGGTAAGACATTGGCATCCGATCCAAGATCTAAGATAACCTGATCCATTTCATAGTCTCCAATTTGCGCAGTTAACCGCATTTCTCTCCCAGTGCATTTCTTATAGCTGTACAATTTGTGTACATCATTGGTCTCAGGGATCAAGATGAGCCGAGCCATGCAGATATTCAGTAATGCTAGGAGATTTCCTACGACCTGCGGATTCCTTAGCAACTTCAGAAATTCCTTTAAAAAGGGCTCAACTCCTTCTTCGATCAAAGGCTGCACGGGGGTTGCCAATGGAGCTTGTTCGTTGCAAGAAACTCCCTTTAGAGAGGCAAGCCCTTCTTTGTTTCCCTGGTTTTCCAACCCACTATGTGTCATGACTTTTATACTTGGGTCCATCTCACGTAGCTCAATTTTAACCCTCTGTACGTTCTGCGTAGGGGTAGGCTACTTTTCCTTCATCTTGGCTATTAAAAATGGGCAGTCTTCTACCTTATGGTCTAGCTTCCTACAATATTTACATGATGGCCTAGTTGGATTAGGGCATTCTCTAGAAAAGTGCCCTATTTCTCCACAGTTATAATAGATTAGCTGACCTCGTCCCCGGCCTACACTTCCTCCCCGACCTCCTCTGCCTCAGGCCAGTGATCCTCCAAAGTGCATAGCTAGTCTTGGCGATGCAAGGTCCAATTGCACCCGATATAAGTTCCCATGATCCATCATTAAGTCATACATTCGACAATTCTGCTCATCATGTCCCACTGATCGGCAGAATCGGCACCATTGTTTCTTTAGTTCTAGGACGTACGCACCCAACCGAGGGAAATGGTTTGTATCATGTAGGCCTGCTACTCAAAAATCATCACACCATAGCACAAATTTTCTTGATCCTGGTCGCAACAGGGTAGGTTCCCTACTTACCCCTAGGCGTATCGGACTAGGCCCTCCTGCTTGCACATAATCAATCAACAGAGGGCACTGATCCTTCGTACGGCCATACACCCAACAACGTATGCACCAAAGATCTGCGCAGATGTCCTTTCCTCTTTCTTTCCGCAGGTTCTGTATCTCCATATGCATAGCCCCAAGTTGTTCCTAGATTTTTTGTACCCCTGCTGACGTATCCTCCCGGGGTGCAGCTTCTAATTTCATAGCGACTTCCACATCTTTCTCCTGTGATTGAAAGGTTTGATGAATCATCGACGTACGCAGGTGAGGTAACAACATGGCGATGAACCACTCTGTATCTTGTCTATAATCATACTCGAACCCTTAATCAGCCTCCCATACTGACTCAGACGCATCTTGTTTGAAGTCCTTTACTTCTGCTACCAGCTGGGAATAGGATTTATGCTTCCGGAATTGCTGCTTTAGAGCATCCTTGATATCTTGAATGGAGGCGGTCCCATTCTGGGCAATGTAATGCATATACCAGTCCAGAGTTCTCTCTTTGAATGCTAAAGATAGATGCGCCCTCTTTATCATGTCACTTTCCACCTTCTGTACAGTCCAGATAGAGTCTGCCACAAACCAAAACCGGTCCATATCCTCGTCTCCTACCCCCTTGAAGGTAGGTAGTTTCAAATGCGTAGCCATATCAGTATCTAGGGGGGGTGACGGTACAGGCGAATTCTTACCTTTAGGCGTCCGAGGTGATGATACAGCCAAGGGGTCGTGAGCACCAGGTTCCTAAAACGAATTGTAGGTGGATCTCCCTCCGTCAAGGTTGGTTCGATAGTATTTACCACTGTGGGTTGTGCTCCTGTCTAGATCTGAGGTCATTCAGTCCGTATGACTACACAGAATGCTCTTTTCACACAGTAATTTCTTGATCAGCAATGGTAATGTCCTCAAGAATTTTCCTCAGAATCCTTTGAAAAATCATCGTTCAGCTTTAGAGTATGATAGAAACTGATCAATAGAAAATTCTGTTACAAATCCTCCTAGCACACTATCCACCCTGTGATCCACCATGCGTGTGATAGTATTATCAATTTTCTCAAGCTATTTGAGCAACTTCAGGGTCCATAAAGTGACCCGCTCGTCCTTCCAGCACTTCTATAATTCCACCAGTTTGGCTAGCCACTCTTGGAGTTTAATTGGAAAAGTCACAAAGAATATTTTGTAGCTTTCAGTAAGGACGTACCTATTTTTCCACCTTTCCGTCGTTAACTTCTCATTGCGATTTTATTTTATTGCGAACTCCTGGATCTGCCTTTCGAACCAATCCTCAATCTCTTTTCTTTCAGGATTCCAGTATTCTCTTGTCATTACCCGATTCCTCTCTTAGACCTCTTCCTGTCCCGGCAACAGAACCATTTTTTGGCTTGAGGGGTCCTGACCCAGGTTTGGTGTGCAAGTTTTTCCAACAAACCCCTATACTACTCGCCCTTTCGGTAGTGACCCGCTTTCGCAGGTCACAGTCTCACCCGGTAGTATGGGTGGGTGCTGGAACTAGGTTTTCGCACCCTGAGAAAGGAAGGGTAAAGCAAGCAAGGCTGCGTTCTGTTCAAATTACCGCATTTCTTCGCAGGGTTAATTATGTATCTATTTGAATCCATGTGCACTAGATCTACAATTATATGCTTTTCGTAACATCAACACAACATTATATAAACAAAGCAAATAGATCTATATCCAAGCATTCAGTACACAGACTTTCGCAGCAGAAAGACATAAAATATATAACACAGTAACTATCAGTAGTTCATACAACAGTACTCACAGATTCGGATCACTAAAAATCCTTCGCATTCATTCATTCATCAACCTTTCCTTACAATTGCCTTCCCAACCTGCACACACAGCAGCAGGGTCCACACACAGCTGGACTAGGATCTCCACGCACACAGCTAGCAAGAGTCCATTCCCCAAAACCCAAACAGATAACTTAAACAACAGATCGCATCAATAGCTCATCAATTCGTGTCCATTACAATCCAAAATTCATATCTATTTATAACAATATATCCTCAATGTTCCTATGGTCTGCAACCCATGTTTTTCAGACCCCTAGTTTACCCTTTGACCCATTACAATGAATTTGGGGCTTTGACCCGCCCCAAAACCCATGGGCTATACTAAATATAATAAAAAATAATCAAAATGGACTAGTTTCACAGCTTTTTAGGAGACCTCGTTCCAAAAATCCCCCTTCGTCCTCTTGCTCATAGTAGGTTTCCCAACAATCTTTGACATGGGGAGCAGCTTTGAAGAGTGAAAAAATAATCTTTTTGCAGTCAGAGATATCATGGACCAAGAGATACCCTTCCAGCAAATTTAACTATCTATCTACAGTGTCTACATGTATCTGGCCTTCAAATACAGGAATGTCAAAGTTTACTTTTACCTTGAAGGGAGTGGTGCCTCCAGAGTGGCTGTTGGATGCAGATGCGCTATAGGTGGGCAATCATTAAAGGATATGAGAAAAGATATCCATCATCATGTTCCTTTGTTTCTCGAGGGCCTCCTCGAGCAATATTGTGATAGGATCTCCTACTCCCTCATCTTTCTTTTCTTCCACCATGGGAGGTCGTCAGGGTTTGCAAGGGTTCAACCAGATCGAGCCCTAACTCCTTATACCCCGACCGCGTTGGGGACATGGAAAGAAAAAGAGAGAAAGAGGAGAGCGATCTGATACCACTGATCCAGATTTTATGTAGGAACACAACAGAATACAGATATAACCATAAGCACAGAAATGCAGCATAAATAATGCTTCATTTCATTAATATCAAATAACTGAAATATGCTTACAAACGTAATGGAAATAAAAATAGCTAGGGTGCTAGTAGAGCGTATCTCTGAGAAGACATGTGGCAGCTATAGACCTCTTACTTGTGTTACAATGAGGCTCGAGGGCCTATTTATTATTGAGAAACAATGTAAAAACTGAAACGTCCAAAAACCTAACCCTAGGAGATGAAGCGCCAAAACTGTGGGTCCCATTTGGGTAAATTGGTGTTTCAGCTTCCTTGGGACGTAAATTCAGTATAAGATCTTAATTTGATGAGTATCATACCTTGTTATAAATATCTATCAGAGGAGTACAACTTTCGATGTGAGCAACATCGGTCCATGGACCCATGTTGCTCTCGGTTTTCCCAAAAAACGTCGTTTAGCGCCTCAAAATGGCTTCGGAAGTTCAAAATCCCAAAAAACAACTAAAAATAGTAAGTTGTGCTGCAAATTAAAAACTGAACGAACTGATGGTAGGGGTTCAAATGGAATAGGTGGGTGGTCACCAATATCCACTTGGATCATTAAGGCCCCAAAACTGCTCCGGGAGTGCAGGACCCAAAAACCTGCTAAAAATAGTAAGTTGTGCTGAATGTGAAAAGCTATACGAACTGATGGTGCCAATCCAAATGGAATAGGTGGGTGGCCGCTGATATCCACCTAGATCATTCCTCCCTCCTTAGGAAGCAATGGTCCCCATTGCGTTGAGATCCTCCATGACATGAGGCGAATTCTGTTGAATTGGGTATTAGATTTTTCGAAGATGTCATGGACCTGCGGGTGGACATGTCAGATGCATTTAGTAATTTTGGTTTCTTTATCAGCCTCAGATAGTACATGTGTAGATTATGTATGTGTAATTTCAGGTGGTATGGGAACATCAGGCGGCGGTGCATCAAGGGTCAGATCAATGGAGTGCTTTTCCTGACAGTGTAGAGGAATGTCTATGAGTGACGAGAAAATGTCCTCGTATTCCTCCATGACTTTGTCCATCTGCTACAGCCATGTAGGTGATCCCTGTTTCAAGGTTGTGGCCCCAATATTCTTATTTCCCTGTGAGCGAGTTGTAAGGAAAATAACTTTCCTGGTTTGGGAAACAATCTTACTCTATTGTTTTGCAGTAGTCAAAGAGATGACAGGAGGTGGTACTATCTCTGGCATCCTGTACAAGTTATTTCCCCAAGTAATAATAACAACACGAGGCCTAGACTCATACACAGCATGAAACCTCCACAAGTATGGCTGGCCCAATAATACATCAACTGCATCAAGAGGAGCAACATCACATAATACCTCATCCATGAATGGCTTGATGTTGTATGGAAGGCGACACTGTTGGTAGATGTAGATATCTTTCCCTAGGTGAAGCCACCTGATGGTATACAGCTGTGAGTGTGCTATGGTTGGTAGGCCGAACCGCTTCATGACCTCTGCTGAAATGAGGTTCTTTTGGCTTCCGCTATCAACAAGGAATTGTAGTGGAGAACCCTTCACCCACATTTGCAAATGGAAGAGGTGCTCCCCCTCCTCTGGATCCTCGTGATCCTCCCTCTAGATCTTGGTGGTGGAAACAATGGCAATGGGATCCGCATCAATGATTTTCTTCCCTTTGTCATTGCATTTTTCTGGTTCTAACTCAGGATCAGAAAATGCATCTGATTCAGGTGCCTTTAGTTCGACCACCAAAAACTATTTGGCCCAACACTCATCTGTGCTATGAGTGGGGCTGTTATGAAATTCATACCATTTCCCGGTGTCCTTATTTGGATTTGTGGTGTTGTTCTAAGTCGCCCCGCTTTGGCCTTTCCCCTTGTTCTACATTTCGGGAGCACCTTTCCCTAGCTTAAGATTCATAGATCCAAAGTCTCACTTCTTCTCCTTAAATTTATGCTCGAACTTGGCAGCATAGTGATATGCTGTGCTAAGCGATGTAATGTCGAGGAACTCCATTTCCTCCTAAATGTGTTTGTGCAAACAGCCATGGTACTTGAGTACCAAATGTCTCACTGAATCTTTAATACCCAACTTTTTGCGCATGATTTGGAACAAATTCGTCAATTCGTGCACATATTCATCCCTTTACGGCCACAGCGTGGTCCATTGGATGTATTTTTCCTCATAGCTCCCCACGGGGTAATATTGTTCCTTGATGCCATCTCGGAATGAATTCCAAGTGGGTGTGGCCCAGAACAGAGAGGGTTCCCCTTCATCCTCTTGCTCATAGTAGGTTTCCCACGAGTCTTTGACATGAGGAGTGGCTTTGAGGAGTGCAAAAATAATCTTTTCTCGGTTGGAGAAATCATGGAACGAAAAATACCCTTCCAGCAAATTTAACCATCTATCTACGACATCTCCATCTATCTGTCCTTCAAATACAATAATTTCAAAGTTTACCTGTACCTTGAAGGGAGTGGTGCCTCCAAAGTGGCTGTTGGATGCAGATGGTTCGTAGGTGGGCAGTCGTTGAAGGATCTGAGCAAAGTTATCCATCATCACATTCCTTTATTTCTTGAGGGCCTCCTTGAGAAATATTTTGATAGGATCTCCTACTCCCTCATCTTTCTTTTCTTCTTCCATTGGAGGTCATCAGGGTTTGCAAGGTTGATCTTGCAAGGGTTCGACTAGATTGAGCCCTAACTCCTTATACCCTGACCCCGTTGGGGACATGAAAAGAAAAACTGAGAAAGAGAAGACTGCTCTGGTACCAATGATCTAGATTTTATGTAGGAATGCAACATAATACATATATAACCATCAACATAGAGATGCAACAGAAATAATGCTTCATTTCATTAATATCAAATAACTGAAATATGCTTACAGACATAATGGAAATAAAAATAGCTAGGGTGCTGTCAGTGTATCTCTGAGAAGAGATGTGGTGGCTACAGACCTCTGAATGTGTTACAATGAGGCTTGATGGCCTATTTATTATTGAGAAACAATGGAAAATCTGAAACGTCCAAAAACCTAACCCTAGGAGATGAAGCGCCAAAATTATGGGTCCCGTTTGGGTAAATTAGTCTTTCAACTTCCCGAGAACATAACTTCAAAATACGATCTCTGTTTGACGCATATCATACCTCGTTGTAAAGATATATCTGAGGATTAAAAGTTTCAATGTGAGCAACATCGGTCCATGAACCCTTGTTGCTCCCAGTTTTCCCAAGAAACATCGACCAGGGCCTCAAAACGGCTCTAGAAGTTTAGGACCTGAAAAACTGCTAAAAATAGTAAGTTGTACTGCAAATTAAAAACTGAAAAACTAATGTTGGGGGTTCAAATGGAATAGGTGGGTGGCCACTAATATCCACCTGGATCATTAAGGCCCCAAAACAGCTCCGAGAGTGCAAGACTCGAAAACCTGCTAAAAATAGTAAGTTGTGTTGAATGTGAAAAGCTACAAGAATTGATGGTGCCGGTCCAAATGGAATAGGTGGATGTCCACCGATATCCACCTAGATCATTCCTCCCTCCTTAGGAATCAATGGTCCCCATTGTGTTGAGATCCTCCATGTGATGAGGCAAATTCTGTTGAATTGGGTATTAGATTTGTCGAAGATGTCATGGACCTGTGGGCGGACATGTTGGATGCGTTTAGTAATTTTGGTTTCTTTATCAGCCTCAGATAGTACATGTGTGGATTATATATGTGTAGTTGCAGGAGGTATGGCAGCATTAGGCAGCGGTGCATCAAGTTTTAGATCAATGGAGTGCTTTTCCTGATGGTGTAGAGGAACCTCTGTGAGTGAGGAGAAAATGTCCTCGTATTCCTCCATGACTTTGTCCATCTACTGCAGCCATGCAGGGGAGCCCTGTTTCGAGTTTTTGGCCCCAATATTCTTCTTTCCCTGTGAGCGAGTTGTAAGGAAAATAAATTTCCTGGTTTGGGAAACAATCTTACTGCAATGTTTTTCAGTAGTCAAAGAGATGACATGAGGTGCTACTACCTCCGGTATCATGTAAAATTTATTTCCCAAAGTAATAATAATAGCACGAGGCCTAGACTCATACATAGCATGTCACCTCCACAAGTATGGTTGGCCCAATAATACATCATCTACATCAAGAGGAGCAACATCACATAATACCTCATCCGTGAATGGTTTGATGCTGTATAGAAGGCGGCATTGTTGGCAGATGAAGATATCTCTCCCTGGGTGAAGCCACCCGATGGTATACGGTTGTGGGTGTGTTGTAGTTCGTAGGCCAAGCCGCTTCACGACGTATTCTGAAATGAGGTTCTTTTGGCTTCCACTATCAACAAGGAATTGCAATGGAGAACCCTTCACCGACATATGCGAATGGAAGATTAGGCGCTCCCCATCCTCTGGATCCTTGGGATCCTCCCTCTAGATCTTGGTGGTGGCAACAATGGCACTAGGATTTTCATCAATTATTTTCTTCCCTTTTCCATTGCCTTTTTCTGGTTTTGACTCGAGATCAGAAAATGCATCTGATTTGGGTGCCTTTAGTTTGGCCATGAATGACTATTTGGCCTGACAGTCATTTGTGCTATGAGTGGGGCTGTTATGAAATTCACACTTCCCAGTGTCCTTCTTTGGATTTGTGGTGTTGTTCTGAGTCGCCCAGCTTTGGCCTTTCCCCTTTTTCTGCATTTCGAGGGCACCTTCCCCTAGCTTCAGATTCACAGATCCAAAGTCTCGCTTCTTCTACTTAAATTTTTGCTCGATCTTGGCGCCATAGCAATATGTCGTGCCAAGAGAGGTAATGTTGAGTAACTCCATTTCCTCCTAAATGTGTTTGTGCAGACAACCGTGGTACTTGAGTACCAAATTTATCTCTGAATCTTTAATACCCATCTTTGTGTGCAGGGTTTGGAACCAATTCATTAGTTCATGCAAATATTGATCCCTTTGTTGCCGCAGTGTGGTCCATTCGATATATTTGTCCTCATAGCCCCCCACAGGATAATATTGTTCCTTGATGCCATCTCGGAATGAATTCCAAGTGGGTCTGGCCCATAACAGAGAGGGTTCCCCTTCGTCCTCTTGCTCACATTAGGTTTCCCACCAATCTTGGACATGGGGACCAGGTTTGAGGAGTGCAAAAATAATCTTTTCTCGGTCGGAGAAATCATGGACAGAGAAATACTCTTCCAACAAATTTAACCATATATCTATGGCATCTGCATCTATCTGGATTTCAAATAGAGGAATGTCAACGTTTACATGTACCTTGAAGGGAGTGGCGCCTCTAGAGTGGCTGTTGGATCCAGATCCGCCATAGGTGGGCAGTCGTTGAAGGATTTGAGAAAAGTTATCCATTATCACATTCCTTTATTTCTTGAGGGCCTCCTCAAGCAATATTTTGATAGTATCTCCTGCTCCCTCATCTTTCTTTTCTTCCACCGTGGGAGGTCATCAGGGTTTGCAAGGCTGATCTTGAAAGGGTTCAACCAGATCGAGCCCTAACTCCTTATACCCTGACCGTGCTGGGGACATGCAAAGAAAAACATAGAAAGAGAAGACCACTCTGATACCACTGATCCGGATTTTATGCAGGAATGCAACAGAATACAAATATAACCATAAACGCAAAGATCTAGCGGAAATAATGCTTCATTTCATTAATATCAAATAACTGAAATATTCTTACAAACATAATGGAAACAAAAATATCTAGGGTGTTGGTAGTGTATCTCTGAGAAGATATGTGGTAGCTACAGACCTCTGAACTATGTTACAATGAGGCTTGAGGGGCTATTTATTATTGAGAAACAATGGAAAAACTGAAACGTCCAAAAACCTAACCCTTGTTGATGATGTGCCAAAAATATGGTTCCCATTTGAGTAAATTGGTGTTTCAACTTCCTAGGGAAGTAACTTCAGCATACGATCTCTTTTTGATGCGTATCATGTCAATGTTGTTTCCAGTTTTCCTAAAAAACGTCGTTTAGGGCCTCAAAATGACTCCAGAAGTTCAGGACCTGAAAAAATGCAAAAAATAGGAAGTTGTGCTACAACTTAAAAACTGAACGAACTGATGGTGGGGGTTCAAATGGAATAGGTGGGAGGCCACCAATATCCACCTGGATCATTAAGGCCCCAAAATGGCTCCGGGAGTGCAAGACCGGAAAACCTGCTAAAAATAGTAAGTTGTGTTGAATGTGAAAAGCTGCAAGAATTGAGTGCGAGTCCAAATGGAATAAGTGGGTGTCCATCGATATCCACCTAGATCAGTCCTCCCTCCTTAGGAAGCAATGGTCCCCATTGCATTGAGATCCTCCATGATGAGGCAAATTCTGTTGAACTGGGTATTAGATGTGTCGAAGATGTCATGGACCTGCGGGCGGACATGTTGGATGCGTTTAGTAATTTTGGTTTCTTTATCAGCCTTAGATAGTACATGTATGGATTATGTATGTGTAATTGCAAGAGGTATGGCAACATCAAGCGTCGGTGTGTCGAGGGTTAGATCAATGGAGTGCTTGTCCTGACGGTGTAGAGGAACCTCTGTGAGTGAGGAGAAAATTTCCTCGTATTCCTCCATGACTTTGTCCATCTGTTGCAGCCATGCAGGGGAGCCCTATTTCGAGGTTTTGGCCCCAATATTCTTCTTTCCCTATGATCGAGTTGTAAGGAAAATAAATTTTGTGGTTTGGGAAACAATCTTACTGCATATTTTTGTAGTATTCAAAGAGATGACAGGAGGTGGTACTACCTCTGGTATCCTGTACAAGTTATTTCCCAAAGTAATAATAACAGCACGAGGCCTAGACTCATACACAACATGTCACCTCCAAAAGCATGGTTGACCCAATAATACTGTTTGGTCTAAATTGCGGATGCAAATTAGAGTTTCATTTACTATCAATCCAGGTAAGTAAACTTCGAGGATCATCCAATATATATGGACTTAGAGACAAACTGAACTAAGCTAGGTGAAGAAATGCCAAAGCTCCCTTGCAAGAGGTTTTTCATTAGGATATCCAACACCTATTTAGTTATTTAATCAAGATGAAATCTAAAGACATTGTGATAAGTGTAAGAAATATTAAGGCTCCCTTACAGGAGACTGTTCATTAATATTTCTAATCATCTTAATCAACAAACTATTTAAACTAATGAAATTAAAGCAATTAAATCTAATTTTGATTGATTGCATGAAATGTTAAAGCTCTCTTACAAGAGACTATTCATTTATATCTCAAGCATATAAATCAGAAACTTAAACTAATGAAATCAAACATTAAATAACAAATCAGATTCATTGAAGGAAACATTATTACTTTCTTACGAAAGGTCATTCGTTAATATTCCAAACATATGAACCTAATAATTTAATCTAATGAAATTCACAAACAAACATAAAATAAAATTCTACTAAAATAAAAGTGTACTTGCTAGGAAATGGGGATCCTTCCAAGGATTCACAAGCACATAAAAAGAAAAGTCAAATTTAGAAGATCAAAGAAGCTTCGTCTTACTTATGATCAATTGCAAATTGCAATTGCAACCATTACATTGATTCTCCAATCTAACTTCTCACTACCAACCTAAGATTACAAAATGAAGAAGAAGATTAAGATTAAGATTACAAATCACGATTAAGACTACTAATGAAGGTGATAACACTCCTACTTATAAAAAGGCTATGATAACAAACTCATAAATGTAAATCCACTATTCCCTCCTTTGACCCACATATTTCTCAACCAATGGTGACACATAACCCTATCCTCCATGATCTCCTCCATCAGGTCCATGATCTCCTCAAATTCGAATTTGAACATAGAGTGCCACATAAGGGTGTCTAGGAAGCTTCTTTTGTACCTACACATGGCAACAAACTCATTCTAATTGTTAGGTATAATTATAAGCATATTATTTTCTAAATTTTAACCAAAAATCCACTTAAAAATGTTAAGAATTAATCAACTTTGGAAAAACATATTTATAACCCAATGATGAGGTAAATGTAATGATGTGGAGGTGGAATGAAGGTGACATGAAGGTAATATGGAAGTAATGTGAAGGTATTGGTGAATAATGGAGTGAGAATAGGGACTATTTTGAGACCCTACATACCCCCAAACTGAAGGTATTGCATGTCCTCATGCAGTCAATTACATTACTTTTTGATACTTGAGCTTTGGCTTAAACTCTATATGATATCATTTACTTAACTTTTGCAAAGTGTTTTTGATGAACTGCAACTTGGTTGGTTCTTGTGTTTCAACCATATTTTGTTTGTTGCATTCAATTTTAATGTATGATATTTGCATATTGATAATGTGATTTTTATTACAGAGTATTTTTGTTGGAATGCATCATGGTTGGTTCTTGTGTGACAACCATGATTGTGTTGGCATCCAATTAGCTTGTAAGTATTTTTTGAAAAGCCAATTATATGCTCATGATGATGTAATAGTAAATATATTTTGAAAGTATGTGGGCTTTGAATGTGATATGAATGTTTGGAATATTATATGAATGTGGAAACATATGAATGTGAATGTATTCCCCCCCTCAACTGATGGTTTTGGAAATTTGACAAAATGACGAAAGGAAGTGAAGCTTTTCCAAAAATTATCATTCTAACTTTTCAAGGAATTAAATGGTCAAAAGTTAGAAAATATCATACCTTAACTTACCCTTTCAAAAATGGATGAGAGTTGTGCATGTGTGGCTGAAAAATTCTGTTCATAGTCTTCTTTACTTGGTTGTGAAAATGGTGGATGAAATCGAAAAAGTGAATCTTTTATTGTTGCTGCATCTACTGCTAAATATGCTACTGGATCTTCTACTGAATGTTTGGAATCTACTGCTAAATGCGGCTGAAAATGTATAAGGCTTGGAAGGTATACAAAATTAAGAATTTACACTTTCCCCCCCAGCCTTATTTATTGACTTGTCCTCAAGTCATTTACATCAAAAAATGAAAAGTAATGAAAATAATTCTGCGTCCTCTGCTACAAATTGATTGGTCTTCAAGTCTTCAATGATCATTGGCACAATTTTTGTCATGTGAATAAATGTTTCGCTGTCGAACATAACAATAAATTGTTATCTTCTTGGCCATCGATGGATGCCACTAGTCAACACGAGAGCTCCCATTTTTAATGTGGATGACAGTCAAGATACCCCGAACACATCTTTCTAAGTATGAATGATTTTGTTGTTGTCGAATACTCAAAAGATCCGATGAAAAAGGGACATTGATGTATTCCCTTTGTTTATCGGCATGATAGCTTGCCCTTAAGGCATGCAAGCTTCAAGGTGCTTTTAGAAAAATATTTAGACTCAAGGACTATGGACTCAATGGTGTATGGAAGCAACGTTTTATTTGCAAGTGTAGGAAAAAGGAAACTGACAATGAATATGTAAAGTGGACCAAAAAGCTTGTAGATTAGCTTTGTTGGTTTTATTGGTGGGTTGGGATTGAAGAAAATGTAATGAAGTGTATGTGGTAATGGAAAATGGATAATGACTCTTGCTAGGAAAAAAAATGAATTATAGCTTCAATTTCTCAAATATAGAAAATCTACTACTTATTTCTGGACTGCTTGCTAAAATAGCTGAGTTTGACCAGTGTTGACCAGCCACCTGTAGACTTCGAATTCAAGTGTGGATAGGTATTTCACCATCCTTGGAAATTTAGGAACAAACCCCAGCTCTTTGAATTTTTCTAATATGTTATGCAACATGTCAAACCATTAAGCTATTACAGGAAGTTGCAAGAACTTGTAATTTTCTGGAAATTTCGTTTATGTTCATGGACTTGTTCTTTAGAATTTCTCATGAAATTAGTCTTTTGAAGACCAATTGTGTGCACAATTAGTTTCCTTAATGATCATTTGATTAACCTGTAACTTGCGAAAAAAAACTTGGCAGAAAAAACATAAGTGTGTTCAGGAAGAAATGGCTATTTCCTTCATGATTCTTACACAAAAATTTCGTACCAAATAAAATAGATTAAGAAAAATCAAAGTGTTGAAATTAACTCAAATCATGATATTAGTATCAATCCATTCTTAAAGAAATAACCATGAAAAGTAAATTTACTCCCTAATTTTTTCAGCTAACTTTTTTGCATGGTGAAAAGCTTGGCATTATAGATTTGTTATGTCCTGCAGATTAGTACGTTATTAAAGCATACAACAATATGAATTTTCCAACTCTAAGCAAGTTAATAAGCATTTAAATAATCCACCAAATGTTCTTTAAATTAATCTTCCAAATGTTCTATTATATATTTTCAAATCAATGAAATATCAAATCTGTGTAAGATTTCCTAGGAAGACTTTGAAGTATCTTTCAAGTGAAGGAGTAAAAAGATTAGCAATGAAAGGGAATTTTGAGAATGACAATAGTGAATGATTTTAAAAAAATGTTGTAGTGTCTTTTTAAAAAAAAAAATTCCCTCAAACATGACCCTTTTCCACGAATGAAGTATTGTTGGTGAAACATCCAGCCTCAAAAGGTCCTTTGATAGCATGATTTTTTTCATTAGTCTTGCAACCTGCTACACCGAAACCTTCTAAATTGGGCACACGGCCCCAAAATTTCCTTCCAATGAGAGCACACATGCCTTAGCGACCAAAGTGGCCTTCTCTTTTTTTTTAACAACCATTAAAACATTTGAAGAGGCTTTTGTATATTTTGGGGAAGAAATAGTTGATTTTATGAATTTTATGTAAATGAATGTGGGGCATTTTTTTTTTTTTTCTGAATTTATTTTTTAATAAAGAAATAAATATAATCAAAAAAAATATATTTATTTATTTTCTAAAAAACTGATAAAGAAAAATATTAAAAAAAACTAACACTAAAATGAAAATTTTTTATTTTCTTCCAAACTCATCAACGTTAAAAAAAAAGCAATCAATGCCCAAAGAAAAGAATTACCATTTCATTTTAAGGTTACGGCACTAGCAGCACCTATTTTTCCCTTTTCGCAGTCTTTGTCTCTTCACAGCAAATTTGCCACTTTAAGAGCACGTTTATCCTTCCCTACCTTTAGCAGCTCAGTGATCCACTTCTCCTAAGGAGCAAACTCTCTATCCATTTTCTCCTCTTCCTTTTGTTGGTGGAAGGGCGAGGCAACATAAATCGTAAGGTTGGGGAATTGCAGGTTGTTTGTGCAATTCGTTCAATGATTGCAGTTCAAGGTAGCGACAAATCGTTCAAATGTAAATGAGGTTGAATTTGAACCTGTTGCAAAATCGTATTTACACATGCACCACTATCTTCCTCAGCGAAATCGGATTTTAATTATCTTGGCACTATCTCCTCCTCATTCTGTGGACAGAAAAACTGGTTTTCTCATTGATTTTAGAGGATTTCATTCCCCCACAATTTCTGGAAGATCTCTAGCATTAAATAAAATGTCCATATTTTTTGAATAGAATTTACAACAACCTGATTGCAATTTTCAATATGATTTGTTGCTGAGATCATTGCCACTTTTGAAACCGATACTCCAATTTGGAGAAGTCGTGGACGAAGCAGTGAAATGTGGGATTTGAAATTGAACTAACTGTTGGGTCAATTTACTATTGGAAGAATTCATCCTCCACTCTTTGCTATTCAAATCCAGCATTACCACCGATCCATCACTTGAAATGATTGTCATGCTGTCGGAGATATGGATCTACAGATATCCACTAATTTTGCACAGTGACATCTCCAGGTGATCCATATTTTCCCACTCTTTTAATATCCAATTGGGTCTCTCTGAATAATATTCATGATGCAAATCTGTATTTGCAGGTTTATTACCTCTCGAATCAAATACGTCTTCACTTCATTAAATCCAAACCAATATTGGGAAAAATTCACATAATTTTTTTTATTAATTCCAAGCCACAAATCTGATAGATTCACCGAAATATGTACAATCGCAATGCATTTCTTGGCTTGCGACACAAAACATCACACGTTTTCATAAGCTTTGGATCGCATTACACAGTAAATTAATGAATGACTCTGCACCCAAACTTTAACCGCTTCGAACAGGCTTCGACGAAAGAGGCATAACCGTTTCCAGATCATCTACAAGAGTAGGAACCCAGTCGTTGGTAGCCAGGTTGCTACGAATAGGGATCCGTTCCATTAATCCAGTCTCTTTTTTGTAACCCAAATGGAAATACAATCCACCATTTCAATCTAGCTTTATAAACACTTCTCCAGTCGAGCGATGCACCTTGTCGATGGCGTTCAGGTCATTGTAATAGTGGGTTTCCACAAACTCCTCTGACAACCTATCTCCATTTTTGCTCACAAATAACTCTATCTCCATTAGGCATTTATTAATAACAATTTCTCCTTTGTATGGGCAGGAAGAGTAAACTCCAACCAGTTACGAGAACCACTATTCACATAATTATGAATTTCTCCTTCCAAACTATTCACATGATTATGTATTTATATTTTTTAAGTTACCCTAACCCACAATCAACGAATAATTCGCACTCCTGGTAAGTACTCTTTCAATGGTTGGTGTGATTGGTATTGGATAAAATTGAACCAAATTTTGGATATTTCAATATAACACATTTTACAGCGATCAGATTGTTGTAAGTACTCTTTCAATGGTGGGCGTGATTGATATTTTTCTTAGAGCTAGGAAGCTTATTGATTGGAAGAAACCTATCTCCATTAGGCTTCAAAATAAATTTAGTTTGAACACAAAATTAAATTTTTGCAGCAGATCGATATTGGAAGGTTGCAAATTTCTTATAATGGATAGAATGCGCAGATCAATTTTCCAGCGAGAGTATTTTTATTTGAAATAAATCGATGGATTTTCTAATCTTCCTGATCGCACGAAGCGCAGGAAGAGAGCATACTAATCTCTTGATTTGTTTTTATTTATATAGGTTAATGTGGATGGATAATAAACACAATCAAGATTTGCGACAAAACCTCGCATTGTCTATACTCTTTCTGCAATGTCGTGGGGGTGTTTAGAATCTCAAAAGACAAAGATTTCCGATAATCAAGCTCTTGGCTTACCCGTGATACAAAAACAAGATATAGAAATGTGATGATGAAGCAGGTCTTACTGTGTCACTGAATTTGTTAATTTTTTATTTATTATTTATTTTTAATAAAAACAAGACTAAAAGAAAATTCTACGAGATCTCGTTTTATTTATTTATTTATTTATGTTTAATCTATTCTACATTAACTTGAAACATTTTTTATTTTCTAAGTAAAAGAATGCTTCTAGTGAAGCCATCTACGAACTAAGAATTTGAAAATGCTTACATCAAGATTTAAAAATTTTGCTTTATGATTTACAAGTATGTGAGTAAATTGTCTTCTTGGCGCAAGGTTCTTTTGAAACCAGTTGTCGATATTATCCTTGCTCTCCAAGAAGTACCTATTTAAAATATTCAAATTTCTCATCTGTAGATGAATTAGTAAGAAATGGGGGGTTTAAAAACTGAATTTGAAACTAAGTAAGTATAAAATAAAAAATAAAAAAGCTCAACTTAAAATCCTTTATGAAGATCCTACTGTCACCAGGTTTCACAAGTTAGTCCATAAAAAGAAATTGCAATAAAAATAACTTCCTAAGTCTATCCCTAAATCATCCTCCCCGACAACGATGCCAAAATGTTTGGTCTAAAATGCGGATGCAAATTAGAGTTTAATTTACTATCAATCTGGGTAAGTAAACTTCGAGGATCATTCAATATATATGGACTTAGAGACAAACTAAACTAAGCTAGGTGAAGAAATTCCAAAGCTCCCTTACATGAGGTTGTTCATTAGGACCTCTAACACCTATTTAGTTATTTAATCAAAATGAAATTTAAAGACATTGTGATAAGTGTAAGAAATATTAAGGCTCCCTTACAAGAGACTATTCATTAATATTTCTAATCATCTTAATTAACAAACTATTTAAACTAATGAAATTAAAGCAATTAAATCTAATTTTGATTGATTGCATGAAATGTTAAAGCTCTCTTACAAGAGACTATTCATTTATATCTCAAGCATATAAATCAAAAACTTAAACTAATGAAATCAAACATTAAATAACAAATCAGATTCATTGAAGGAAACATTATTACTTTCTTATGAAAGGTCATTCGTTAATATTCCAAACATATGAACCTAATAATTTAATCTAATGAAATTCACAAACAAACATAAAATAAAAGCCTAATAAAATAAAAGTGTACTTGCTAGGCAATGGGGATCCTTCCAAGGATTCACAAGCAAAAAAAAAGAAAAGTCAAATGTAAAGGATCAAAGAAGCTCCGTCTTATTTATGATCAATTTCAAATTGCAATTGAAACCATTACATTGATTCTCCAATCTAACTTCTCACTACCAACCTAAGATTACAAAATGAAGAAGAAGATTAAGATTAAGATTACAAATCAAGATTAAGACTACTAATTAAGGAGATAACACTCCTATTTATAAAAAAGCTATGATAACAAACTCATAAATGTAAATCCACTATTCTCTCCTTTGACCCACATATTTCTCAACCAATGGTGACACATAACCCTATCCTCCATGATCTCCTCCATCAGGTCCATGATCTCCTCAAATTCGAATTTGAACATAGAGTGCCACATAAGGGTGTCTAGGAAGCTTCTTTCATACCTACACATGGCAAAAAACTAATTCTAATTGTTAGGTATAAGTATAAGCATATTATTTTCTAAAGTTTAACCATAAATCCACTTTAAAATGTTAAGAATTAATAAACTTTGGAAAAGCATAGTTATAACCCAATTATGAGGTAAATGTAATGATGTGGAGGTGGAATGAAGGTGACATGAAGGTAATATGGAAGTAATGTGAAGGTATTGGTGAATAATGGAGTGAGAATAGGGACTATTTTGAGGCCCAACAAATACATCAGCGGCATAAATAGGAGCAACATCACATAATACCTCATCCATGAATGGCTTGATGCTGTACGGAAGGTGACACTATTAGCAGATGCAGATATCTCTCCCTAGCTGAAGCCACCCAATGGTATACGACTGTGGGTGTTCTATGGTTGGTAGGCCGAGCCGCTTCACGACCTCTGTTGAAATGAGGTTCTTTTGGCTTCCGCTATCGACAAGGAATTGCAATGGAGAACCCTTCACCCACAGCTGTGATTGGAAGAGGCACTCCCGCTCCTCAAGATCCTCAGGATCCTCCCTCTAGATATTGGTGGTGGCAAAAATGGCACTGGGATCCGCATCAATGATTTGCTTCCCTTTTTCATTGCCTTTGTCTAGTTCTGACTCAGGATCAGAAAATGCATCTAATTCGGGTGCCTTTAGATAGGCCACCAACGACTGTTTGGGCCAACACTCATTTGTGCTATGAGTGGGGCGGTTATGAAATTCACACCACTTCTCGGTGTCCTTCTTTAGATTTGTGGTGTTGTTCTAAGTTTCCCCGCTTTGGCCTTTCCCCTTGTTCTGCATTTCGGGGACACCTTTCCCTAGATTCAGATTCACAGATCCAAATTCTTGCTTCTTCTGCTTAAATTTCTGCTCGATCTTGGCGACATAGCGATATGTCGTGCCAAGCGATGTAATGTCAAGGAACTCCATTTCCTCCTGAATGTGTTTGTGCTTGAGTACCAAATGTCTCTCTAAATCTTTAATACCCAAGTTTGTGCATAGGGTATGGAACAAATTCGTTAGTTTGTGCACATCTTGATCCCTTTGCTGTCACTGCGTGGTCCATTGGATGTATTTGTCCTCATATCTCCCCATGGCATAATATTCTTCCTTGATGCCATCTCGGAATGAATTCTAAGTGGGTGTGGCTGAGAACAGAGAGGGTTCCCCTTTGTCCTCTA
This sequence comes from Pinus albicaulis, assembly GCA_034641835.2. Classification (NCBI taxonomy): domain Eukaryota; kingdom Viridiplantae; phylum Streptophyta; class Pinopsida; order Pinales; family Pinaceae; genus Pinus; species Pinus albicaulis. The sequence continues at coordinate 35,663,534 of CM076583.1, forward strand.
GCTCACAGTAGGTTTCCCACTAGTCTTTGACATGGGGAGTGGCTTTGAGGAGTGCAAAAATAATATTTTCTTGGTCAGAGAAATCATGGACGAAGAAATACCCTTCCAGCAAATTTAACTATCTATCTACAACATCTGCATCTATCTGGCCTTCAAATACAAGGATGTAAAATTTTACCTATACCTTGAAGGGAGTGGCGCCTCCAGAGTGGTTGTTGGATTCAGATGCACTGTAGGTGGGTAGTCGTTGAAGGATCTGAGCAAATTTATCCATCATCCTATTCCTTTGTTTCTCGAGGGCCTCCTCGAGAAATATTTTGATAGGATCTCTTGCTCCCTCATCTTTCTTTTCTTCCACCATGGGAGGTTGTTGGGGTTTGCAAGGCAGATCTTGCAAGGGTTCAACCAGATCGAGCCCTAACTCCTTATACCCTGACTGTGTTGGGGACATGAAAAGAAAATGAGAGAAAGAGAAGACCACTATGATACCACTGATCTGCATTTTATGCAGGAACACAACAGAATACATATATAACCATAAGCACAGAGATGCAGTGGAAATAATGCTTCATTTCATTAATATCAAATAATCCAGTCTATCCTTGCACTTGCTTGAGGACAAGCAATCTTCGAGAGGGGAGGACTATAATGTTCCAAAATTTTCATGAAGAAAATTGGAACATTAATTTTTGCTTATTTCATCTAGGAGGTGAATAAAATGGGTAAAAGACCCATAAGTAGGAATAAGATCCTTCTTAATGTGAAAAGGATCATTGGAGGAGATTATTTTGCACCTTCCAGTGTGAAAAGGGGGCAATTTTCATGAGGACAAGGTCAAGTTTGACCAAGTCAACAACACTAACTAAGAGGTGTAGCTTGCATGAGAAGACAATGCAATTTTGGAGGGAGAAAGATTCCTTGTGGATGAAACCCTAATGAGTGGGGTCTATGGCAAAGAGACATTCACTTTTATAAGAAGAGGAGGAGGCAACCATGGTGAGAGATCTTGGATCATTTTATTATTTGTCTATTCAAACAAATTTCATACTCTGGTTTTTCAGCAGAGTTGCAGTGATACTTAGCATGAGGGATTCCTGTTTAGGATTTCCTCTCCTTCTTGAGAGGCCTCTTGAAGGATTTAACTTCATCTTCTCCACATCTTGGCTCAAGGCCAAACCCATTCTTCAGGTACTATTTTATTTCTTCTCCAGTATAATGCAGTGTTGTTAGGGTATTGCAGCGGAGGGTTCCACAACACTTCCCTTTGGCTTATATTTGAGAGGAGGGAGTCTCTCTTGCTCCGGGAGGTCAGTGAAAGGGATTTTAGAGCTATCTTGCACATCTTGGCACCAAGTCCAACATCTCCCATCATAGACAATGCAGTCCATCCTCAAGACTGCATTATTTCAGTGCACACTTGCAGTGAGAGGTTGCACCAGCATCTTGGAGGGCCAGATCTTCAGTGCCGAGATCAGCCTTGCATTGAGAGATCCATTGGAGGAGGTTTGCTTTAGTTTGAGCATCATCTTCAGCCATCTCCATGTATTTATATTATTGAGTTGCAGTTTCTGCCCAGCAACTCCGACATTTCTGCAGATTTGCCATTTTGATGTATATTGTAGCCAATCCTTCCAAGGATTGTGTATGATTGTTGTATTAGTGTTTTCAGGGGTTGAGAACTTGCTCCCCCTCATTTCTCTGAGCTGTTATTGACATATCATTCTACATTCATGTATTTTTTTGCAGTATCTCCAATGAACTGCGCTATTTTAGTCATATGAGCTTTCTACATAGCAGTGTAGATGTATTGTCTTGTACATGTCTAATTGAGGCTTTCATTGCCTAGCTTGAGTGAGTGATTCCTCAAAGCATTGTACACATTTGCTGCTATATTATATTTTGGTTGGATATCTACTTTTTCATGAGTGCAGACTTCATAGAATAACGTTGTTTCTCCATATATTGTTCTTGCATATGTGCAGTCCCTTCATTGGGCATTTTTCGAGGACATCTAAGTGTGGCAGAACTGTTTAACCACCTTAGAAGGATTTCTTTGGAGCCTCCTCTTGGATTTAGCACTTAGACAAATTTTTCTAAGGCATCCAGGTTTTGGTTTCAAATCCTACTGCCTCCATTTATGGAAAATGCATTTTCCAGCCATGGATTGCTAACTGTTCCAGATTAGGAACATTACAGTGGTATCAGAGCTAGTTTCTTGGCTCAGCCTGTGAGTCTAAGCCCAAGAAGATTAGAAGATTGAAGAGGATGAGTTTAATCTCATCATATTTTAGATCCATGAAGAACCTCCCCAAGGAGGATATGCAGAAAGAAGAGGAAGAGCCCTGCACTTCCTATTCTCATCAAGGAGACAAAGAAATAAGCAGAAGAAAGACTCCATCTTTTGGAGAAGAAAAAGAAAAAGGGGATAAGCTTACCAATATTCTTCCTACATATGTATATATGATCCATGTAGAGTATGAGGAGATCCAGAGGAATTATAGAGAATCTCCTAGAGGGTTTGATTCAAAAGCAAACTCTAGAATGGAGGAGTGTGAGCATGCAGCTACACACCATCTTGTACAACTCAATCACATGCCTAGGATTGCTGGAAGAGTGATGCAAAGAGAAGAAGGAGTTTCTAGGAGGGAAACCCTTAGTGATTTCTTGAAAGAGTATGAGTTTCAAACTCATAAATTCCGAGATCATCTCAGTTTTTCATAGTTTTGCAAGATGAAGGTGGAAGGAAGAGAGCAGCAAGATAGATTTCATCTATATACCTTTGAAGGTTCACCTACATGTTTAGCCAAAGCTTGGGTAGAGGAGCTAGACACATTCTTGCAGCAACACAAAATGCCGGAGGAAGAAGCCATCAAAATTGCAGCGCTGCATATGAGAGGTAAGGCTTATGCTTGGTGGATTTTTTAATCCTTTTCTTTGATAAATGTAAACATTTCATCTTATGCAAATTTCACTAATGAATTAGTGGAAAAATTTGATAGAACGATTCATGAGACACACCTGGTGGATCTAAACAAGAAAAATCAGATAAAACCCTTGCACAAGAATGCAGTACCATTTCAGAAAACAATGGGGAAGGTTGAAAACTTGCACCATACTTTGTCGGAGAAGAAACTTTCTTCTCACACTTTTGAGCAAAGAGGCATGGGGGTCTCTTTTTCAAAGAGGGATCAAATCATTGGGAGGTTGCCCACTCATTTTGCAGATATTGAGGGCAACAGTGCTGTTAGAGCTGGAGTTGATCTAGTGCCTCATTCAGAGGAAAGAGGAGCTCTTGCTCCAAATAGAGGGATGCTTACAACTTTGCAAGGAAGTCCCCAGGATCTCATGTGTGGAGATAAAGGCACAAGTCATGTTCTATCTGTGCCATTGTTGAGGAGGTGTGAAACCATGGAGACATAAGGAGGAAGAAGGGAGAACGCCCAACATCATGAGATGAGGAGTATGCATCCCTATTCATCTATGGAGGTTGATGCACCTAAGAAGGTGATTGGATTACGCAGTGGAAGCATGGAGGGTTATCTCCATTCATCTATTTAGTCATCTTTTGATGATGATGTCTCATTTCATGGAGGCATTTTTCCAGGGAGACCATTGGATCATCAGAGGAGGATGGATGCTTCACATGTTGGGGCACCAATCATTGATTTTAGGAGGGTGGAAACCTGGAGAGAGCTTAATACAGTGCTGGGAGTCTGGGGTAGACTCAAAGAGAGAGAGAGCATTCTCTCAACATCATCGGTACCCCCTTCCATTTCAGATTCTGCGTTGTGGCACAAGCAGCAGGGGAAGGAAAACAACCTTCCAAATTGCATCTTTGACATGGGAAATGTCAAAGGAGATGATGACCATAGGACAGGTGATCTTCCTGAGAGATCATCAGCGCTGTCACTATGGAGATTAGATCCACATTGGAGCTCCTAGCTATTGGTGGAGTATTCCAAGGATATTTTTACTTGCATGATCTTGGATGGCCAGTTTCACTTGGAGGAGTATTCAGTCAGAGATGGGGTCATCTACTATCATGGTAGGAACTTCTTTCCTAGGGCCTCCAAGCTGAAGGAGAAGTTGCTACAAGCAGCTTATGAGGATTTCCTTTTCAGCCCCACTTGTTCCATGAGAGCATACCACACCATCATGGAGGGGTATTTCTAGATGGGCTTTGAGGAGGAGATATATCTGCATATGAGGAGATGCATGGACCAGATGGAGATGGAGGAGAGACATGACTCTTTGGAGGAGTTAACACAGCCACCTCTTTCCACTTTGAGGATGAGAGGAGACTCATTTTTTAGCCACTCCATTTGTATGAGCAGAGAGTATGGTAAGGGTATACATTGTTGTTTACATGAGCATTCATATGATGTATGTATATGTCCCTTAACCATACATGTGCAGGATGTTGCTCCAAGAAGGAGCCTTCTTTCTTTAGAGATTCATGGTATAGTTGAGGCTATAAGCATGATTGATGGGCATTCCCTAGGAGAGCTTTGGGAAGAGATATGTTATGGAGGACATATTCATTGTACACATCACATCATTCCCTTCCTCCATACTTATGAGGAGATTGGAGCAGTAGGCAAGTGGTTGAAAAGCCACTCATTTCATCAGTCTCTATTGCAGTTGAGGGTCAAGCTGCATTGGCTGCATTTGAGGGGCCATTGTCCTTCTCATTTGTTGCATATGGCAGAAAGCATGATTCTCATCTTTGCTCCCTATGGTTCTATCGTTCCTACTTCTATGAGGAGCATGCTTGGGAGAGAGACACATTGTGTGGATGTGTCCTTTGAGGGAGGAATTCCTCACACTTTTTTCACTACATGTTCTAAGGGGAACATGGGATATGATATGGTCACCTTGATAGCACATTTGAATCTTTATGAGGTGAGCCATATGATAGATGGCATGCCATATTTTTATGACTTCCAACTCATCATATATGGAGATACTTGGGTTAGCTTGATTTGTAGCGTTGGGGGAGAGATCTTTGGAGTTCTAGTCCTCATTTTGCCACTTGAGGTCAAACTTATTTCAGCCCAGGATCAAAACTTTCTCTACACTTATCATAAGTGGAGAGATGGATAGCATGGGTTAGGCTACATAGTCTACCATGTGCATATTTTCATCCCACCTACTTTGTCGAAGCCAAAGGTGGATGACAACTTTCAGGAGTTGCCTAGTTGGAAGGTGGCTCATTTTGCATGGCTCATAGCTTGGAGATGGAGGATCCATATGGGAAAGATAGTTCCCATTCTATTTCAGATCCCATTCTTCAAGGGGACCTCTAGATATCACCTTTTTATCCTCTTAAGTATTTCACTTTCACATGATGATAGCTTGATAGCTAACTTACATGTTGAGGAGGAGCATTTTGGAGATTTGATTGATGAGATAACATCACTTTCCTTGGGGGAGATAATCATACAAATATGCTACAGGGAGAGGAGGAGAAAAGAATTCAGTCTATCCTTGCACTTGCTTGAGGACAAGCAATCTTCGAGAGGGGAGGACTATAATGTTCCAAAATTTTCATGAAGAAAATTGGAACATTATTTTTTTCTTATTTCATCTAGGAGGTGAATAAAATGGGTAAAATACCCATAATTAGGAATAAGATCCTTCATAATTTGAAAAGGATCATTGGAGCAGCTTATTTTTCACCTTCCAGTGTGAAAAGGGGGCAATTTACATGAGGACAAGGTCAAGTTTGGCCAAGTCAACAACGCTGCCTAAGAGGTGTAGCTTGCATGAGAAGACAAAGAAGTTTTGAAGGGAGAAAGATTCCTTGTGGATGAAACCCTAATGAGTGGGGTCCATGGAAAAGAGACATTCACTTGTATAAGAAGAGGAGGAGGCAGCCATAGTGAGAGATCTTGGATCATTTGATTATTTGTCTATTCAGAAAAATTACACATTCCGGCTGTTCAGCAGAGTTACAGTGCTGCTTAGTACGAGGGATTCCTGTTTAGGATTTCCTCTACTTCTTGAGAGGCCTCTTGAAGGATTTCACTTCATCTTCTCCACATCTTGGCTCAAGGCCAAATCCATTCTTCAGGTATTGCGTTATTTCTACTCAAGTATAACGCAGTGTTGCCGGGGCATTGTAGTGTAGGGTTCCACAACACTTCCCTTTAGCTTATCTTTCAGAGGAGGGAGTCACTCTTGTTCCAGGAGGTTAGTGAAAGGGATTTCAGAGCTATCTTGCAAATCTTGGCACCAAGGCCAACATCTCCCATCATAGACAGTGCAGTCCATCCTCAAGGCTGCATTATTTTAGTGCACGCTTGCAGTGAGAGGTTGCACCAACTTCTTGGAGGGCCAAATCTTCAGTGCTGGGATTAGCCTTGCATTGAGAGATCCATTGGAGGGGGTTTGTTTCAGTTTGAGCATCATCTTCAACCATCTCCATGTATTTCTATTATTGAGTTGTAGCTACTTCCCAAAAACTCCGACATTTCTGTAGATTTTCCATTTTGATGTATATTGTAGCCAATCCTTCCAAGGATTGTGTATTATTGTTGTATTAGTGTTTTCAGGGGTTGAGAGCTTTCTCCCTGTTAGGACCTCACTATGTATCATTTTTACTATATATTTTGACACCACCTTACCTTTATAACCATGTTTAAAAAGGATTCCATCATCATTTTCATTCACTTTATCCAAAGGTATATAAAATCCTCTTCTTTACTATATGTTTAATCTGTTTACATATAATTCCATATTACTCTTATATTTTATCATTAATCAAAGTAGATTTTTGCTAACATAGGTCTAAAAGATCGCAGATAAGTTATATGCTGTGCTGGAACAATCGGCCGTTGCTGAAACAGTCGGACTCCGTTGCTGAAACAGCCAACAGACACGCAAATTCCGTCACTATCCGTAATTTGCGATTCTGGAAGAGTATTTTTTGGAACAATGGAAACAACATGAAGACGTGGTTACACGGATTATTCTGAAGATAGTACTCTTTTTGTATCTGTTGTAACAATATCTTTTTATGGAAGAACAGAATAGCCTGTTTTAAGAAAGAAGAACAGATTCGGGATAAACGTAGATTTTCTCTCATGTAATTGTAAGAGATGTCTCCTCTTTAAAAAGAGGAGACATCATCATTAGAGGGGAGTTCGAGTTTGAAAGCTACAGGAGAACATTGTGTTTGAGAGAACTGGAGCTAGACTCCATTTGTAATGTATCATTTCTTTTGACAGATGAATAAAATTTCCTTTTGAGCGCTCCAATTTAATTCTTTCCCTGGGGAATCTTGTGAGAGGGAAAGGGCCCGCCTTCCTCACAAGATTCACCTGACTGTCCCTGTAGTTTGTTTAATTTCTTTATGCTATTCGCACTTTACTTTAATTCTGTTTGCTGAACACCAGTTACACAGTTCTGTAGTTTATTGAGTGTTCTATTTCCTTAACACTGCATATGTTTAGTACATTCATTCTTAATAAGTTGAGAGATCTATTTCTGTTAATTTTTTGAATGTATGATGCTGGGAAGCAGGTGCTGAAGGTTCCTGTACAAAGGAATAGGGTCCTGTTTCCATTGATTGCCTTTCTTTTCCTGCAGTGTGATTAGAAACAGGAGACAGGTGCTGAAGGTTCCTGTTCATGGGAATAGGGTCCTGTTCTCTTGAGTTATCTTTTCTACAGAGTGATTAGTGTCAGGCAACAGGTGCTGAAGTTCCTATTTAAAGGAATAGGGTCCTGTTCCTGTTATGGTTGATTGGTTTCTTTTCCTGCAGATTGATTTCCCTTTATTTGGATTCTAAACTGCAATATAGGAATTACTTCTGCTATAACATAAGTAACTTCAGCTTTGATTAAACAGAGTGTGGATAATTAGATTTGTATGATTGATAATTGTGTGGATTTTTACTACAACATTGTTTTTTCTTTTGAAATTGAGCATATCCAGTGCGTTATTGTCTTTGGAATAAACAGACTTCCTCAGGTTGAAAATTTATGTGGAGCTTGAATTGTGAAAACAATTAAAGCGACCAACATTTTGGCGCCGTTGCCGGGGAAGGAAATTATAGATTTCAAAAGAATTAATATTTTCTTTTTAGATGTGCAGATTGTATGAGAGGACGCGGAAACCAGAAGAAAACTAACCCCACAGGTGGCAAAGGCAAAGGAAGGGGAGGAAGAAAGACTTTCATTGACGAGATTGTATCAAAGGCTGAATCATCAAAGAGATTAAGTTCTCGAAGACCAAAACTTCAGCACTTCCCTCAATCAGATTACAAAACAGAGGAAGTTGTGGGTCCTGAAAACATAGAGGAGCCAGTGATTAAAGAACCAGCAGTCAGTGCTGGAGAGTCAGAAGAAAGTGCTAGCAAATCAGCAGAGCACATTGAGGAAATAATAGAGAGTGTTGGACGACCAGTGGAAAACATTGAAGAGCCAGTAGAAGATCTTGACGATCGAGCAAGTGCAGTAGGAGGACTGACAATGGAAGGAAACAATGAAGACTTCTTTGGTGGAGGACATGTAGATCTTGAAGGAGAAGGAAAGGATGAAAATTCTCTCTCTACCTTGGGATTTCCTATCAGTGATCTCCCTATAGGAACAACTTCTATGAAAAACATTCCATTGTCTTCTTTACCTAACTTCCATGGTTTATCCTCTGAAGATCCGGATGAATTTCTTTTTGAATTTGATATATTATGCAGAAGTTATGATTATGTTACTAATGCTCAAAAGTTGAAACTGTTTCCAGCAACATTAAAAGGAAATTCTTTAAGATGGTTCATGAGCCTTGGGAGTCAGGTAATCACAACATGGGAGCAGATGAAACAGAAATTTCTGCTTAAATATCAAGACTACTGCCGGACGAGAGAAAAGAAGGATGAACTATTCAATATGGCACAAAAGCTGAACGAGAATCTGGAGGACTATGTAGAAAGGCTGCAGTACAATATACAGAGATCTGATCATCCGAATATAAGTAAGGAAATTTGCAAAACAATATTACTTAGAGGTTTAAGGGATGATTGTTTAGATATGTTAAACATGCTTGGCAAGGGAGATATATCTAAGGAATCATATGATGAGATTGTTGAACTTTCTAAGAGGTGTTCAAGGGGAGTTGCAAGGAATAGAGTAAGTAATAGAGATCCCACCTATTCAAGAGTGCAGAAATCAGCCAGTGGGGGAGCAACAAGAGCTGAAATAGGTAATTTACTTGAAGAATTTAAAACTGAGATGTTAAGTTCTTTTGCTTCACAAATTGACACTTTGCAGGTTAAGAAGAAGCAGGCTGAAGCAGAAGCAACTCTGGTTGTCTTTTGCCTGAAGTGCAGAGACAAACATCCACTAAGGGAGTGCCCATTGGACAAAATACCAATCTGCACCCTTTGTGAGAAAGATCATGAAACAAAACAATGTCCATCTCTACCAAGAATAAAGGCAGCATTGCAGCCAACGGAAGAAGAAGCTGAAGCAGTTTACTTGCTAACTCAAAGAAGACAATGGCAACCAAAAGGACAAGGTATGAATTCTAGTATGCCATTTAATCGTTGGAATAATTATTCTGCTTTCGGTCAAACAAATTACCCTCCCTTTAATCAAATGAAATACCCACCCTTTAATCAAATGAATTTCCCACCCATGCAACAATCAAACCCTCCCTTTGTTGATCCTACAATGTGGACTCCTTGGCCTCCACAACAACCATCTTCTTTTAACCCTTGGAATTCAAATTGGAGAAGCCAACAACTCCCGTATCCAAATCAATTGCCTCAATTCCAACAACCACTTCCTCTTCCATCAAATGCTCCGCCAAATAACCAAATGAGACCCCAGCTACCTGTGCAACCAAATCCTAACCCCAATAATAAAGTTGTGCAAGTCATTGATATTCAGAATCAGTCTATATTTCCTACTATGCAATGTAATGATATTCATTTAACATCTGGGAAAATAGTAGAGCCTATTATTGATGACATAACTTCTTCTGATTCTGATAAAGAGGAAACTGAGAAACATAAGAAAGCACAACCACCTTATAAAAAAAGTGTTGAAATAACAGAACCACCATTCCCCGAGCGTTTGGTTTTAACAAGAACGCTTGAAACACCTGCTTTTAATATTTTAGGGGAATTGCAAAATTTGTATGTTAAAATTCCACTTTTACAAGCATTAAGAGATGTACCAATTTATGCCAGAACAATAAGGGATATTTGTGTTAAAAAACCTGGTAGGAAGACTAAAGATCCTCTTACAGTACATGTGATGGGTGACTTATCTGCATTAATGTCCGGAAAAACCCCTCCTATGAAATATGGTGATCCCGGCCATCCTACCGTGACAGTTCAAATTGGTAAAACAATGATTCCTCAAGTTCTGGTAGATTTAGGTGCTGCAATAAACATAATGACTCTTGAAACTTCACAATTGTTACAGCTGAATAACACAATCATAGATACACCTACCATTCTAGAGTTGGCTGACCGTTCTACAATTAAACCTGAAGGAGTTGTTGAAGATCTACTTATCTCAGTTGAATCCTGGAATTACCCAGCTGATTTTGTTGTATTGCAGACTAAAACAAAGCTAGGGGGACATCCCTTAATTCTAGGAAGGCCATGGCTGGCCACAGCTGATGCCTTTATCAGTTGCAGATCTGGTTCAATGACAATTTCTAATGGTTATGAAACCAAACAGCTTACTCTTTATCCTCATGCTACACCCATAATTAATAATGAAGATTCTATGTGGATGGATTATGATGATAATGTTGTTCAGCCTATTCTAACTATTGGGCAAGCTTTAACTCTTAAAGACAATAGAGAGGATGAAATAATTAATAATTTTATTTGTGAACCTTCTTCTGTAATTGCTGAAACACACAATCAATTGACTGCAATTTTTGAAACAGATACCCAAGAAAATATTGAATCTGAAGACTCATCTCAGACATTAACCACCATCTCATCTAAAAGCATAACAGTTGAAATTGAACCTGGCAAGACATTAAACATAAATCCTGATCTAACAGTTGCTGAAACACTGCAGTTAATGAAGTTATTGCATGAATATAAGGAAGCATTTGCATGGGATTACACAGATATGAAAGGGATCTCTTCTGAACTATGTACTCACCGAATTTACATTAAAGAGGGATGCCAACCAGTCTGTCAACCCCAAAGACGAATGAACCCTAATTTACGAGAAATTGTTAAAGAAGAACTTCAGAAATTGCTTAATGCAGGATTTATATACCCCATATCTAACAGTGAATGGGTTTCCCCATTGGTAATTGTCCCTAAGAAAAACGAGAAATGGAGAGTATGTGTTGATTACAGAGCCTTGAACAAAGCCACTCAAAAGGATCACTTTCCTTTACCTTTCATTGATCAGGTGTTGGATAGTCTGGCAGGGAAGAAATTATTTTCTTTTCTAGATGGATTCAGTGGGTATAATCAGATTAGAATTGCACCCCAAGACCAAGACAAGACCACTTTCACTAGCCCTTGGGGAACTTTTGCTTATAGAGTTCTTCCATTTGGGCTATGTAATGCACCAGCAACTTTTCAAAGAGCTGTTATAGGAATCTTTTCTGATATGTTGAATGATTCTATGGAAATATTTATGGATGATTTTACACTTTATGGTGTGTCTTTTGAAGATGCATTACAAAATCTTGAAAAGGTACTTAAACGATGTATACAAGCTCACCTCTCCCTAAGTACTGAAAAATGCCATATGATGATGAGTGAAGGAGTGGTGCTTGGACATTTTATTTCATCTCAAGGTATTCAGGTAGATCCATCTAAAATATTGGTCATTCAGAATCTTTCTATTCCTAAAACACAAACTGATGTGAGAATTTTTCTAGGACTGCTGGATACTACAGAAGATTTATTAAAGATTTTTCTAAGATAGCTTCTCCATTATTTGTGTTGCTTATGAAAAATGTTGAATTTAAGTGGACTAACTCTTGTCAGAAAGCTTTTGAAGAACTCAAGCATCAGTTATCTACTGCTCCTATTTTGAGGGGGGCTGATTGGGCCCTCCCTTTTCATATATCTTCTGATGCTTCAGACACTGCAATTGGAGCTGTCTTGGGACAAGAGGAAAATCATCTTCCTTATGCTATCTACTTTATCAGTAAGAATATGACCCATGCTGAGCTTAATTATACAGTTACCGAAAAGGAGTTTCTTGCAGTTATCTATGCCATTAATAAATTTCGACATTATATCACTGGTTATTCTACTTTTGTCCACACTGATCACTCAGCTATTAAGTATTTAATGAACAAATCTGTTACAAATGCTAGAGTTACCAGATGGCTATTATTACTGCAGGAATTTGATATCACAATTGTAGATCGGCCTGGTAAAGAAAATGTGGTGGCTGATTTCCTTTCATGGTTAAAAATTGATAATGATATTCCAGTAGATGATTCTTTTCCTGATGAGTATTTGTTTGCAGTTTCTGCTCACTCTCCATGGTATGCAGATATTGCTAATTATTTGGTTGCGGGAAAATTACCATCACACCTGTCATACAGAGAAAAGAGAAGAATTGTTCAACAAAGTGCCAGGTATAGCTGGATAAGTGGGTGTATTTTCTACACAGGGCTTGATCAGGAAATCCGAAGATGCATTAGGGAAGATTAAGTGTATGACATACTGAAAGCTTGCCATGATGGCCCTTGTGGAGGGAATTTTGCTGATAGGAGAACAGCACACAAAATTCTGAGGATGGGTTACTATTGGCCCTCATTATTCAAGGATGCAAAGAAATATGTAAGGGCTTGTGACAGCTGCCAGAGAATGGGTCAACCCAATCATAGAGATCAAATGCCATTAAACCCCCAGGTAGTTTATAAACCATTTGAAAGATGGGCCTTGGATTTCATAGGACCCATTAATCCTCCATCCAATCAAAGAACTTATATATTAGTCTGTACAGACTATATGACTAAATGGGTGGAGGCCAAAGCACTTATTAGAGCCAATGAAGAGGTTGTCCTAGCTTTCTTATTTGAAGAAATCTTTACTAGATTTGGAATTCCTAGAGAGCTAGTTACAGATGGAGGACCTCCATTCAATTCTCATGGTTTTAAGTCTACCCTTCAGAAATATCATATTCATCATAGAATGACTACACCATACCACCCCCAGGCCAATGGGTAGGTGGAAAGCACAAATAAAGTATTAGAAGCCATTCTAACTAAAACAGTGAAGGATAACAGGAAGGATTGGTCTCAAAGGCTCCCTGAAGCACTATGGGCTTACAGAACTACTTGGAGAAACACTACAGGTTTTTCTCCCTATGAATTGGTTTATGGTAAAAATGTTGTTTTTCCTGTGGAATTTGAAATTAAAACTCTAAGAACTGCTTTAGCTGTTAATCTTGATTTGACTGATGTGCAGACAGCTAGGCTGCAGCAACTTCTTGAATTGGATGAAAAGAGATTAGATGCCATTCACCAAACAACCATGATTCAACAACAGAGAATGAAGTGGCATGATAAAATTATCAAACACAAGCAATTCCAAAAAGGTAATTGGGCCTTGTTATATGACTCTCGGTTTGAAAATTTTCAGGGTAAGCTACGAACACGTTGGCTTGGACCATATGAAGTAGATGCTGTTTTTTCTAATGGAACAGTAAGACTTCTAACAATTGATGATTCGAAAACACCCTTACTAGTCAATGGTCATAGGCTTCGTTTGTACCAGCGCCCTGTTTCTAAAGAGGATTTCAAGACTGCTTGCATGACTGATATACACTATCTTTTTCTAGGGGAGTCTTCTTCTCCTCACAGCATTTAATTTTCTGCACTGTTTTTTTAGTATTAGATTAGATTAGATTTAAAACTAATAATCCCTGTCAAGGGTTGGCATATTACAATTGAATTTTGTAGATTCTGGAAAAGCTTATTAAGGGGGACAGATTCATCATAAGAAGATCTGAAGCTTCAATCACAGAAGCTTGTTCCCTTCATTTCAACCCATTTCCTAGCAATATCCCTTCATCCCATTTCTAGATTATTGCCCATTTTCCATTTTTCCCACTTCTACCATTCCTGAAATATCATCCTTTAGCTAGTATTTCCCATTCCTTACTGCTGAAATTATCCCTCATCAAATACTTCCCCCATTTGTTTTAAACCCAAGTCATTATATCCCATTTTCCTGATTTTTCCCTTTGCTGAAACACCAGTTTCAGCAACGCGTCATTCATTTTTCTGTTGCTAAAACACTAGTTTCAGCAACCTGTCATTCATCTTTTCATCACTAAAACATCATTTCTTTCCTCTGCTGTACAAGCTTTTCAGTTCTCCACTTTTACTCTTCAGATCCTTGGGTGACTATTATTCAATACTGAGCAGATCCTGATATGCTCATGTTCTACATTTCAGAGAAATCTACATATTCTTCCATTAATATCAAGCCATTATGAAGCACTCTATACTTCGAATTTTAAAGACAAAGGTAAAAATGTAAGGTATGTGGTTTTTTATGTAATGCAGTTAAATTATATTTTAAAGAGAGGATCTCGCTCATAATGATTGCAATCTCCACACGCTCAAACATCATTGCACCATACGTAGGGGGGGGGGATTTCGAAAACTGAATAATCATTTCACATCACCCAATCCTCCGTCATTCTTCATATCCACTTCCGCCGTCATTGAGACTCCGCATCCTCTGTTGCAACAATTAGCTTGACCAAAGCCTTTGTTTCTGTCTTCTATGCCTCTGCATGTGACTCAAGCTAGTAGCCATGGGAGGGTCGGCTATCAGACACGAGCCTGGTTCGATAACTCTTCTTCAATTGTTCCCAGAGGCCTATCAAATTTTTCAACAAGCAGGATGGACAACATACTTCGAAAGGTTAGGAGAATTTGATCAGCAGCAAGTTTTAGAGTTCGCGCAGAACTTTCAGGGGAATTTCTTAGTGGTTCAAGGGGTCTAAATTTCAGTCACGGAGGAGGATGTAGCACAGGTAACAGGTTTTCCAGTTATTGGGGCTCGCTGGTTCAGTCGGAAACAAGTTATTTTAAATGCACAGCAAGATTTTCTTCGTCCAGATGAACCAGTTGAACTTAAGGGCCGCGGTATAAGTCTGCATTCACTTCCTCGACCTTGGCCAACAGTAGCTGAATTCATCAAGCACTACTTGACATGCGAAGGGCGTTACCAGGTAGTCTACCAACACAACTTCGTTTTGATGAATCATTTGAGGCATGGTCGATTAGTTAATATTCCCTATTATCTGCTTGGTTGTATCAAAAACATGTCATATTATTGTAGACGGGTTAAATTCCCATTGTTATCCCTTACCCATCATCGTTTATGCCAATTATTAATTCAGAGGGGTTTTTCTCAGCAAAACCCCCCTCTGAATAATCCACTCCTCATTCCCCAGCAGGCCGAAATTCCCCAGCAAGCCGAAATTCCCCAACAAGCCGGAAGTTCCCAAGAAACTCCTGAGAGTCCTTATGAAGGGCAACTGGACGATATCCCAGACTCCCCAGTAATTCCATCCTCAGAGCTAGTTGACCTACCCCCAAGTTCGTCCCACTTAGTAGAGTCACCCCTTCCCACTATTCCTATCCCTAGCGATGACTCTCCAACACCCCCACCTACTCATAAAAGGAAGAGACGAACCCCAACGGTCTCTGTCTCAAAACGACGAACAAGGGCCACATTCCAAATTTTCACTTCTTCCGAAAGCCCTTCCCCCAGAAAAGAATCTTCCCCTACAAAGAAAAGGAAAGACAGTGACTTCTCTGCTTTCCTACCAAAAAGGAAAATGAAAATGACTATTGAAACAGGAGTTACTCCCATTTCCCCTGACCCCGCCACTATCCTGTTAAAACTTCAATCTTCACCTCCATTCCAAATTCCCCAACCCGTCTCGTCCGGTGGCACTTCCACACAAGAACCAGTGCCCCGGGATAACATGACATCGTTTATGGCTCAAACAGTGACTGTCACACAAGAACCAGTCACTTACCCAGAGGCTGAAACACAAGAACCAGCCACTGTGGTACAAGAATCATACACCAAGCATGATAATACAGGGAAACCAGCTGTAGCTGCTCCACAAGAACCAGCTATAGCTAGGGATCAGCAGGCAACCCCAGCAGAATCAACCAGCACACAGGGTTCACACACTATGGCATCTTTATTGGAGGGAAATGAGTTTTGAAGTCTGAACTAGAAGCCTATAAGAATGAATTAACCATGGCACGAGAAGCCTTTGATAGAGAATTGAATCTCTACATGCTAGCACACACAACATCAACACAAAATAGGGATCCATGTAGAGAATACATGTGCCATGAGTGTGGTAATATTTACCAACAGGAAGGGTACAAAGTAGTCAAAATTCAGGTATCTGAGGCATCTACATCAGCTGCAATTAAAGAAGAATGCCCTACTGCTCCACAAGAACCAGTAGGGCTCTCAAAAAGTTTGGAAAAATAAACTAAACCACAGATATCTCGCCCTGTGCTAGTCAGCTCAGCCACTCAGACAGTACCCCAACCACAGATATCTTGCCCTAAGCTAGTCAGCCCAGCCACTCAAACAATGCCCCAACCACAGATATCAAGCCCTGATTTAGTCAGTTCAGCCACTCAGACAATGCCCCAACCCAGTACTTCTAATGCCGGGACACAGACCCTGCCATGGAACCAATTATAACTTATGAACAACTGGAAGAAACAATATGCTGTAGATCAAGATAAAACATTACAGCAGCATAAGTTAGCATGGCAGAATCACATGTATGCCAACTGGGATATTTGGGAACAGACATTGCAACAGCTCAGGGATTCCAAGAAGGAAGTCAAGGAATCAAAGGAAAAGATGGTTTTGATGTTTTAATTAGTGCAAAAGTTGATGGCTACCCGAAAACCCTTTGTGAATTATTCTCTCTTCCTCTCTGAACGTTTGGTTTATTTTCAATTGAAGGCAATAAAGGATGGCAGACCTCATGAGTTTCTTACTGCGGAACAATTTGTTAAGACTTTTTCTGAGGCCCCTGAAAGTGACCAACATTTGTTGTGTGAACTTTATCTCCATAACGAGGCCATACCTGAAAATAGAAGAGTCAATCTCACTCCAATTGTAGGTGATGTACAAATAAGGGCATTCGTTTCATTTCTGGCCAATCAGCTCACCTGGAAAACTGTGTTTATTGCAAGTAGTCATAATGAGGAGAATAGGCTCCTTTGGATTAGACTGGAACCTTTAAGTCTGGCCATGTTTGTAGCACAATATCACCAATTCTTGCGGAAGCCAGGAATGAAGAGGTACATACAACAACTACAGGCTTCAACACTTTTAAAGTGTCAACAGCAAATCAAAGTAAAGGAGGCTGCTGCATTGAAGGCCAACATTATGTTTTGGCAGTAGTCATGTAAGGAAAGACAAGACTATCACCCTTTTAGCCCTGATAATCTTCAAGCTGCACTTTCCAGGGTACCTAATTACATCAGATGCATTCAACATTGTGGAGAAAACTGGATTGGTTACCATTTTCATTTTCCAATTCTATGGATGCCTTCAGAGAAATATCAGTGTCACTACCAATTGGCAGACAGAGATGAAGCTGTAGCATGGCAGCAATTGCAGAACAATCAAGGATTCCGAGCTCTGACAGAAGCCACCTTCTCCAGCTACTGCTTGAGCAACTTGCATGCACAGAATCAGTACTCAGACTTTGACTCAGACTAGGATTTGCCTGAGGACATGCAACACTTTCAGCTGGGGGGGATGTTAGGACCTCACTATGTATCATTTTTAATATATATTTTGACACCACCTTACCTTTATAACCATGTTTAAAAAGGATTCCATCATCATTTTCATTCACTTTATCCAAAGGTATATAAAATCCTCTTCTTTACTGTATGTTTAATATGTTTACATATAATTCCATATTACTCTTATATTTAATCATTAATCGAAGTAGATTGTTGCTAACATAGGTCTAAAAGATCGCAGATAAGTTATATGCTGTGCTGGAACAATCGGCCGTTGCTTAAACAGTCGACTCCGTTGCTGAAACAGCCAACAGACACGCAAATTCCGTCACTATCCGTAATTTGCGATTCTGGAAGAGTATTTTTTGGAACAATGGCAACAACATGAAGACGTGGTTACATGGATTATTCTGAAGATAGTACTCTTTTTGTATCTGTTGTAACAATATATTTTTATGGAAGAACAGAATAGCCTGTTTTAAGAAAGAAGAACAGATTCGGGATAAACGTAGATTTGCTCTCATGTAATTGTAAGAGATGTCTCCTCTTTAAAAAGAGGAGACATCATCATTAGAAGGGAGTTCGAGTTCGAAAGCTATAGGAGAACATTGTGTTTGAGAGAACTGGAGCTAGACTCCATTTGTAATGTATCATTTCTTTTGACAGATGAATAAAATTCTCTTTTGAGCGCTCCAATTTAATTCTTTCCCTGGGGAATCTTGTGAGAGGGAAAGGGCCCGCCTTCCTCACAAGATTCACCCGATTGTCCCTGTATTTTTTTTAATTTCTTTATGCTATTCGCACTTTACTTTAATTCTGTTTGCTGAAACACCAGTTACACAGTTCTGTAGTTCATTGAGTATTCTGTTTCCTTAACGCTGCATCTGTTTAGTACATTCATTCTTAAGAATTTGAGAGATCTATTTCTGTTATTTGTTTGAATGTATGATGCTGGGAAGCAGGTGCTGAAGGTTCCTGTACAAAGGAATAGGGTCCTGTTTCCATTGATTGCCTTTCTTTTCCTGCAGTGTGGTTAGAAACAGGAGACAGGTGCTGAAGGTTCCTGTTCATGGGAATAGGGTCCTGTTCTATTGAGTTATCTTTTCTACATAGTGATTAGTGTCAGGTAGTAGGTGCTGAAGTTCCTATTTAAAGGAATAGGGTCCTGTTCCTGTTATGGTTGATTGGTTTCTTTTCCTGCAGATTGATTTCCCTTTATTTGGATTCTAAACTGCAATATAGGAATTACTTCTGCTATAACATAAGTAACTTTAGCTTTGATTAAATAGAGTGTGGATAATTAGATTTGTATGATTGATAATTGTGTGGATTTTTACTACAACATTGTTTTTGCTTTTAAAATTGAGCATATCCAGTGCGTTATTGTCTTTGGAATAAACAGACTTCCTCAGGTTGACAATTTATGTGGAGCTTGAATTGTGAAAACAATTAAAGCGACCAACACTCCCCATCATTTCTTTGAGATTTTATTGACATATCATTCTAAATTCATGTATTTTGTTGCAGTATCTCCAATGACCTGCGTTATTTTAGTCATATGAGCTTTCTGCATAGCAATGTAGATGTATTGTCTTGTACATGTCTAATTGAGGCTTTCATTGCCTAGCTTGAGTGAGTGATTCCTCAAAGCATTGTACACATTTGCTGCTATATTATATTATGGTTGGCTATCTACTTCTTCATGAGTGCAGACTTCATAGAATAACGTTGTTGCTCCATATCTTGTTCTTACATATGTGCAGTCCCTTCATTGGGCATTTTCCGAGGACATCTAAGTGTGGTAGAACTGTTTAACCACCTTAGAAGGATTTCTTTGGAGCCTCCTCTTGGATTTAGCTCTTAGACACATTTTTCTAAGGCATCCAGGTTCTGGTTTCAAATCCTGCTACCTCCATTTCTAGAAAATGCGTTTTCTAGCCATGGATTGCTAGTTGTTCCAGATTGGGAACATTACACAACTTCCTGGGGATGTAACTTCAGCATACGATCTCTGTTTGACGTTTATCATACCCTGTTAGAAATATATGTTCGAGGACTACAAATTTCGATGTCTCGGTTTTCCCAAAAAACGTTGTTTACGACCTCAAAACAGCTCCGGAAGTTCAAGACCCAAAGAACTGCTAAAAATAGTAAGCTTTGTTGCAACTTAAAAACTGAACGAACTAATGGTGGGGGTTCAAATGGAAAAGGTGGGTGGCCAACAATATCTGCCTGGATCATTAAGGCCCCAAAATAGCTCTGGGAGTGCAAGACTCGAAAACCTGTTAAAAATCGTGAGTTGTGCTGAATGTGAAAAGTTGCAAGAATTGATGGTGCCGGTCCAAATGGAATAGGTGGGTGGCCACCGATATCCACCTGGATCATATTGAATAGGGATGAACCTACATATTCTATAAGGCTAGTATCTAAATGAGTGGTAGAAGGCTTAGGGGTATAGGTTGGTAAAGTACTCAATTCAACTGAATGTTGTAAATAAGCTTCATCTATTTCCTTAATCAAAGTAGCAGTTATTGCATCAAGCTTATCATAAAATTCAAAAATATTTTCTTCATATTCTACTGAAACAATTTCCTTCTTAGTTTCAATGAATGAAATAAAATCAGGATCTATAACAGTACTATGTAAGTCACTTTCTGATTTGGTTCTGAATAAAGATTGTTCAAAATTTAAATCAAATTCTATGTCTTGTAAACTTGATAGTTGTTTTGGAAGGGAATTTGCTTTTACTAATAGAATATTATTACCTAAATCCTCTACTCTTTTGTTTTTCTTTCCAATTCTGTCAAGATTATCTACTATGACAGCAGGTTGTGGATTTGGATTTGACCTGGTATAGTAGACTCTTTTAGAAGCAATAATTACAATTTTTTATGAAAATATACTCATAACTAATTAAAATAGTCTTAAGGTGAAAAGATAATAAAAATATTTCCTTTAAGATATATTTTAAAATTGAGGATTGGTTAGTTCCCCAGTACGGTCACCAGTATGTTATCACTCTAATAATTCTCAAAGTTGTGAGATTTTATTTAGTTATTTATTATAGTTTAAATAATATCAGAGGTAACCCCAAACCTACTTTTAAGCTTTAGGATATAGCCTTCCTAATGCTCAGAGAGGGCTCTCTCTATAAGATTTAACTTTGTTTTTTATATCTGATTTTAGGCTAGTTATATAGGGCCAATTGGTTTTGGGGTTTTGATTTGATTTGGTGGGGAAATAACTTACTGAGATGGATAGCTATATATCTGTAACCCATTGGGAAAATGGAGTCAATGTGTTAAGAAGACAGATCAGGATCAAGGTCTAAAGACAAATATTCACAGGGAAAGATAACATAGTCACTTTAGACCTTCAAAGGCTAATGGTGAAATGGTTTTAATTGGGATAAAGAGAAATTAAGGTTTCTTTAATCCAGATAAAATGTGAAAAGGTAGAGATTAATCAAAATCAGGGAGAAATTAAGGTTTCCTTAGTCTGGATATCAGCAGAAAATATTTAAATGAAAATCAGTCAATGACAGAGTGCTTTTAACAAATTTTGAAATAACAATTCCTAGTTTCACATTAAAATCTAGAACACGTTCATGGATGGATGGAAAACATAAGAAAATTGACAAAATGACAAGTGAAATACTTCACTGCAATGGCCCAACACATGAATCCTGTAATATGATGCTTTATTTCCTATGGTCCAGTCTGATGACTTCAAATTGATACAAAAAACCCTTCAGGTTCAGAAAATATGACTACAGAAATGTTCAGTAATTAATCCATACTGAATACTTCAAATGATGAAGTATTTATACAAAAACTAGTAAAAAATATCCTAGAGCAATCTTAGGAATTTTTCTTTCAAAATAAAATATCTTCTTGCAAGAAGATAGTGACAACTGCATAACTAATTGATAGCTGTCCTATTTATTGAAATTAAATAACTTGCTTTTTGGATTTGGGCTGCAGCTGGACAACTAAGGTGTCCCTCATGCTGGAAGTTTGATATTCAATCTATTTTGATCTTCATCTTTCATCTGATACACTTTTTAACTGATACTCTTTGACCTGATACACTTTTGATTGCTGACTCAAACTGTTTTACTGTTGAAATCTGTTAACTGTTGAAGTAAAAACAACAACTTTGTTTTTTTATCTTTTATTTGGTCTTTCCTCACTGCAATTTGATTTTACAGAAAATCTGTTAACTTCTCCCAGAACTTAGCATCTGGAAATTTGATCTTCATGAGTTTTCTGGGAATAGTCACATTTTGCAAACTCCAGCTCAGGAAGACAGAAACTTCAGAAAACTCATGAAGATCAAATTTCCAGATGCTTTTGGATGCCATTGATATGTTTGTTTTGTCAATTTAACACTCTCGATCTTTAAAACTCTGATTTTTAGGTCTGTGACACACTTCTGTAATATTAAACTGTTTATAGAAGTACTTTAAATATAATATAGGTTCTATCTTGGACTGCAAAAGGTTACTTCTAGTTACTCTGACTAAAACTGGAAATTCTATATCAAATAATGCAATTTCTTGACCTTATAGCTTTAACAAAGGATATCAAGGGTTATCAATGAAATTTCTGTAATAGCACAATCTTTAAAACATCAAATTTTGTAAGAGAAGACTTCTGAGTACTGTGGAAAAGGCTTAGGATATCTCAAAGGGCTTTTTAGGCCTGCAGATGGCTAAATTCACTTCAAAATTGTTCTAAAAATCGGTCACAGCTTCTAGAAACTAAAAAATATTCAGGGTTTCGTCTATCTGAAGAATTTCTTAAGAAAATAGGTATTATTTTAGGAAAACAGGTTGGTAAGGCTTCAATTAACAGTATAATTCTTTTCAGATGGATGGATAGGTCTCTTTTTCTGAAGAATACCTGTGAAAATTCAAAAATTTGTTGCAGAAAATGGTTTGCTAGGTTTTGAAAGCTTTCAAAAGCTTATTGTGGTCTTTATATGTAGTATGGAGGCTTCTCAGCGATTGTAGCAGTTGATTTTGACGATTTATGTTAGTTTTTGAGGCGAAACAGAGGTGACAACATGATTTTCTTGTTCTAGAGAGTTTTTTATGAACAGAAAGGTAACATAAAGCTTGAAATAAGTGCATTTAGTTGTTTTTATAATGAATTTGATTTAAATAGTGAATGCATTAACTTCTAGTCAATTAAAATTATAGGCAGTTTGGGAACAGGGGGGGGGGGGGGGGGGGGAAGGAATTACTTCCAGTGGTTTTCGCAAAGTCAAAAGGTGGTAAATGGTTTTCATTGAATCAATGCGATCCAACAAAAATGTGACACGTGGAGGAGAGATAAAGGTTCAAAACAACCTTTATCGCAAGTTTCAATTTGGTTATTGATCGCGCAATTTAATTTGCGATGGGAGATTTTCACCATCAGATCTGATGAAATGGAGCGAATGGTCGAGATTTAACGATGAAGATGCAGGGTAATGGGCGTGGGGCCTGTGATTATTTATGCGGTGTGAATGGATTATATATTAAAACATAATTTTAACATATAATTTATATATGAAAATAGAATAGGTAGGTTTAATGTTATTTAACAAATGAAATGGATGTATGTGTAATGTAAAAATTCAGCGGGTTAATATAAAAAGGGATACTTTAAACCTATGGGAGTGGGGATAAATATCATGTGGGGAATAAAACGTGGGTTTAAAATTTAAAATATGGGCGGAATAATAATAAAAGGAATTAACTATAATATGGGATAGGAAAGGTTAATAAGGAGCTAATACATAAGTTATTGTGTTAAAAAATAAGCTAAGTTTAATTTAAAAAATAATAAAGGGATAATTATTTAAAAGTCCCAATATAATATCTTTATATTTAAACTCAGGATAAAATGTTTTTTATGGGTTTTTGGGTATATTTGGGGTAAAAGGGAATTAGTCATAGGATTTTACTTTTCTTAAGTATAATGGGTTTTACACCTAAGAAAAGGGGTTTTTGTGAGTGAAACTGGATGATGATGGAAAAAGGGAAAATGAAGGGGAAATCATCAAAATATAAGGGATGAAGTATTTTTACAAGGGAGATAACTATTTAAAGGAATTTAATGAATGAATTGACCAAGTTCTACTTGTCCATGATTATAAAAACTGCTTCTGCCTACCCTTATGCTACCATAACATTTTTTCTTCATTTTACTTGGGTGCATTTGAGCTTGCAAACCCTTGTTCATTTTTCTTTTAAAATGGAAAAATAACTAATTCTATCCTTATTCCTTCCAAGGGCTCAGATTAAGCTGTTGAGCTCCTTATTTATTCTCTACCTAACTATTGATCTGCCAAAATTAAACTGTTTGGAAAGATATTTATTCTCTATCTATCAGCATGAACAAGTCAATATTAAGCTATTTAACTCATCATGGATTATGGCATTTTGAACAAGCTACACATAATAATTTATTTTGTAGTAAAAAGTAACTAGTAGTGGCATTTTTACTTGCTTCACTTTCATGTATTATTCTTATTTATTTTTTGTTTGGGGTTCATTTTTTCTGTTCTTTTTTTATATTTTTATTTTCAAGTCCTTTGATTTTTCTTTTAGGACTTTTACCCTCTTTACATTTTTTATTTCTAATATGGGAAAACAATTTGCAGAAAGAAAAGTATGTACATATTTCAAGACTAATTAAAATCAGTTAAAAAATTATGAATCCTATTATTAAAGGACCCTAACAGTTGGTTCAATTATTTTTTTGACAGAGCACTAAAATTTTGAGAGAGCCTGATCAAAAATAGTTTTGATGGTCATACCCATGTTGACCAGCATTGGTTTTGGGGGTTAAACCTGTGTTGATCAGTGCTAGTTTTAGGGGTCAACTCGTTCTGATCAACACTGATTTTATGGTTAAAACCTGCGTTGATGACCAAAAACTTTTAAAAAAAAACTGAGAGCACGACCAAGAGTATAGTGAAAGGGCATCAGTGAGTGTTGATCCTCTTTGGTGATTTTTTTAATGAAGACTCGAGGCTTGGAATTTAGACTAGTGGCTCTATAATTTTTCTTGATTGTCCGAAGTGTGTCTTAAATCAGTCTGAATCAGGGAAAGAGGTATATTATTTCGACCTTCTTGAAGTGTGTTGATTGTTGTGGCCTAGATCACGTATCTGATGGTCAAGGTCGCGCATTTGGTGGCCAAGTTTATTTGTCGAGATCATGAGATCTTATAACAACGAGATCTCTCTTCAAGATCATTGTGTTGATGACGAGGTATATCACATGTTCTGAGATCGAGATGACTCTGTTAGTTCAACTGTTGTGCTACCATATTGCTTGTCTAATCCATATATCACAATGAATAATCAGATGGCATAGGCATACTTGAACGAGAGCAATAAGATTTATGGGTCCAATTATTCTAATTGGAAATTCAAGTTGAAGACCTTGCTTGAGGGGCAAAGTGTGTGGGTGATTTCAAATGGGGATGAATTTAAGTTGACTACAGCCAAAGGTAGAACAACTACAATAGTTCTAGATTGGGAGAAGAGGGAGAACAAAGCAAAAGTGTTGTTAGTGAATGGTTGCATTATCCCTCAAATCAGAGAGTGTAAGTCAACAAATGATATCTGGACAACTCTCACTAATTTTTATGAGATAAAGAATACAAATCTTTTATTGTTCCTCAAGAGAAGTATTATTTCCATCAAAATGGAGGAGGAAGAATCAGCCATTTCATTCGTCTCTTGGATCAAGGAGCTAAAAAATAAGTTGGATAATATAGGGGAGACAATATTGAATATTGATCTCATCATGGTTACCATGAATGGTATGATTGATGATTATCAGATGTCTTTTTTAAGGAATGAATGCAAGGGAGAAAACCCCTAATTTTGAAGAATTGACAGGGATCCTTATACAAGAGGAAGAGATGCGGATGACTCTAAAACCAAAAAAATTAGATCTTGCATTAATGGCGAAGAAAAATACTTTCAGAGGAGGAGAAAGTGTAGAACAAAAAGGTGGAGGCACACCACTGAGAAAGCCACTAGAAATTATTCAGGGATTAAGTTTTTTTATTGTGGTAAATTTGGTCAGATTGCTAGGAATTTCCATAAGAAGAAGCTTGATGAAAATTGACATAGGCATAAGAAGCATGCAGGACACTTTGCTGATGAATATCAGAATTAGGAACTTAGACTATTTATGTCTGATTCTATTCTCTTTGCTGAGAATGATGAAGTAGAAACTTGGTTTGTGGATTCCAGAGCTTCCACTCACATGACAGGTAACAAAAGTTGGTTTTAAAACTTTAAAGAGACCAGCAATGGTGCCAATGTCTACCTTGGTGATGACAGAGTTTACCAGATTAAAGGGTATGTAAATATTCCTATGATATTTCCTGATGGTAATATTAAGCATATTCAAAATGTGATGTATGTACTAGGAATTAAAAATAATCCGATCTTTGTCTCTATGATAACATACAAGAAACTTAAGGTATAATTTTTAAAGTCTTATTGTGTTATTAAATATTTTTTGGATCATATGAAGCCAATTGCATCAAGTATTCAAGTTTGAGGTTTGTACAATTTGAATGTAATAAGTGCACTACACCAAGCCTTTACTTCAACAATTATTACTGCAGAGAATTTGTGGCATCAAAGATTCATTCATATCAATTTTCATGACCTATAGCTACTTCAGGAACAAGGTATGGTCAATGGTCTCCCCGTTTTAAAAAATGTTCATGTTGATTGTGAAGGATGTGCCCTTGGGAAGATGCATAGGGATGATTTTACCTCAAGTTCATATAGAAAGAAGAGAGATATACCATAGCTCGTGCACACTTATTTATGTGGGCTGATGCGGACAAGATCATTAAGAGGTTGATATTATTTTTTATTATTTGTTGATGATGGCACAAGATTTACATGGGTATATTTTATGAGAATTAAGAGTCATAATTTTGAATACTTTAAATAATTCAGGAGCATGGTTGAAAAACAGAAAGGGAAGTTCATCAAAATTCTCCACTTAGATCAAGGGGGAGAATACAAGATGAGTGACTTCATAAAATATTGCAAGGACCATGGGATAGTTTAACAGTACATAGTACCCCAACCTAATCAATAGAATGAGGTTACAGAGAGGAAGAACATAACCCTGGTGGAGTGTGCACACAACATGTTAAAAGGTAAGAACCTGTCTAATGGTTTTTGGGGAGAAGCAATAAATACTGTGGTGTATTTAAAGAATAAGAGTCCAAAAAAAAAAAATTGTCTTAAAAATCCATTCAAAGATTTATTAGGTTTTAAGCTTGCAATTAATCATTTAATATTTTTTTGGCTCGAAAGATTTTTCTCATGTTCCAAAAGAGGATAGGAAGAAACTAGATTCAAAGGCCATTAAATGCATTTTTGTTGGGTACTGTACAAAGTTGGAAGCATATAAATTTTTTAATACTTCTACACACAAAGTGTTTGCAAGTAGAAATGTAATATGCCATGAGTAGGTTGATGATGGAAACTATGATAAAGGAAATGAAGAGTGGGACATGCCTTTGCTAGTGGAAGATGGAAGTGATGAAAGAAGGGACAGTCATGCGTAGCAGCAACAACAAGAAAAGGAAGAATTAGATAATATAGATGTAGTCAACCATCCAAGTCTATTAAGGAATGATCAAAACAAATTTGAGGCCACTCCAATACCAAGAAGATCAGGTAGGTAGACTCGCTTACCTGCCAGGTATAAAGACTATGCCTTCATGACAAATATATTGAATGTTGTTGAGCCTGTAAACTATAGAGACACAAATGAATATGATGAATGGAGGGAAGCCATGGAAGAGGAATATGAATCAATAGTTAAAAAAAAAACCTCCGAGTAAACAAACCATAGGTTGAAAATGGTTATACAAGCCTAAGTTTAAAGCAGATGGTAGTATATATAAATATAAAGCTAGGTTGGTGGCTAAGGGGTATTGTTGGAATAGGGTCCCCTAGCTGGGTTTTGATATGTTCCAACGCTGCGTTTTTTATATATTTTTGTAGTAATTGGTCTTGTGCAGGGGATTTGGGGCGGGTAAAAGCCCCCAATGGATTGTAATGGGTCAAAGGGTAGACCTAGAGTCCGCAAACCATGGTTTGCGGACCACAGGGTAACGAAGGCTATGATGATATAAATAGATAGATAGTTGGAGTCTAGTAGGTAAGAAAGTAAGGTTGATGCTACGTACGAACTGTTGAGATCTATTTTGGGTATTTTTGGGTAAGGAATCCTCCTAGTTGTGTGAGCGGAGATCCTCAGTCTTGCTGTGTGCAGACTCCGCTGGCTGTGTGCGTGGGTTGTGACTTGGGTTTGTAACTTGGTTTTGGATGCTAATGAACACAAAATTTGTTATGTTATCTGAACTGGTTGTATTCACTACTGAAGTATCTCTGTTTTATTTGAAATAGCTGCAATTGTGTCTATGATATATGAATTAGATGCGATTATGTTATTCTGTGATGATAATTGTTGATGTGCACGTGGATGTGAAGGCATTGATAAGATCTGCTTAATAAGAGTAGCTTTGTTTATGTTTACATGTTGGTTATATTTTCAAGGGCTCGATAATAGGCTTGTTTCTATGCAAACCTGATAGAACTCAACAAGATCTACCTTAATTACCCACTCTCTTCCAGGGTGCGGAAACCTGGTTCCAGCACCCACCCATACTACTTTAGGCGAGACTTTGGCATGCGAAAGTAGGTCATTGCCGAAAGGGCCAGTAGTATAGGGGTTTGTTAGCAAACCTTAAATCCAAACCTGGGTCAAGACCTCTGAAGCCAACAAATGGTTCCGTTGTAGAGACCAGGAGCATTTTGAGAGAGAGATCGAGTAATGCCACGAGGTTGTTAGAGACATGAGAAATTGGAGCTCGAAGACTAGTTTGAAAAACAGATTCAAGAATTTTCTGTAAAAGAGAATCGCAGCATAAAGCTAACAGTTGAGAAGTGGAAGAATAAATATATTCTCATAGAATTATATGAAATTTTCTTTGTGAATTTTTCACACGAGCTCCAGGAGTGGCTAGCAAGGCTAGTAGAATTCCAGACGTGTTGGAAAGACAACTAGGTTACGCAATGGACTCCGAAATTGATTCAAAAGTTGAATAAGGCTGACAACACAATCACCCGAACTATAGATCATTGGGTGGGTAGTGTGCTAGGAGGATTTGTAATAGAAATCACAATCAATCATTTTGTATCCTACTTTGAGGCAGATCAGAGGTTATTTAAAGGATTCTGAGGTAAGTTCTTGCACACATTTCCACTAATAATTAAAATATTACTGTGCGAAAAGGGAATTTTTTGCAGCCACACCAAATGAATGACCTCTGATCAGAGTGAGAGTACAACATGAGCGGTAAGTACTACCAAGTCAACCGAGAAGGGAATAAATACATATATTGCCCATTAAGAGAACCGCTTACAGGAACTAGTCCTCCGGCTACACCATCATCAAGTAACCATAAGGGCAAGAACTCCCCTACACCTCCGCCACTACTGGAAGAAGATATGGCCACACACATGAAGTTTCCCACCTTCAAGGGTGTAGGAGACGAAGACATGGACTGATTTTGGTTCGTAGCATAATCATTATGGATTGCGCAGAATGTTTCCAGCGATGCTGTAAAAAGGGCACAACTATCCCTTGCCTTTGAAGGAAGGGCCCTGGATTGGTTCATGGGGTACATAGGCAAACATGTGGATCCATCAATATAGGAGATTAAGAATGATTTAAAACAAAAGTTTCAGAAGCCTAAGTCCTACTCTCAACTGGTGGTTGACTTGAAAGACTTTAGACAAGGACCCACTCAGTCACTATGGGAGGCTGATCATCGGCTAAAGAAGGTTATCAGTGATGGGGAATTTAAGTATGAGGATAGAAAACACAAGGAATGGTTCATCGCCATGCTATTACCTCACCTGCGCGGACCTATGAGTCAGCAAGTGATTGGGACACAAGAGAAAGCCTTGGATATTGCTATGAAGCTAGAAGTTCCACCAAGAGATGATGCCCAGTTTGGGGTACAGGAGATCCAGGGATAGCTGGAGCCAATGCACCTCGAAATCGAGAATTTTTGGAAAGAGCGAGGAAAATAAGCTAGCCTAGACGTATGGTGCATACAAACCACACCAAGGATCAGTGCCCTTTGCTAGTGGACTACATGCAAGCTGGGGGGCCCAACCCATTCAACCCTAAAGATACTGTGGGACCAAGCGGTCCCATGTTATGGTGCACTGACTATCACATAGATGGGCTTCATGATACCAACCATTGCCCTCGTCTTGGTGCCTATGTTCTAGAATTGAAGCAATAATCACTAGAAAATTTGGCGGAATTTCCGACGGCCAATTCGTCGCTATTCCGACACATAGTCATCGCAAGAGCGACAGTTCGAGGGTGGGAAAAATGTGGTTTTCCATACCATCGCAGTTTCGACGCACTTAAAAAGTGTCACACTATCGACACTTTTTCCGTCGCTTCCAAACAAGCGTCACTCTTCCGACGTTTCCCGAACCATCGCGCTTCCAACGTTTGTAAACTGTCACACTTTCGACGAAATGTGGTCCAATGTTTTTAACGTCGCTCTTCCGACATTTGTAAACGGTCGCAATTCTGACGCAATATGGTCCGACGTTTTGGACGTTGCTCTTCCGACGTTTGTAAACTGTCGCAATTCCGACGAAATGTGGTCCGATGTTTTGAACGTCACTCTTCCGACGTTTGTAAACTGTCGTAATTCCGACGAAATGTGGTCCAACGTTTTGAACGTCACTCGTCTAAAGTTTTTATACTGTCGCTCTTCCGACGTTTTTAAGCTGTCGTAATTCCGACGCTTACAAGGGGTCGGTATACTGACGGTGGGTTCAATTTAAAAAAAAAATGAAACTTTAAAAGAGGAAAAATGTTGTTTTGAATGTATTATATGAAGTAAAACAGTCCATGAAGTCATTACATTTTCACATCTGAAGATTGGAACCCAAATATCCATCCAGAAAAGTGGAAGTCCCACCCCAGAAAATGATAGAAAAATACCCCATGTCACATAGAGGGACATGATATAAAACCCAGTAACGGTCCACATGGAGATTATCGACAATCTGAGAAAGCATCCAAATATGCCCAAGGCATCTATAAGAAAGTGAAATAGTAGTATGTAGAATAGTAAAGCAATAGATAGAGTACCGACGTCCATTGTTCCAAATATAAATTAAAGTACCCAAAATCCTTGAACAGAGAAAAACGCTAATCATGTGAGGAGTGTGATATGTCCAAAATATAAAAAGACCATCAGACCATATCAATAAACCAGCAACATAGACCACCATCGCTAGTTTTGAAGGCAGAGTGATAAACATTAATCATTTTTTTTCACAAGAGAAAAAACGTTGTTTTGAATATATTATATGAAGTAAAACAGTCCATGAAGTCATTACATTTTCACATATGAAGATTGGAACCCAAATATCCATCCAGAAAAGTGGAAGTCCCACCCCAGACAGTGATAGAAAAATACCCCATGTCACATACAGGGACTTGATATAAAACCCAGTAACGGTCCACATGGAGATTATCGACAAATATGAGAAAGCATCCAAATATGCCCGAGGCATCTATAAGAAAGTGAAATAGCAGTATGTAGAATAGTAAAGCAACAGATAGAGTAACGACGTCCATTGTTCCAAATACAAATTAAAGTACCCAAAATCCTTGAACAGAGAAAAACGCTAATCATGTGAGGAGTGTGATATGTCCAAAATATAAAAAGACCATTAGACCATATCAATAAACCAGCATCACTAGTTTTTAAGGTAGAGTGATAAACATTAATCATTTTTTTTTCATAAGAGAAAAATCGTTGTTTTGAATATATTATATGAAGTAAAACAGTCCATGAAGTTATTACATTTTCACATCTGAAGATTGGAACCCAAATATCCATCCAGAAAAGTGGAAGTCCCACCCCAGACAGTGATATAAAAATACCCCATGTCACATACAGGGACTTGATATAAAACCCGGTAACGGTCCACATGGAGATTATCGACAAATCTGAGAAAGCATCCAAATATGCCCGAGGCATCTATAAGAAAGTGAAATAGCAGTATGTAGAATAGTAAAACAACAGATAGAGTACCGACGTCCATTTTTCCAAATACAAATTAAAGTACCCAAAATCCTTGAACAAAGAAAAACGCTAATCATGTGAGGAGTGTGATATGTCCAAAATATAAAAAGACCATCAGACCATATCAATAAACCAGCATCGCTAGTTTTGAAGGCAGAGTGATAACCTATCAACACATAAAATAGTATCATAAAGCGAATACAGGAAATGTGCAGAGACATGTACTGTTGATATACACCTCACACAAAAAGCATCCATGATAGAGCAAAAATATGTATAAACCCAGGGTCGATTGTATGTTCTGGCTCGCTTGTTCCCGGAAATAAAAACCATCTGCAGAAACCCAGGCTCGCTTGTAAGATCAAGCTCGCTTGATTCCAAAATTGGTAACCATCTGTTGCATCCAAGATGTAAGGTTCAGGCTTGCTTGTTTCCATTAGTAGCCCGCTACAGCATCCACCCTGTTCATAGCAAAAAGGTTCCTGTAGATATACAGAGAAAGAGTATAATACGTAGACCATATAAACATGGCTCTGTATTTCAAAAAATAGGTTTAAAATAGAAACAGGGCAACATTTGTTTTTCTAATTAAAGTTAATCTATTAACAGTGGGAATAAAATTACACCGAAGTCAAAATCATTGCCTAGACTCATGGAAAATTTTTCATCAAAAAATCAAAAAATTAAGAAGACTGCCCTCATACGGGGAAACCAATCTTGAACGTTTAATTTACAGAATTCAAAAATATTACAAAGGTCCAGCACAGTAAAATGATCTAAAAGCAGCCCAATTAAGTGGGCTGCAAAGCAAGAAAAAGAAATTAACCAAACTACTCCTCTGGCTCCTCAACGATTCAGAACTATCCTTCGGAAGGTCCAGGATCGCTAGGTGCTACCTCCACATTCATGCCACGGCTCCCCTCCTGAAGGCTCGAATGCTGGCTGGATTTTTCTGAGCTCAGACCCGCCGGACGGGTGAATTCTTCCTCCATTTGGGCCTCCTTGCGGAAAACCACAGTGACTGAAGTTGTGATTCGTGGGCGGTTGAGAGAGCAATTAAAGGAAAATTGTGCAGTGCGCGTCGTGGGAGAAGGTGAACTAGCGGTGGGGAAACGAGGAGCAGGGGAATCCATACGGTGGCCAGATCCTACAACCCGACCCCACCCACTCCTAGTATTTGGATAGCGACCTGCATAATAATCACTGGACTGGCCGGAAGATGACTCGATTGAGGGGCTGGAGGGAGTGCGCAGGGGTTGACCTCTAGTGCTCCCCCTGTGGAAACGCATCCTTTGACGCAAGCGAGGCATGGGTGCAGTCTCACTAGCAGTGGGCACAAGAGGAGACGGAGAAGCAGAATTCCAAGAAACAGAGGAAGACAGACACAGACGAGACCGATAGAAATGCAGATATGTAGCAAGGTCTAAGCAGTAGTTCAGCTGGCCACTTCTCCTTCTCATCACAGTGAGCAGGCAATGTAACCCAGCAACCAGCTCGTCTGAAAAACCATAGTGAAACGCCATTTTATCGACCCGACTGCAATGGAATTGAAGAACACCCGTCATAATTAATCTCTGATCTTTAATGAGAGCTGAAGGCCGGATCATATTGGAGTATGCAGAATCGCTAATAGGAGTGGAGGTCCGATCTTGAATAGTGTTAAAACTTAATTAATGTGGATTTGATGTGAAAACCTTGGAACTTAATTGAACAACGTTAAAAATTAATGCAATTGATATGAAATCGCCACATCCATGTCCCATCGCCTTAAACGCCATCGAATGCACCCGCAGCCGGGAGCAGGGCAAGTTTTGATTGAGGACACGTGGCAGAAATTGATTGGAGCGGATCTTTTTTTGGGCCGCTCGCGCAGTGGAAATTCAGACCCGAAAAAGATTAGGGAGAATTTGATAAGAAATTCGCGTCACAACTCTCCCTCCGTATGCCAGCCCAACTTTGGACCCGAAAAAGATTAGGGCAGAATTCATTTGGTTTTCACGTCACAAAATTGGCCAACGTCAGCAGACTATTTTGGAACGTGAATTTGGTTTGAATTATGGTTTATCGCTGTTTGAAGTCTGGCGGGCTCAACTTAAGAACAATTTTGTTTGATCCCATCTTATAAAATTTGTGTTGGTTTTCTTTGATAATACACATATTTATAATAAATCATGGGAATACCACACTAAACATGTGGAAAAGTTATATAAATAATTATTGAGAACAATCATTTTTATGTAAAAATATCCAAATGTGCTTTTGGGAAATAAGAATTCGAGTATTTGGTTCATATTATTTTAAAGGAAGGAGTGAAGTTGGAGCCTCAAAAGATGCAAGCTATTACAAAATGACCTATTCCTAAGAAAATCAAGGTTCTTAGAAGATTTTTTAGACTTACATGATATTATTGATCATTTGTTAAGAATTATGCATGCATTTCAAGTTCACTCACATATCTCTTGAAGAAAATATCATTTATATGGAATGATGAGGCTACTTTGGCATTCTCTCTTTTAATGGATGCCATGTCTTCTACACCAACATTGGTTGTACCTACTTTTGATAAAACATTCATAATAGAGTGTGAGGCACTAGGACAAGGAATTTACGTAACATTAACGCAAGAAGGGATATCATTGGCTTTTAAAAGCAAGGAATTAAAAGAAAATATTTGGTGAAATCTACGTATGAAAAATAAATGGAAGCAATATTACATGCAATAAAAAATGGGGAAAGTATATCATTGGGAGGTACTTTAAAGTCAAGATATACCATGATAGCATAAAGTATTTTTTGAAGCTATGGATTTCATTGGAAGATTAACAAAAATGAGGAGAAAAAATGAAAAGTTTTAATTTTGAGATAATCTGCAAAAAGGGTAAGGAAAATTTAGTACATGATGCTCTTTCTAAAATAGAAGAGGCCTCAAATTTATATCAAATTACATTTTCTATTCCTAGGTGGCTAGAAGAAGCTTGCCATAATGGAAAAATGACAATAGTACTAAACAAAAACTAAAATTTATAAAGGATGGAATGAACTCTATGGAGCATTGGGAGTGAAAGAGAGATATACTTTGGTGCAAATGTAGAATATTTTTATGCACGCAAGCATATTTGAATAAACAAATATTAAGGGAGTCCCATGTCTCTTTGATGGTAGGACGCAGGGTTCCTTAAAACATCTCAAAGGATCAAAAAAATATATTTTTGGAAGGAATGAAGAAAGATATTCAAAATTTTGTAAGAGAAGGTTAGGTTTGCATAATAAATAAAAGAGAGATAGTAAAATCTCTAGGGTTACTTCAACCATTCCACATACATATTCAAAGACTAGAAGATATATCAATAGACTTTATTACAGGGTTACTGAAATATAAAAGTAAGTATTACATTTTTGTGGTCATTTATATAGACAAATTTTGTAGATTTTTTTTGTAGAGCTCAAAGTACATAAACAACAAGCCAAGTGGCAGAAGTGTCCATGAAAGAAATTCATAGTCTTCATGGTTTTCCTAAAGTAATAGTAACAAAAAACTTTTGGAAATAATTATTTAATATGAGTGGAGAAGCACTAGCTTCCATGAGTTCTACATATCAAACACAATCAAATGGTCAAACAAAAATAGTTAACAAATGTTTTTAAGGTTATCTACAATGTTACTCTTTAGAAAAGAAATCTTAATGGATGAAGTGGGTTCGTCAAGGAAGAATGGTAATATTATACTACCTATCACACATCTACTAAAATTTCCCCATTTAAGGCCCTTTATGGATATCCAACTCCTAGTGTCTCATACTTTTTGCAAGATAAGTCCAAAGTATAGGAAACAGAGTCACATATGGAAAATACTAAAGAAACTTTGAAAATTATTATGGAAAACCTTCAAATGACATGAAACATGATAAAACAACAAGGGGAACAACATTGAAGTGAAAGATAATTTGAGGAGGGTAATTGGGTATTTTTAGATTATAGCATTATAAGCAATCTTCATTCAAGAAAAAGAAGAATAAAGAATTAGCTCAAAAATGTTATGGCCCTAAATAATTATTCATAGGATTGCACAAGTGGTATAGAAGTCATATTTTCCTTCTTCTTGCATTCATAAGGTTTTTCATGTATCTTGCCTAAAAAAGGTTTTGGGAAAAAATATGCCAATGTAAATAGAACTTCCAAAATTAGATGAAGAATGAAAGTTGATTCTTGAACAACAAAAAGTTATAGATAAACATTTTGTATCTCTTTGACATATAACCATTATGAAGTACCTAATCAAGTGGAAGAATATTCCTCTAGAAGAAGGTACATGGTAAAATGATCAATTCGTGATGAAATACCCACGGCTAAAGGGTTTGTTTGAAGTTTTGACAAAGGTTTTGTTATATTTTTTATATAACACGTAGCGGAATAGTTTTATTGTTTGTTAAGGTCCCACACAGTGATGAAACTTGAAGGGCAGGTCCGAATTTCAATTAGAAGGGCATATATCTATGTTGCCCTTCCATAATGAAAAGCTTTAAAAAAAAAACTTTTCAATTGACCACAATAAATTATTTTTACATTTCATTTTCAGAAAGACAAAACCATCAATATTTATATTAATAAAAGACTGTTACATATACAACAATGAAGAAGGATCCATCTTTCATTGCTTAAATATCTCATTGGCAATGTCAACATAAGTCTTGAAGACACTATTATAATAATTTGGATACATACCACCGGGATATAGGAGATTCTTATGTGTCAGATTGTGTAATGCAATTTTGACTTTGTCTCACAAGGAGCAGCAGCATGGAGGTCTGGATTTTTCTTATAGAACTTTTTTATTATTATTTGAAATGTTGTTTATAGATATGAAGAAAAAAATGAAATTATGAGCATGGTGGACAATTAGTCAAGCTCATGATGCCAAACCATGATGATGTAAGTTTGGAATTTAACATTTTTACATGTTAAAGACAAATAGTCAAAATCACTGACAACTTAGTATGCCATCATTAATAATCATTCCCTGTTCACTTTTGTTAATAGGTTTATGTCACACGATGATCTCTCTTCTCTGGCATTTACTTGTATTGAAGATCACTATTCTAGGAATAAGGAGTTATTTTCTCCAAAAATAACCCTAGCCAAACATTGAAAATGCATCAAGGATATCTTTCTATGCTTCATAAGTACATATGTTTTACTTCTAAATCATGTCTTGGAAGTGGTTATTTTGCTGGAAATTATTCACCAGTTGGTTTCATACCAAAGTCTTTTTCTCATTTTCAGCATCCAATACATGAAAAAGATAATGGTTTAAAACAACATAAATATTTGAAATTTTGCAAGAATTGTCTGGCACACTTTGAATGTTAATTTTGAAGTCAAGTGCATGATGTTGTATAGGATCAAGTGTCATTTTGAATACCAAATGTTTCACAAGAAACTTCTCAACATGCTACCCTGCAGTAAGGATTAAATGACAATATTGCATCAACTATTTCCATAATAAAAGTGCACCTCGGCCATAAGACTAAAAAACTACAAATGTTATAGATCTAACAAGACCACACAATCAAATGTATTCCACAAGGCCAATACTGTATGAAAAATTAAAAGTAGTTTGCAACCAAAAATACCTTAGGCAACTAATTCAATTAGATACACCAAACCATCAACAAAAAGGAAAACCAACCTACTCAAAAGGCAAGTGTTTACCTCCTTTGACAAAATTTTGAGTTCCGAAACAAGGGCCTTTATTGTCTTGTCAATGCCCCTAGTAATTTGAACGGGGTTTGCACCTGCTACAACAACCTAAACAAAAAGGTTTCATTTCAAATTATTTTCCACAAATTTAAGATACAACCATTGTCAGTTTTGTATTTCCTAACAAGCTCATAAATTTTGACAAAAGAACCAAAAATTTTTAATACCTGATAGCAATTTTTTCACTCAAAAACTATCTTAGACTCAATAAGCCCAAACCAAAACTAAAAAATGAAACACCAGAAGACCCTACAAAAATGAATAGATAATCTAAATCCAGTACTATCGACAAAAAGTTACCTTTACACCCTCACTTATTAAACCCTGTGCTGTTGAATTTTAACTTCAACTGCTGCAGCAGAAGGACGGATGCAACAGTGACATTTTTTTTTGGAGGTTGCTTGCACGCCATCCAGAAATTTAATTCAGCATTTAAAATTCCTGCAAGTTTTTTTTGTAGACAGCCGCATCCATATTTCTATACAGGATTGTATTTAAACACAACAACCAAAGGCAGAAAGCCAGACTGGCTGCGCACCATGCAGATCGGGGAAATGTTGGTCGATTCTGGGAGATATCCCAAATTGACCAGATTCTTCAAACCTCTTGAAAATTAGTTAACCATGAAATTGATATCATGGAATGTAAGAGGGCTTAATGGCCCAGGAAAATACCGGATGATCAAATCCATGATTCAAAAAGAAAGGCCTCAAATTCTCTTCCTCCAAGAGACGAAATGTAATAGTAATCTGCTGGGTGCCATCCTTTCCAAAGCCTGGCCCAGCAGCAGTTCAGTCGCTGTAGATGCCTCAGGCTTTTCCGGGGGCCTAGCAATAGCCTGGGACACCAGCGCAATGCAGCTTTCTGATTTCCATGCAGCTCATAACCTTATACAAGCCACCTTCCATCCAATCGGCACCAATATTCATGGACATTTGACTAATGTCTATTTCCCTCAAGATCAAAGCAGTAAGATAGCGCTCCTAAAAACCATTTCTCATCTCAATTCTCATAGGCGCCATCCTGTTTGGCTGATTGGCGGCGATTTCAATATGATTATGAGAATGGAAGAAAGAACTGGCGGGAGATCCAGATCAGACCTGGATAGCAATCACTTCAAAAGCTTCATAAACTCCAATTGGCTCATTGATATGCCTTTCTCCAATGGTATCTTTACATGGAACAACAAACGATCCGGAAGTCATCAAATCGCCTCCAAGCTTGATCGATTTCTTCTCTCCGACAACGCAATTCACATAGGCGGAGACATTACAAGCTCCATCTTGCCCTATGCTGGATCGGATCACTGGCCTATCTCACTCCAATGGCAGGATCTAGGGTCTCATTTAAGAAGACCATTCCGGTTCGAAGCCTTTTGGCTGACTCATCCCTCCTTTAAAGAAATGGTTCAGGCAGCCTGGAGACACTTTCAGCCACCAAAGGGATCCAAAATGTATCAATTCCAGCAGAAGCTCAAATACATAAAACACCATATCAAACATTGGAGTCTTACTGTCTTTGGTAATATTTTCAAGGAAAAGAAAGTCCTCGAGCAAAGCATGCAAGAACTGCAACAGGATATCATAACTCAAGGCCGGACGGAGATGCTAGCAGAGAAGGAAAAGACCCTTCAAATCCAGCTGGATGAGAGATACAAACAGGAAGAAATACTCTGGCGACAGAAATCCAGAGTCCGATGGTTAAAAGAGGGAGAAAAAAATACCAAGTTCTTTCATGCCTCCACTGTGCAGCGCAGGATGCAGAACAGAATCAATCACATTCTCAGTCCGCAGGGGGAAAGGAAGGAAACACATGAAGAAATGCAACAGGAGCTGGTTGATTATTTCAAAGGCATTCACCAAGAGCCTCAAATAAATCGACAACATGATATTCATCAAGTCACTCAGAACATCCCCAAGCTGATCACTGAGGAGCACAACAAAATGCTGCTCAGACCTGTCTCACCTCAAGAAGTGGATGAAGCGGTGGCGCAGTTCAAAGATGGGAAAGCTCCAGGTCCTGATGGCTTTACCTCTAACTTCTTCCACCAATTCTGGGATCTCATTAAAACTGAGGTTTGGCAACTTGTAGAAGAATCCAGAGCTACGCATTGGCTTCTCCCCTCTCTCAATTCCACCTTCATTGCGTTGGTTCCCAAAGAAGATCAGCCCAACACTCCGGACAAGTTCAGACCCATAGCTCTTTGTAATGTCATATACAAAATCATCTCCAAAGTTATTGCCAATCGTCTCAAACCGCTCCTCCCTCTTCTAATCTCGCCAGAGAAGACATGCTATGTGGAAGGGCGCCAAATTCTGGATGGCATCATCCTAACCCATGAAATCATGCACTCGTTGAAGATTTGTAGAAAACCAGGTATGCTTCTCAAGCTCGATCTCTCCAAAGCCTTTGATAAGTTGAATTGGAATTACATCCATCATACCTTAAATGCCTTTGGTTTTGATCAAATGTGGATTAGATGGGTAATGAGCCTCGTCACCTCTACCTCCTTTTCTCTTCTTGTCAATGGTGTTCCCTCTCCTCCTTTTCATCCTACAAGAGGCATTAGACAAGGGGATCCTCTCTCCCCTTTTCTCTTCGTGCTCATGACCGAAGGACTTGGCCGTTTAATCAATAAGGAGGTCCATTCCCAGCACTTACGAGGTATCTCTCTTCATGGGGCCCCTATCACCACTCATCAGCAATTCGTGGATGACAACATGCTCTTTGGCCATCCCTCTGTGCAGGAAGCTCGAGCCTTCAAAGCCATTCTTCGTCTCTTTTCCGCAGCCTCGGGTCTGACCATCAATAACACCAAATCCCAGATCTTCTTCTTCAACACCCCCCCTCTCACCCAAGCCAATATTGCTCGCATCCTTGGTTTCTCTATTGCTTATCTTCCGGACAAATATCTTGGTGCTCCCCTGGTTGATTCCTCCATCCGAAACTCCTCCTGGACCAAGCTTCTTGATAATTTGGAGAAAAGACTTACCTCTTGGACTTTTAGAGCTCTAAATCTGGCCAGTAGACTTGTCCTTATCAAATCTGTGCTTCAGTCAATGCCTATGTATCTTTTTTCCGTTCTAGCAGCGCCCAAGTGGGTCCTCAAACAAATCAAATCTTTGCAACGCAACTTCCTTTGGGGCTCATCTAGCAGAAATAAAAAATGGGCCTTAGTCAGATGGGATTTGGTCTGCACACCCAAAGATGCAGGCGGTCTAAACCTTCGCGATCCTCAACATAGCAACGACGTAATGGCTGCTCGCATCTGGTGGAACTGGACGTCCAGACCCTACACTCCTTGGGCCAAATGGTGGAACGCTAAATATGCCAACAATAGACCCACGGCTGAGCTCATCAGATTCACTCCGCAGCAACAGGGCTCTCTCATATGGAATACAGCTAAACAACATCATCTTCTCATACAACAACATAGCTTTTGGGAAATCCGCAATGGTGTTTCAGCAAGATTTTGGCAGGATTCATGGCAGCAAAATCCTACTCTTATTGAGACATTCCCTGACATCAATATAGAGGACAACAGCAATGTACAAGACATCCGGGTCTGTCATCAATGGCAAGATACCAACAGTAACGGATTCAGACAGTGGAAGGCTCCTCAAGCTATTGCGCCTCAAGCCAGCGGCCCTGACTTAGAAGCTCTCAATGCTGAACTCTGCAGAAGACAAATCAGAAGTGCAGATGAGCCTGACATTATAAGATGGGGCAATACCACCAAAGGCATGTTCTCCACAAAAGAAGCCTACACCATTCTGCATCCCAAACCTCTCCCGAGTGATCCTCTCTGGATTAATATTTGGAACAATCTCAATTGGCCTAAAGTCTCCACTTTTCTTTGGCTCCTCAGTCACAAAAGAATTCTCACCTGGGATAATCTTGCTAAACGAGGTTTCTTCGGCCCCTCCCAATGTCCCAACTGCCTTCAGTCTGAGGAAACCATCCATCACCTTTTATTGCTTTGCCCCTTAGCTAATACCTTTTGGGAGAAATGCAGCTTCAGGTGTCAGAAAGCCAAACCCTTGGGAGAAATCACCAACATTCTCCGCAGATGGCCCTCCCGCCCTTTCCTCTCTCCCATCCTCAATGCTATGTGGTTGCTGATTCCAGGCTTAGTATTCTGGACTTTATGGAAAGAAAGAAACAAACGAATCTTCAAAAATCATGCTTCCAATCTGGACCATTTATGGACTTCCTTCTGCAATAATATTCAGGAATCCCTCGCCCTCCGTTCATGGAATGAAGATGACTTTCCTAACAATCCCAAGGAAATCTCCATTTGGCAAAGCTGGAACCTCCGCATTCCTTTCACCCCTTCTCCCTCTGTCCATCCTCCCCCCTCTCCCCCCCCTTGTTGGTCCCCTCCCCCTGAAGGAGTTTTCAAGCTAAATTTTGATGGAGCCTCTAAAGGAAACCCGGGGCCTGCGGGCTTTGGAGGCATCATTCGAAATCACAAAGGAGAGACTCAGATCATCTTTTATGGCGCCATTGGATGGGACTCCAATAATTCGGCTGAATTAGAAGGACTGTGGCAAGGTCTTTGTCTGACTCATCTCCACAATTTCTTTCCCATTATCATTGAAGGAGACTCCCAAATCTTGATCAACATGGCCAAAAGACTTCTATGGGGCTCCACTCCGGAGAAAGTTGCCCATAGTTGGCGTCTGGAGGCTAGAATCAAGCGTTTAAGTGATTGGTTAATGCAGCATAGAGCTATCTCTTTC
Organism: Pinus albicaulis; assembly: GCA_034641835.2. NCBI lineage: Eukaryota > Viridiplantae > Streptophyta > Pinopsida > Pinales > Pinaceae > Pinus > Pinus albicaulis. The sequence goes on from CM076583.1 coordinate 35,705,961, forward strand.
AGTCATACCAAAAGGGAAAACAATAAAATTGCTGATCTGCTGGCAAATTTTGGAATTGAGAGCATAAGCACCCTCACCCAGGGCCCTCTTCACAATATTCCCGATGAAGCTCTGCTACAGCAATGTACTGCACAGGTGCACAACGATAGCACCACGCCGGATGCGGCTGATTAAAGACCACCCGGGAACGTGGCACTCAGACCACTTCCCGATGGCCCTCGCCGGTGCAGCCCACATGGCTCCCGGTACTATCATTAACTATAGTCTTAATGTCTTGCCTGATGCGAATTATCGCTGCCTTGAAAGGCTCACCTGGCTCCTAGACATGGTTATTGCGTTTGGAATGGACGGTTTACGCTGCAATTTGAATGGAGATGGGAACGGCTTCTGCTCTCCTCAGCCACTGCAGGTAATCTGCTCGCCTGCGAGCATTGAAGCCTCCATCAAAACAACTACAGGGAAACGTTGCTGGATTGTGGCCTGTTTCGAACCTGCTCCTAATTGCCATTTCTCTCATAGTCCTTGGTGCAGTCGCAAAGCTTGGAACTCTGCCAACATTGCTCAGACAGGTAATTCCGCCACTTCCTCTGTCAGTTTGCTTCGTGGCTTCAGTAGTTCTTCTCTGAATTCGTCTGCTCAGGAAGGGGGTAGCCAGCTCACTCATTCTCCCTCCGACTCCTTGGGGCTTCTCGCTCAGACTCGCTCTGCTTTTATCACCATGCCCCGCCTCTGCGAGCGCATGCGAGCCCGGAGGGGCTCCTCTCGTGGTCGGCTTCCTAACCATCGTGTGCCTCCCTCTCCTGCTCCCTTGTCTGAAAATGCCTCTGGCTTATCCCCTGACGCCTTCTCTACCCCGCCCGCTCCCCTTGAGCCTCCTGCCATTGTCAGTTCCCTTCGTCCCTCTATTCGTCAGACCTCTCAGCGCTCTGAGCTGAGGTTCGAATGCACCTCATGTGATGCCACTCTCACCACATTCATCACTGTGACTCTGAGGGAAACTGTCCCGAATTTCACTCCACCTAGCTCCTCGACGATGACCGCTCCCTCCTTCAGCAACAGCTCTCCACGAGATGGCCCTGCTCTCTCAGCTCCTCAGCTCAGGCCTTCAATGGAGATTGCGCGCGAGGACGGTGGAAATGTTCCAGGTGAAGCTCAGGCGAACAGCAATGAGCAGTACACATGCAAAATTGTTGAAGAAGACCCCTCTCCTCCTCATGGATCTTAGCGGTTATAGCCTCCAGGTTTTTTTAAGTCCTAGGCAAAAATATAAGCATCTTAGCTACACTGCTTTGCTGTACATGCAGTTTACTTATTTCAGCTATAGTTTCATTTTGTTTTTTGCAAATCTAAAGCCGGTTTCCCTATTATGGGCGGCTAAGACATTATGGATTATTGGACTGGTTTCCCGTAATGGGCAGTCCCGACTATGCTTGTCTTGCTTGACCATCAGGCACAGCGTTCAGGCTTCCCTAGCTGACGCTGGTGCAGTTTTGTACTAATATTTTATACATAATAGAATTTAGCCTTACTTAGAAAAAAAAAAAACACAACAACCAACATTAACGCAATTCACCAACCCGAAATTAAACAAACAGAAATTTACCCCCCCCAGTTTTGTAAATTCAAAAGGAGGACACGTGGAGCATTAATATTGGATCGCATGAAATTGAAGGGAATCTGAAAACCTGAAAACCGGACCCGAATTTTTTATAAGGCACATTGGATTGAGAATTCGCGTTACAAATTAGGTAGACGTCAACATCCCATTTTGGAACGCGAATTTGGTTTCAAATTCAATCTATTCAGACTTTTTAAGTCCAACGGAAAGGGTTCTTTAATGTTTTGATAATTTAATTTTATGTATGCTTTAATATATACATATGTTTTAAACATATGTTATATATATATCATATGCGAAATGAAAGGTGGGCCATAGAATTTAGTTTTAATTTTATTTTTTTAAAAAGAGGGTTTATTATAATATGTTTTATATGTTACGGCATATAAAAATAAAAAGGACAAAAAATCTTGGTAGTTTTTTTTTATAGACAGTACGTAAATTTTTTATTACACAGCAGTGTGTAAAAAGTGAAAGACTGAGTGTAACTTTTTAAGTGTGTATGCACGGCAGTGCGAAAGGGAAAAACACAGCAGAGTGTTTTAGAGACAGAGTATGTTTGTTTTGAACAGACAGTGAGTTGGTTTTATGCACTGCGTTTTGTAGCAGTCATAATTTTGTAATCCCTCTCAGTGAGGAAGAAGTGTAATAGTTTTTTTTTTGAGTTATTGAAGGGAATAGAAGTTTGTTTTCAAAGTATTGAAACTCTGTCTCCTATCAAAGAAATTTTTATTTTCTCTGTGTTAAAAGAAGGGAGATTTATTCTCCATTCATTGTTCTGGAATTTTTCAATATTCCAACATGTGCAAGAACAACAGATGTTGTGGTTCCATCCCCAGCTAAATCATTTGTCTTTGCCGCAGCTTGCCTTACCAACTTAGCCCCAATATTTTCAACTGGGTCCTCTAATTCAACCAATAAAAAGGCCAAAACCATAGCATTGAGATACATTTCATTACACTATCAATAACAATAAAATTTGACTCAGCCATAACCCTTTCCTTTTATTGTTGTGAAAATATTTATGCATTACTCTAATGTGGCTATTCCATAGGCCAAGTATACCACTGGGTAACAAATATGTTTCCTTTCACCTTTGAGTTTTCAAATTATGCCTACCAAATCTAAGACATTTAAGAGGGGGAACTAATACAATGTTAAAAAGAAAACGAGAGCACATATCTACAAATTACCTCCTTAACTACTGTCACACCATCATTAACTATTTTCGGAGAACCATGCTTGCTCTCCAAGACAATATTTTTCCCCTCGCCCCAAGGGTGACTCCAACAAGATCAAAAAGTTTGTTCACACCGCTTGCAAGAAAAATTGACAATGCTTTCAGTAAGTGTGCAATTGAATGCCAGACCATATGCCAAAACAACCCTCCATGAAAAATTAAAATAACACATTAAAATTGAATATAAGTGGACAAGGAAAGATCCACCGTAGTGAAGTTTCACGTGCAGGTGACCTTCCTTTAAACATAATTTTTTCTCTGACCTGCAATTTTTTTGTCACTAAGCCATCATTGTTGAAGTACAACTCCTTTTCCATAGCTCTTGTATTAACTACCTTCTCTCTGTCGCGTAATCTCAGAGTCCCTCTTCTGCTTGAGCGATTAAAGGAAATGGGTGAAAAAACTAAAAGAGAAGACAATTGTCTGCCATAATTATCAAACATTGCACCCAACTTCTTCCCCTTTCCATTGTTACCCGATGAGGTAGATGTGGCAATTGTTGTCATACTGCCCAAAGTAGAGGCCATCTTCTCTTATCCTGAATATAGAATTACAAGATCTTCATATTAGTATGAACCTTAAAAAACATGACTCCCATTGCTAAAAACCACTTTTAAGTTGTAATAGGCAAATTAAACAACTATCACAACTTTTGGAAACTTCTGGAGCATTAAGAGAGAAACAACCAAAATCCTCATTTTAATGAGACCAGATTATATATTTGCATTAAGATAATAGAAAGAAATCACGACTATATTAAGGCCAGCACAAAACAATCTTTAACTAGTGTCTCTCGCAGCCTTCAGGTTGCCATACTAGAGGTTGCATATTTTTAATTTAAATTATTGACCTCTCGTGCCCATCTATGAATGCATCCAATGGGATATCTACATCAAATGCTCCTTTATATCCCCAAAAACAAATTCCCTACTACAAGAGCACCAGTATTGATGGATCACCCCACACCATCCCACCCACTAGAAACGGTGAAAAAGGAAACCTGAGAAAACTTCTGAAATATCTCAAGATGACTATATGGGTGGTTCTTATGAATAAACCAACCATTCAGAACATGCTCATCAATCCAAACCATGAGTATTATGTGACAATATTCAAGCAGGCACTGAATCGGATTTATGAAGCTATGTTAGAGAAACCCTAAACTCTCACTGAAAATAGGTGAAATGTGGCACCACTCAGAGATTGACATGTGCCAATTGGTACAAGTGGTATAAAATTGGCATGCTCAAACAACGAGGTGATGCAGGAATGACATGAGGGAGATAATATTAGAAAAGCCCCAAATCTGGAGAACTAAAGCTCATCACTAACCTGAGATTGACAACTTTACATGATGTAACCTATGAAATCGTAAATGGAGAAATCATAGTAACAATAAAGTAACCTATGTAACAATAAAGTCGGATTCATCCTGGGAGTGGTAATGGGAGAAATCATAGTGAACAACAGGAAACATGCATAGTTGCTTACAATCAAATAGATGAAAAAACACATACAAAAAACCTAGATAATAATCGTGAACAACCTTAATATTGAATTATGAACTGTAAAGGAACTTACAAAATGTGACATTACGAACTTGGTCAAGTGCACAAGCAAAAATATCCTGGACATGACCCTAGTTGACAAGTTGTATTGCTCATGATGCAAGAGGATTTGTACCTGCACTGCCAAGTCAATCAAAATCCATCATTATCTATACAATAAATACAAGTAATTGATGTGGTATTTTTTACTCTAAGATGCATTCTTATGATAATGTTAGAACATATGTTGAAAATGTCAAAACATACCTGAATAAGCTCCTCTTCATTTCAAGAACAATTTATTGGAGTCGCATGAACTTGGAGCAAGCCTCCCACGATCTGAAAGAGTAGCAACTAAGTCAACAGTGACTTTTTTGTTGCTACGCTGGATCGAGGGAGGTTTGCTCCAAGATTAAATCGCTCCAATAAATTATTCTCTACTAAATAGGGCCAACCACGTGAAGGTGGAAGCTCTTATGGCCCCTCCCCCCCCCCTCACATCACTCTCAATTCCCCAATACCCAATCTATATTTCATTTTTTACTTTCATGAGCATAAAAAAAAAAATTCAATAACTAATAAAAAAACAATTCAACAAAAAGTATGCAAGGAAACATTGTAATTAATGCTTGACATAAAAATAGTATGATAAATGAGTTTTTTATATAACGCAAAAAACGTTCCAAGTATGGTAACGTTTGTCTTATAATAATACAATATTTTACATTATCAAATTTTCTTTTTCTTCTTCCTATTTCTAAAGCTCTTAATTACATCATCAATATCATCGTGCTCTGCTCCTGTTTCGTGCCTTTCGACCCGCACTGCCTGACCTAGTTGCGTAATCACGATGTCTGGTCTCATCCAGTGACGGGGCATCGCCTACAAAAACAAATAATATTAAATTTTAATTTTCAGTTTTTAAATATCATTGAACTAGTTCGATAATATTAATAAAAAAAATTGCAATGAGATTATTTACCTGGTGCACCAGTTGTCGCCGCTGACCTAGTTGCGTAGTCACGATGTCTAGTCTCATCTAGTGACGGCGCATCACCTACAAAAACAGATAATATTAAATTTTAATTGTCAGTTTTTAAATATCATTGAACTAGTTCGGTAATATTAATAAAAAAAATTGCAATGAGATTATTTACCTAGTGCACCAGTTGTCGCCGCTAACCTAGTTCGTAGTCACAATGTCTGGTCTCATCCAGTGACGGGGCATCGCCTACAAAAACAGATAATATTATATTTTAATTTTCAGTTTTTAAATATCATTGAACTAGTTCGGTAATATTAATAAAAAAAATTGCAATAAGATTATTTACCTGGTGCACCAGTTGTCGTCGTTGGGACTGTTGCCCTGTCTTCCTCTCTGGTGGTAAGATCCTCAAGGGAAACATTCTCTGTCATTTAAACAAAAAAATTTATAAGGACAACCATCAAGGTATAATTAGAAAAAACTATAAGTGGAAATTAATTACCGTCACGACCCTCACTGATAGTAGCATTGTCGCCCTGGTCCCCACTACAATGATCAGGTTGCATGTGAGGATCATCTACATCTGGCTCTGAAACTGGGTTATTTGCCTCATCGGTAGTTTTGATCCCCTGATTTAAACAAATTTGTTAGACATTAAATTTATGGACGAAAACAAACATATTGAAAGGTTAATGTTTTACCTTATCAGGCATTCTGGATCTTGGGACCTGCCCCAAGCTTCTGCGACGTTCAACTACGGCTTGATAGCCGAAATGGAAAGCGATATTTTTATCTTCCTCTGTAGTTTCTATTCCAAAGTCATCACCCTACATTACATATGATTGTGTATTTTTAATCATATTTGATAGGATTACAAAAACGTTAGAAGGCGATACAATTAATTATAAGATTTTAGCTACTTAATTACAATTCATGCGGCTAATTTCAAGTAGCCGCCCTAGCCTAGCTTGTGATGGCCCTTTTTTTCAATCCTAGCTTTGGTTGTCTTTGAGGTTTTAGGCAACCTAGCATCAAAATATTGAAGCCATATATGACGTAGCACACTTTTATTTTAGACATAGAGAAAATTAAAGCTATTGAATTAAAGTTGTAATTTACCTTGCGGGTCCAGTTGGCATTTTTCCTTCTTTCTTTGCCCTTTTCTATTTTCTGTCATGGATGAGTGTTCTCCACTCACTCTCTGGAACTGTGAGAGGAAGCTCATATCTAAGGTTAAATTGCAATTGCGTCCTATAGGTGTCCCTGGTATATTTCAAATATTTTTCAGCTACCCGAGCCACCGTTGTTCTGTCAAATGTGCCGACCCCAAAATGGGCTTCTAGATAATCTAGAAGTTCTTTTTTCAAGTTGGAATTCTGGGAATTCCACCCTGTGTGTATGGTTGGGCCAAAAATTACCAACGCATGGATCTCTAGAAACCTGTAGAACTCATTTTTTCCTACACAGAAAAAAGAAGAGGATATTATCATTAATTTAAAAATAAAAATCATGATAAATATGTTTTAGATAAAGTACATGAAACAGTTAAAATATTAAAATTTACCTGGGAGTTGTACATGCTTTATAGGGACACCTTCATCGTTCACCAACAACATGCCATTAATGGTACCTGTGGAGATGACACGTGTAGCTCCAGGAAACACAATAATGTAGTAGGCCATATCAGCCTCATCATTGCCAACACGTTCAACAGTTGGCTGGGTGTCTGCTTGGGCAGGGTGTGCTTCTTGGCTGGCACCTAAAGGAGTAGAAGGTGTACGAGAGGGTTTTTGGGCAATCTCTTGCCCTTTTGTCCCACTACCACCAACACCGGGTTCAGCAAGTGCCAGAAAACGCTACATGCAAAAGAACTTTTTGTTAGTTTAGTCGATGTAAAAATTAAAAATCAAACTATCACAATTCATCTCATGCAGAACAAAAAAAATATCCTTTTGAATTTTTATTATTACTTGATATGTTTCTAGCTGGCTTATAAGTTGTTTTATCCTCTCTTCCGTTTCAGGTGTTTGAGGCGTTTCTATAAAAGTATTAAATTACGACCTTGCATCTCGTGCCTTTTTTCGCAACAAGAAGACTGGAGATATGGATGAAGAAATCTCTTCCTCAAAGAGGGAATCATCAGGCGTACCATGGCTAGGTGTCTGCATATTTGAACAAAATTAATATTATTTCAATTATGTAAATAACTAAAATACCTGAAGATAGAGCAATGCTGGCACTTTACATGTTCTTCCACTGGCCTCTTTCCATGATGTCCAGTCTCGGGGTTGTTCCTGCACTGCTCTGATCAGTCTGCCACATTGCAATAAAATTATAAATGTAAAAACTTGAAAACAATATCTAACTTGAAAACACAAAATGAAAACTGAAATAATTTCTAATAAGACACCGAAAGACAGAGTTAGAGTTTCAAATATGCCTTGCATTGAATTCAGTCCTAGAAACATGTCATTGCACATTAAGGCACCCAAACAAGAGATGAGTTGACAATGAAGACCTTATTGAATATATTGTTGGAGCAACTTCTAGTAAACTTGTTGTGAAGACCTTGAGGACATTTTTGGAGCAACATTGTTGAAGTTGATGGTATAGCATTGTTGGAGACGATATTGAAGGGCCTTGAAGTGAAGCTTTTGGAGCAACTATTGAAAAATACTTAGAGCATTTAAGTAAGGCACTTTATATCTTCCATAACCTTTTTCCTTTCAATATCCTTTAAACGATTTTGTTGATATTTAACGTTTGAAATCACGTTATAATTCCTTGATTATATGTGTTTGGGGACTTTCCCTTTGAAATTACCCAAAAAGACCCTGGCAATTTTATCTTCAGGATGCATGTCTGACCCTATTGTTCAATATTTTGATTGATAGTAGTAAACATATAGAGTTAGGGGGCTCTTTAATTGGTTTGGTTGGGCCATTAGATCCCCAACATCTACTAGGTAGAACCCCCCTTGAGTTGGAGGAGAGCTAGCCCGAAGTGAAAAGAGGTTGGTGAGGTGACAATGGGGCTATTGAATTACACATGGTATCACACTTTAGCTTTACGAATTTATCTTGAGAAGTGCGAGATTTTTCTATATCAATTCTCAAATTGTTTACAACACTATTGTTAAGAACTAATAAGAAGTGATGTTGAGGGGTTTTTGGGTATAAGAAACAATATCATTTAAAAACTAGGGTTCTCAGTCCTTGGCATTCCTTCACCTGGGCCTAGGGGCACACTAGAATAATTTCACACTAAACCATGCAAACTTAAAAGTAACTTAACAGATCCATAAAGTAATAATAATCATAATTCATAATTACCTATTGTACGATATGATGCAAATTATTCAAACATGAAGAAATGAAGACATGCAATGTCTGAATTTCAAGATTGATGAACCAATACAAGAAGTTAGAAACTACAACTTTGATTCAATACTCTTTGTCCTAACTCCAGGAAGGAATCTAGTTTGTAGTACAAAACATGCATCGTGTATTATCAATTCTTAATTGACAACAACTAAAGGTCATCTACCTCATCAATTCCTTCCCATTGTGTGTTTTTATGTTATATTCCTTATAAAAGTGTCAAATTTCTCTCAAAGTAAGCAACCACTGAATAAAATAAAAAATAGTTGAGATATGATTGAGAAATGGTCATTTATTTCATGAAAGGATCTTCACAATTTCTTTGGTTGTTTTTCATCTCAAGAAACAGAAATGACCTAAGAAACTATCGTGATGTAATATAAGAAACAACACGGTGCAATGGCCATTTTCAAAGCCAAATGATGTCCATTGAGGACATGGCCTTTATTTGGTTCATGTTTCATAGGAGTTTCGAGTAGAAATGGAACTTTGTTGTACCATTTCCAGTAGTAAAAAGGGAAAACCTTATTTTTCCATGGGAAATAATTTACCTTTCCTTTTTCAAGATAATATAAATCACAAAAAATATGAACTATATTGCACACATTCTTGGATAATGTGAAAGTGGAAAAGGAATACCCTACACAAGTGATGCACACATGTACATTTGAACACTAATAGATTTTTGTAGTTGAAATGCAATGCTTGTTTTCATTTAAATGTAGGGTTTTAAAGCAGGGAGAAATAATGGCTGCCAAATTAATAAGCGTTTCTTTGGGAAAAATTTAAATCTTGTATTGGGTGATGAAGATAATAGAGGGTATTGAATCTTGATTCTTGACATCTAGAGAGAAACCTATAGCCTAACACAATCCAATGGAATTGACCAAAAAAACCCAAATAGATTCAACCCTACTATAGGAGGAAGGGCCTGTAGTAAGAACTTACCATTTTGCAAGAGATGAGGGCGTATGCTGTTCTGCAAGAGCTGAGGGAGAATGCAGGGCGAATGTTGTTATGTAAGAGTTGAGGGCGAATGCTGTTCTGCAAGATCTCAGGGTGAATGCTAAGGGCGAATGCTGTTTTTCAAGAGCTCAGGGCGAATGCTGAGGGCGAATGCTGTTTTGCAAGAGTTGAGGGCGAATGTTGTTCTGCAAGAGCGGAGGGCGAATGCGCGCGTGATATCAGACGTTAATGTAGCACACATGTACATTTTAACACTAATAGATTTTTGTAGTTGAAATGCAATGCTTATTTTCATTTAAATGTAGGGTTTTTAAAACAGGGAGAAATAATGGCTGCCAAATTAATAATCGTTTCTTTGGGATAAATTTAAATCTTGTATTGGGTGATGAAGATAATAGAGGGTATTGAATCTTGATTCTTGACATCTAGATAGAACCCTACAGCCTAACACAATCCAATGGAATTGACCAAAAAAACCCAAATAGAGTCAACCCTACTATAGGAGGAAGGGCCTGCAGTAAGAACCTACCATTTTGAAAGAGCTGAGGGCGAATGCTGTTCTGCAAGAACTGAGGGCGAACGTTGAGGGTGAATGCTGAGGGAAAATGTTGTTCTGCAAGAGACGAGGGCAAATGCTGAGGGAAAATGTTGTTCTGCAAGAGCGGAGGGCAAATGCACGCGTGATATCAGACGTTAATGTAGCTATTGCGACGGATATGAAATAATAAAATCATTTTTATGTAGCGCTCATATAAGTTTCGTATTTTTATGTAGCGCGCATATAAGTTTCATTATACCGACGGTGGGAAAAGCGTCGCTATTGCGACGGGTGCCTCCAAACGTCGCAATTACGACACTTAGACATTGTGTCGCACTTGTGACGTTTGGAGGCAGTCGTCGCAATAGCGACGCTTTGGGCCATAGTGTCGCAATTGCGACGTCTTCCTCCAAACGTCGCAATTGCGACACTTTGTCTAAGTGTTGGTATTGCGAAAATTTTCTATAAACGTCGGTATAGCGACGGTTTCGGGTGGGATGGAAAAAAATTGGGGAAATTTCCGACATTTGGTCAAAAGCGTCGGAACCAAGTGTCGGAATTTGCACCAAATGTAGTAGTGAATGGTGCCGATTCTGCTCATCCATGGGGCATGACGAACAAAAATGTCGAGGATATGACTTAATGATAGACCAAGGAAACTTGTACAGAGTACAGGCTGACCCTTCTTCACCACTGTCTCCCTCAGGATGAGGGGGATCCCCCGCCATAGGCCGGGGGGGGGAAGAGGTGGAAGCGTAGGTCGGGGAAGAGGGAAATTGATCTGTTATAATTGTGGAGAAGTAGGGCACTTCACAAGGGACTGTACAAACCCTGAACAACAATCTTGCAGATATTGTAGACAATTGGATCATGTGATTGAAGATTTCCCAATACTGATAGCAAAAATGCAGGAAAAACAACAGACACTAACGCAGAATGTGAAAAGGGTTAAGGTAGAACCACATTATGAGGGACCCAGTATTAATGTCATAACGCGCAGTGGAATGGCTACTGGAGGAGCTGAGGAAAAAGCTACGACTGAACCCCTTATCCGAAAAGCCATTGTCAAAAAGGAAAGCTTTGACCTACATAAGGAGAAAGAAACCTTCATAGAATCTCGCAAAGACTTTACCAAGGATGAGGCATCTACTTCCAAGGCTCCAAAAAACCTAAAAGCGGATGGCGAAGTTAAACCATTCCTACAGGCATGTATGAAGTTGCTACGCAACCAGAAGGCAGTAGAAAATCTTCAAGCACTCATAGAAATCTGTGCAAAAAAAATTGACCCTCCAACAAAAGTTAAAGATGTTCACAAACTTTACAAGCATAAGAAACGCACTAGTCGGGAGATGCGGCTAACTGCGCAGATTGGTGATTATGAAATGGATCAGGTCATCCTGGATCTGGGATCCGATGAGAATGTCCTACCCAAACATACATGGTAGAGGATGGGAGAACCTAAGCTGGAATGGTCTACTATATAGCTGCGCACGGCTAACAAACAGAAGATCATACCGTTGGGGAGACTATCAAAGATTATGGTAGATATTGCAAGGGTTAAGGTATATGTAGATTTTGAGGTAATTCAAATTGTGGAATATGTGGACCCTTATCCTGTGCTCCTCATACTGGATTGGGCTATAGACATGGGAGGCATTATTGTCTTGAAGAAAAGGAGCATGATTTTTTAGAATGAGGGTACGAGAGTAATAGTTCCTCTAGACCTAGTAGAAGGAGAACGGTATACAGAACCTATGTGCGTTAAAGACGATGTCGATCATATCTATAAGCTAACCGCCCGGGATGAGGATTGGATTAATCCTACAACTGATGGCATGCTTTGCTGGGAGAAAGACAGTGAATGCCTCTCTGACTCTGACGGGGAGATCGAAAATTGGCAAAATCGGTTACATGATGTATCTGCGCTACAGTGTCTTAGGATCACGAAGAGCTCCCAATCTATCTCCTCGGAGGTAAGAGAGTTTCCTTACTTTGATGGTTCTAGTAGTGTTAGGGATTTTCTTAGATAATTCGAAGCAGAATTCCCAAGGGAGTGAAGAATGTGGGCACTTAATCTAGCCATGCGTGTGACCCCTACGCAGTGGTGGGAAACTCATAAGGGGATGTTCCAGAATTGGGAGGAATGTCGCAAGATGATGATCCTACGGTTTGAACCTCCAGTTCACCTACGTGTTGAGAATTCCCTTAGCCAAGGGGACTCGCGCAAGCACTTGGCCACATGGAAGGAGGTGTGGTGCGAAAGGACTGGGGATGAATGGGTCCACCTATTCATTCATGCCTTGGGGCCAATCCCCACCACACGATATTTGGATGCAAAGCTACATCAGCATACCTACCACTAGGAGACCTTGATAGATGATTTTGTGGGGAACTTCAGATTGATAGGCAGAATTGAGGCATTAGACGAAGCCCTGAAGAACATAGATGCCCTAGTATTCAATGAATTACACCCTCGTGTGGAGTATGGGACACCATCTTGGGATACGCAGATGCAGGATATTGCTAACTGCCTCAATCTATCAATGGAGGAATGTGAAGAAGATCCGCAAAATATCACTATCCCAGAATCAGAGGGTGAACACACAGTCGTTGGACCCCCACTATAGACCATCGATGTGACCAAGCCTCTTAAGCTAAGGGAAGTCAACATTGGAACAAAAGAACAACCTAAGCTAGCTAACATTGGGGACTACTGGGATGATGATACTATTGGGAGAGTTGCAGAGCTTCTCACGGAGTACCAGGACCTGTTTCCTACGAAATTCTCAGAACTCAAGGGTATTACAGGGGACTTGGGGGTCATGCGCATAACTTTAAAACCAGACGCACACCCTGTCAAGAAGAGAACTTACTGCTTGAACCCCAAGTATAAGCAGAAAGTCAGGGAAGAAATTGACAAAATGATAGTCGAAGGTTTCATCAAAACAGTAGAAAAATCAGATTGGGTGAACCCCATGGTGGTCCAAGAGAAAAATACTAAAGGTGTAATAAGAATCTGCGTTGACCTACGCAAGCTGAATGATGCCTGCATACATGATCCCTTACCTATGCCATTCTCTGATGAAATCCTTGATAGTGTGGGAGGGCAGGAAGCATACTTGTTCACTGAGGGGTTTTCGAGCTAACATCAGATCAGGATCGCACCAGAAGATCGCAAAAAAACTATGTTTTCCATTGAATGGGGATCCTTCCAGTACACCATCATGTCATTTGGGCTCAAAAATTCCCCTCCCATCTTTTCGCGGGCAATGGTCGCAGTATTCAAGGAGTTCATTCACAAATTCTTGGAGGTATACTTTGATGATTGGAAAATATTTGGATTTGTAAAGAAGCACATTTCGAGCCTACACTTGATGTTGGACGCCTGTAGAGAGCACCAGATTTCCCTAAATATTAAGAAGTGCATATTCTGTGTACCTTTCGGGATCTTGTTAGGCCACATAGTCTGTTGACAAGGACTGATGGTTGACCCCGCCAAGGTAGCAGTTATCATCAACTTAGTAGTCCCTACAACTAAGAAATAGTTTTGCTCTATCCTCAGACACACAGGCTACTATAGGAAGTTTATTCAAGGGTACGCACTGATCATGACACCCATGGAGAAGTTGCTAATGAAGGACGTTTCATTTTTTGGGATGCGCAGTGTCAGAAGAGTTTTGAGCTACTCAAGGAAAATATTATCACTGCACCTATCCTCATATTTCCTGATTAGGAAAAGGTTTTCCATGTCCATGTAGATGCTTCAGGGATCATCCTAGGAGCTATCCTTACACAGCCCGGGGAGGGGGACATTGACCACCGGGTTGCATTTTCTAGTAGAAAAATCTCTAGTGTGGAGCATAAATACTCCACTACTAAACACGAGGGGCTCACCATGGTGTATGCTCTACGGAAATACCGACATTATCTGCTAGGAGGGCACTTCAAGATGTTCACAGATCACTCAGCTTTGAAGTACCTAGTCAATAAGCCTGTGTTGGTGGGGGGGGGGGGGGATATTTGCCAATGGTTACTGCTATTTCAAGAATATGACTTTGAGATAATTGTGAAGCCGGGGAAAATAAATGCTAGACCAGACCACTTGTCCCGAATCAAGAGTGGTGAAGAACCAATCAACCTATAGGAAGGATTTCCTGATACGCAGCTATTTTCTATTAAGGTGGTTGATGCGCACTTTGCCGATATTATTCAATTCTTAACTACAGGGATGGCACCTACAAAAGATTCAATACAACAGAAAAAAGAGCTGGTAACCCACGCAATGGACTTTACCATCATAGTGGGCCACTTTTATAAGCTGGGAGCTGATGAGGTACTGCGAAGATACGTTCTGGAGCATGAAAGATAAGCCATTTTAGCAGAAGCCCACAGAGGCATAGCAGGAGGTCACTACGCAGGAAAAGCGACGATGCAAAAAATCTTAAGAGCTGGGCTATGGTGACCCACACTACATAGTCACACTTATGACTATTACAAATCCTACAAGACTTGCCAAAGGACACGAAGACCATCGCGCAAGGATGAAATTCCCTTACAACCACAAATGCCCATGCAGGCATTTGATAAATGGGAAATCGACTTCATTGGGCCCATCAACCCACCAGGTAAGAAAGCAGATGCCCACTACATCATCACTATGACTGACTATGTAACCAGATAGGTGGAGGCACAAGCTGTGAAGGAGTGTATTGTAGATACCGCTACGCACTTTATTTTTGAACATATTCTAACCAGGTTTGGCTCTCCGAAAACCTTGATGAGCGATATAGGTACACATTTCGTTAATGAAACAATACAAGATTTGATTGAAGAATTTCGAATCCACCATTGAAAAAGTACCCCATATAACCCGCACGCAAATGGAATGGTAGACACTTTTAATAAAATTCTAAAACAGGCACTGACCAAGATCTGTAATTTTGATCAAAGTGATTGGGACATGCACATCCCATTGGTCCTTTGGGCCTATCAGACCATGTGCAAGAAATTGGCTAGGAAAACACCGTTTCGGATGGTTTATAGAAAGGAGGCCATTATGCCCATCGAGTATTTCATTCCTAGCTTGCACATTGCAACCTTTATGAACATGGCGGAGCCCGATATCATGAAGGAATGCTTAGCGCAACTAGTCACCTTGGAGGAAGATCGATTCATTACTAACTTTCATCAGCAAGTTCAAAAGGCCCCGGAAAAATCATGGCATGATAGACATATTTGGAAGAAGGTATTTTCAAAAGGAGAATTGGTCCTTCTATATGATAACTAGTTTGCGAAACACCCAGGGAAGTTTCGTCGGCACTAGCTAGGCCCCTATATAGTAAAGGAAATCACTGATGAAGGAGTTTTCCAATTAGCTACATTACGTAGTGATCTCGTACCAGGATATGTTAATGGAAGCCGATTGAAGCCCTATCGGGACTCCTCCATGTCGATCAAATGACTATATGGTCGGAGTAGCTGTATTGGGAGGAACACGCGTAGGAAAGAGGAAAAATGCAAGCAGACCCGTTATATGCGCAGGGGTCGACCGCAGGCCAAGAAGCCCAGGGAGGTGCAATGGGAGCGCAGGGGTCAAACACAGGTCAGGAAGCCCAGGGAGGTGCACTGGGAGCACAGGGGTAATATACAGCTATGAAAACTAGCCATTGGAACAATACCACTGGGTAAAAATCCAACTTTACCATTGGATGGAGCAGGCAGTAGGAAATTAATGCGGCGATTTCCGAAGATCTTTTACTGTTTCCTTGATGGTAAGTTTCAGCTCAGTGTCATCCAACCGTTTCTCACTACTCAAAGCTATAAATGGAGGAAGGTAGCTCAGAATTGGGTTTCGCATGTCCTAAAAATCTTGTGCCTTGCAAATTTCCATAATTATTATGCTCTCTTCATGTTTGGGTGTGATACCCCCTCTGATAGAAGAAACCCCGAGTTCGTATTCCGAGTGAGAATGACTGAGACCAATTCTGCTAAATCATCACAGGCCGTGACCTCTATTGAGAGAGCATCTGATGAAGTATAGGAGGTCACCCCTGAAGTCGAAGAAGTCGTGTCCACACCAACCAAGGGGAAGCAGGTGGAGAAAAATAAAAGTAAGGGGAAAGGCCAGGAGAAAGGGTAGGGGAGGGATACTAAATGGGCTAGGGGGAAGCCACGCACCTCCCCTCGAAACATGCAATCTCCCCGAGCAGTGCCTAAGGAATTCTTGACTAACCCAGAAAAGTGACCTTTGTCTGCTTAGGACGAAGCTCGGCTCACTGCCCCAATCACCTAGCTACCGCCCTATGTTTGGCCTCGAAGACCCTTGGTGCACACACCTAATAATATTGAGGGACTGCACTCCTATATGAAAATTCCACTAATTTCGGGTGAATTCCCCATAATTGGAGAAGCATACAGCAAGCTCTCCTTAATTAAGTTCGCCAATCACGACCTTTCCAACCTGGAGGCCTTCCCAGAATTGGCACCTGAGCTGTACCTCGAAAGAGTACTGGAGGATGATGTGCTAAGGGTTGTACCAATGTCATGGGTGCGTGGGTTAGACAAATATGGATTACTAAACTTGCTACCGATACCTCACTTTGGCTGATACAATGTAACTGACCAAGTCATGCGACAGTGGCTAGCCCTGATCCATGATGGTAGCTTGTGGATCCAGGACTGAATTCCCCTTGATGCTACCCTAATTCACCACATTACTGGTCTCCCCATGGAGGGGTTGAATCCCATGGAGTGCATCGGCAAGAAGTACGAGCAACAGATCGTCGACATGGTGCGAGAAGACTACGATGTCAAGTGCAATACCAGAGGGTTCATAATCAACACCATTAACGACCCTGGAGTGTGCATGGGTACCTTGCTGCTGGATTTAAAAATGATGCACAAGTGCCAGGCCATGAATGTCCCCACCTATGTGATTCAGCTTGCTGGACGCTGTGAAAAAGGAGTCTTCTTTAAATTTTTGCACTTCCTCTGCAATGAGTTTCTGGAAAACATGTGCGGGGCCTAGGATCACGGGAGGGCATTCTAATACTCTTGGTTGTTGCTCCTAATTGCATTGGTTGCATGGGAAGCCACTGAAGGATTGGTCCTCCTTGAGCTTGAACCATACATATTTGAAGGGGTGCGATACACAAACTTAAGGTATTCAAAGGATGAGCAGTGGATTAAAGAAAACAAAGACTTTTGAGTACTATTTCAGAGTGCCCTCGTCGCAGCAATTCACTCCTAGCCATGCTTGTCACCGATGGTATATGAAAAATACAAGAGCATCGCAACATTCTAGGGCACGATGCACAACATGAAAATTTGGGGTCGTAAGAATCCAGCTTGGATGTCGCTCCCTTACATGGTCGCCGATGAGGAAATCGACCGGCTCATCGTCGTTTGGCCATCGCACTGGAAACTGGGATTCAAATGGCTACGACTGACACTAATGGTACAAGAACAGTCCCAAATACCCCCACCCCACCTGATACCACCAAGAATTTGGAAGGTTGTGGCCTGAAAGGCTCCACTAGGCCGAAGGTTCCCCTAGACACAGCACGGGGCGTGGAGCAGGAATCGTAGCAGGACATGGAGACTGAGGGTCTGGATGTGCAGGGTACTGGTTCCCCGCGTGGTACGAAACAGACAACTGAACCTATCAAGGGCTAGAGAATAAAATGGTGGGCTATGAGGCATGGTAAGCAGACTGAGGTTACCTTAACCAAGGAAAATTTGGAGAAAATCGCAAATGAGATCACCCTTTCTTCAAAAGACAGATGGCTTGCCTTGGAAGAGCAATAGAAGGTCGCAGTCTCTGCATTACAGTATGAGCTCCAATATCTTCAACTGAAGGCTGATACCCTATAGACAAGGATGGTTCAAGAAAGGCTATCTCCAGAAACCACCACTAAGTTGATCTCCACAACTGAGAGCCACCTCTGCCCCCTTCTAGGCGTAGAAATCACTGTCAGTCCACCTACCTTATGTGCACAAGTCCATACCTGCACGGAAGTACATCTAGACTTGGCTTTGCTTCTGCACGAGCTGTTTCAGGTTCTCCACACATCCCTCTTTGAGTAATAGCATAGAGACTTCCAGGTGCAGCAGCATCTAATTACATCCGAGAAAAAAGCCATAAAAAGACTACTGAGGCATCCCAGGCACAGGCTGCATGCATCCTTGCCACCACGCAACAGACTGAGTTGGAGTTTCTGATCAGTAGACTATGTGAAGATGTGACTGAAGACATTCTGACCTCTACCAACCCCCAGGCTAAGATTGAGGGAATCATCACAGCCCTAAAGGCTTCTCGGACCAATATCCAGAATGTCAAGACCAAGATGGAGCAGCAGACTGCTCCGTTGCAGGCTAATTTTTAGCCAGAAACTCCTCCTGAGGTATGCACCCAGAGAACTACACTGGTCACAGAAGCCACGAACACCATTACAGTTCAAATCACTCAGCGCCTTGAATTTATTAAGACAGCTATTAATCTATGGTCTAAGGTGCAATGCGACCTTCTTCTACGTGAATTTACCAAAGAACTACGCCTGAAGGAAGAATAAATCAAGCAATTGGAGGCTACAATGCCCACTTCGATCCCTGCTCAACGTATGGCATGTCTACGAGCCATCCATGTGCTCAGACATGACCTATAAAAGCTTCGCCACAAGAGGAAGGTTATGAGTGACCACCTCAAGCCATGGGCCGATGAAGCCGTCAAGATATCTCAAGACTTGGATGTTGCGGTCAAACAACTGAATTAGACCCTGGAAAGTGTCACTGCTGCCACTGAAGGCCCAACTTTGCAGAAATTGGTGGACATTGCACAGAACACTGCCGCACAGAGAGAAGAAGTGTTGCCCCCTCTGGTTGATGCCATTAAGGAGCTCCAGGAAAATATGCAAACCCCACGGCCAATGTGACTCGGGACGAGTCACAATATTGTGTTGGCGTCCTATTGGAACACCGTCCCCTAGCTGCATTTTGATATGTTCCAACACTTTTTTTTGGATATATTTTTGTAGTAACTGGTTTTGCATAGGGGCTTTACGGTGGTTCAAAGCCCCTAATGGATTGTAATGGGTCAAAAGGTAGACCTAGAGTCCGCAAACCATGATTTACGGACCATAGGATAGCACATGATATGATGAAATAAATAGATAGATATTTGAAGTCTAGTAGGTAAGAAAGTAAGGTTGATGCTACGTACGAACTGTTGAGATCTCTTTTGGGTAGTTTTGGGTAAGGACTCTTGCTGGCTGTGTATGCGGAGATCCTTAGTCCTACATTGTGCGGACCCCGCTGGCTGTGTGCTAGGGTTGTTACTTGGGTTTGTAACTTAGGTTTGGATGCTAATGAACACAGAATATGTTATGTTATCTGAACTGGTTGTATTCATTATTGAATTACCTCTGTGTTATTTGAATTAGCTGCGATTATGTCTATGATAAATGAATTAGCTATGATTGTGTTATTTTGTGATGATAATTGTTGATGCGCACATGGATGCGAAGGAGTTGATAAGATCTGCTTAATAATAGTAGCTTTGTTTATGTTTACATGCTGGCTATACTGTCAAGGGCTCGACAATAGGCTTTTTTTCTGTGCGAACTTGATAGAACTCAACAAGATCTTCCTTAATTACCCACTCTCTCCCAGTGTGTGGAAACCTAGTTTCATCACCCACCCATACTACTTCAGGTGAGACATTGGCTTGCGAAAGATGTTATTTCCGAAAGGGCCAGTAGTATAGGGGTTTGTTGGAAAACCTTAAATCCGAACCTGGGTCAGGACCCCTCAAGCCAACATGTATTCAAATAAAGAATGTATTGATTATGAAGAAACCTTCACCCATGTAGCTAGGTTAAACACCATTAGAATTTTAATGGCCTTAGCTATGAAACATCACTGGAAAATACACCAACTAGATGTGAAATATGCTTTCTTAAATGGTGTATTGAAAGAGGAGGTGTATTTAAGACAACTTGAAGGGTTTTTTCAACAAGGGCTATGTGCGAGGGTTATTAATTGGGTTTGTAACTTAGGTTTGGATGCTAATGAACACAAAATATATTATGTTATCTGAACTGGTTGTATTCACTATTGAAGTACCTCTGTGTTATTTGAATTAGCTGCGATTGTGTCTATGATATATGAATTAGCTTCGATTGTGTTATTTTGTGATGAAAATTTCTGATGCACATGTGGATGTGAAGGCGTTGATAAGATCTGCTTAATAATAGTAGCTTTGTTTATGTTTACATGCTGGTTATACTATCAAGGGCTCGATAATAGGCTTGTTTTTGTGCGAACTTGATAGAACTCAGCAAGATCTGCCTTAATTACCCACTCTCTCCCAGGGTGCAGAAACCTGGTTTCAGCACCCACCCATACTACTTCAAGTGAGACATTGGCTTGCGAAAGTAGGTTATTTCCGAAAGGGCCAGTAGTATAGGGGTTTGTTGGCAAACCTTAAATCCGAACCTGGGTCAGGACCCCTCAAGCCAACATGTATTCAAATAAAGAATGTATTGATTATGAAGAAACCTTCACCCATGTAGCTAGGTTAAACAACATTAGAATTTTAATAGCCTTAGCTATGAAACATCACTGGAAAATACACTAGCTAGATGTGAAATCTGCTTTCTTAAATGGTGTATTGAAAGAGGAGGTGTATTTAAGACAACCTGAAGGGTTTTTTCAACAGGGGGAGGAACATTTAGTCTGTAGATTGAGGAAAGCACTGTATGGATTAAAACAGGTGCCCAAGTCATGGTATGAAATAATTAGCTCATTTTTCTTACAACATAATTATAAGAGGAGAAAGAACAACCCAAATATGTATACTGTGTTTGATGAAAAATGGAAAATTGTTTTGATTTCTTTATATGTAGATGATCTTCTTTTTACAGGAAATGTTGATGAGCTCATTAAAGAAATCAAAGTGCAGATGTCACAGGCTTTTGAGATGATATACCTTGGAGAGTTACACTATTTTTTGGGTCTTGAAGTTTGGAGGGATTATGGCTAGACTTTTCTGTCTCAGATAAAGTATGTCATGAGCTTATTGAAAAAGTTCAGAATGGATCAGTGCAAAGCTACCTCAGTGCCTTTACAACAAAATGTAAAACTCCATAATGATGATGTAGTATACCTATGGGAGTAATATGGGGTATTCCTAAGTGGGGTCATATGGGGTACATAGGAAGGTGCCCAAGGAAATAATGTAATGTAAGGATAATAAATACATTGGCCATAATTAATAAAAAAAAGTGGTTAAACCACATCATGCAAGGCACCACAAGTAGTTAGGAAATAATGTGATAATCCCATGGTATTATATATATGACCCATGGTAATTACCCATAGTATTGTCTAGAGACTCTCCATTTAGGATGTCAAGGATTATTGTATTGAAAAGAATATGGCTTGTGGACTGATATCCTTCCTTAAGGAGTAGTTGTATGGTATTACCCTACCTCAATGGTTTTGATATTAATAAATATCTGAATATTTTACACTCTATTCTAGAAGTTAATGGGAATATTTTTTATTTTATTATATTTCCAGGTCAGATCTATTACAAGTGGTATCAGAGGACTTTCTTGGGTAGAGCTGGGGAGATTTTTTTTTCATTTTTGCAAGACATTTTTGGGCGACAAGTTTGCAGAACATATTTGACAATTGTGGTACAAAATTTTCAAAAACTAATAGTAGAGCTGGATTCTTTGTGAAACAATAGTCAATTTAAAAAAAATCAGTTGAATCAAGGTCCGGATGAGGGAGATATTGTTGATTTAAAATCAACTATATTGCAGAAATTGTTCCGACGACAATGCATGGATGATGAATCTCCTGAAAATTTTGCAGTTTTTGGTGCATAATTTCAGAAAAATAACTATATGTCTGATCTCCCCTTGAAAAAATACCCGATTTCAAAAAAACAATCAGTCGAATCGGATTCCGAATGAGGGAATTATCGATGATTTAAAATCAACCATTTTTTTAGAAATTTTGTGATGGCGAGACAAGTGTAGCGCAGATCTAAGTTTCCAGAGTGCCCAGATCAGGATTTCAGCCACATGGGCAGATGAAAAATGGTCGTTCCATTTCCCAAAACAAGCTATAATAAGTATTTGGAGCCATATTGACGGAGTTGTCCCCATTTTTAATTTTCACTCAAGAGTAAGTGATTTCTTCAAAACACTTACTTTGTTTTAAGGGTTCTAGCAAGATGAAGTTTTGAGGACGTGCTAATGGTCCCACTATTAAATAATTTATACAATCTCTAAATATTTAAATCCTGAGACTTCGATACACCTCCATAAGGTATTACATGGAAGATGAGGCTCCTATATGGTGAAATTCACTTGACAGTGAGGTTCTAAATTTATGTAGGCTTGACGAAAGTGAAAAATGTTTGTTGGACAAGTGGCCTCATGTCAAAAAAAGGACACTAAGATCATGGAAAAGTGGTCTCAATATGAAACAAAAGACACTAATATCATGGAGAAGTGGTCTCATGCCGAAAAGTAGAACACTAAGATCATGGACAAGTGGTCTCAATTTGGAAAGAAGAACACTAAGAGCCTTAAAGGCTTATTTTCTACTAATATTTATATATTACAGATTCATGGATGTATTCAACAAAAGAAGATCAGCATAAGCTAGACATCTATAAGCCAAGAAATAAAAATCTAGAAAGTCATTAAGCTAAGCAAGTTAATGACCTAGCGACTAAGGCAGAGGTAGTAGGAGTTGTTCTTGATTTTTTATTTCTTTTATTTCTGTTCACCCATTTCCGCATTCCCCATTCAGTCAGTCAGCCCGCATTATAGCATTACCGCCCAATTCAAACTATTCTCCCACATTGAAAAGAATAAGAAGTACCAGGATTGCAAGCATAATTGTATCAATGTTAATGTAGCAAGAGAATTACAAGTCTCAGCAAAGCACATTGAAAAAATGTAGGTTGATAATGACGAGGTGAAAATTTATAAATATTTGAAGATTTCTATGGATAAGTATGTGTTACATTATGATTTCTATACTTCAGATATGGATAATGTGGATGTCGTTTTGGGATACCCTTGGATGGAATCAGTTGGTACTGTCAATATTAATGTACAGAAGAAATTCTTGAAGCTTTGGTATAGAAAGAAGAAAATTACAATACAAGATATTTCCATCAAGGGCTAGACTAAGATTGGGGAGACAAAAGCAAAAAGCTCTCACGAAACTGACATATCAGATGATGAGCCTTTTATGGTCGACAGATAAACACAAACATCAAACCATATACTATAAAAAGCATCGGTCACCACTCAAACACCAATAGTGGAGGTACCGGAAAAAGCACCAGACGCCACTCAGGCACCAATACTAGAGGAATTAATGAAAGATCCTCCATCAGTTCAATATTCAACATATTACCACTCACATCACCTAGCAAGGCAACAACCAACAATATGGCAAGAATTAGCAACAAATACAGCAATTGACGATCCACCCATAACACATCAATGCAGATGAACCACCAGAACTAGCATCCATCTCAATCGAGTGAGGCATCAACTAGATCTATTGTTCACCTTTCACTAGGATGGCTCAATGCGTGTGCATGGTACTAGTGGATTACTCTTTTGAGTAGATCTTATTATTTGTGTTATTCTCATGTTTCGAGGATGAAACTTCCTTAAGGGGGGTGGAATGTAGTATACCTAGGGGGGTTAATATGGGGTATTCCTGGGGGGATCATATGGGGTGCAAATGAAGGTACCCAATGAAATAATGTAATGTAAGGATAATAAACACATGGGCCATAATTAATAAATAAAGTGTTTAACCCACATTATGCAAGGGACCACAAGTAGTTAGGAAATAGTGTTATAATCCCATGGTATTAGATGTATGTCCCATGGTAATTACCCATGGGATTGTATGTATGAAGCCTATATAAAGGCTAGAGACTCTCCATTGAGGATGTCAAGGATTATTGTATTGACAAGCATATGGCTTGTGGACTGATCTCCTTCCGTAAGGAGTAGTTGTAAGGTGTTACCCTACCTCAAGGGTTTTGATATTAATAAATATATGAAGCTTTTACACTATTTCCTTGAATTTATTGGGCATATTTTATATTTTATTATAAGTGCACGCCAGATCTATTATATATGATGGTTGTAAGGAGGTGGATGCAACACTGTACAGACAAATAGTCGGGAGTTTGATTTATCTTACTACAACTAGACCTAATTTACCATTTGTAGTTAGTGTCTTGAGCCAGTTTATGTCAAAACCTCTTGAGAGTCATTGGATGGTAGAGAAAGGCGTCTTAAGTTATCTTCAAGGAACCTTAGACTTTGGTATTAAATATATTGATTTGTTTGATGGTAGATTGATAGGTTTTTCATATATATATTGGGTAGAAAATCTAGATGACAAATGATCCATAACAGGTTATGCATTCAGCATTGGGTCGAGGGTCATTGCATGGAGCAGTAAGAAGTAGAATATTGTATCCTTATCTTCTGCAGAAGTGCAGTATCAAGAAATGTGTGTAGCAACATGTGAGGAAGTTTGGGTGAGGAGACTCCTCCATGATGTCGGAGAAGAATAAAAAGATGCAACATTTATCAAATGTGGCAACCGGAGCTCAATAAAACTTGAAAACAATCATGTGTTTCACAAAAACACAAAGCTTATTGATATGAAGTTTCACTTTTTTAGAGAGAAGGTTCAGTCAAAATAAATTTATATTGAATATTGTAATACTTGTGATAATGTAGCAAACATTTTTACCAAGCCCCTTGGAAGAATTAAATTTTAATTCTTTAGGGAGATGTTAGGAGTACTTGTGAACCCTTTCTCCATTAAGGGGGAGTTTTGGAATTAATGGAGAATGTGTATTATTGGAGAGAGTCTGTTCATTAGTTGTGTTGTATCCTAGTTTAGGAATTAGTTCCTATTTTCTAGGTGTTAGTTCTAACTCTCCTATTCTCATGTAAACTTATCTATTCTCTATGTTAATGATTAATGAGTAGAGCGTTCTTTGCTTGGGAAGTCTCCAGATGCAGCTTTCTCACCTATGACCTGCTAGTTTTCAATATCTAAGTTTCATCTTATATTTTTACCATTTTGCACCTGTCTATTTTATTTGGGAAAGAAAAATTCTTATAAAGTGCCCCTCTCCTCTTTTACTATGGAAATTTATAATATGTAAATAGCATTTGTTACAATACCATAGGTCAATACCATAACTTATCACATGCCCAAAAAAAACTATGACTAGGTTAATATGAAACTTATTCATATGAACTTTTTTTCTAATTAATTAATTTAATTTATTATTATATGTGTGTGTGTGTGTGTGTGTGTGTGTGTGTGAAATAAATAAAAAATTAATTTGTAGATACGGTTATGAATATTTCGTAGAATTTAACATATATGATCCTAATAATTATTAATAATTAAATAAAAATTCTATAAACTCTATTCCAAACAAAATTATTGACATAAATATATCAATTTTAATCTCCAAATTCTCAAATTTCCATCACTGAAAGTCTGTGCTTGATCCCGATGGATCTATACACATGTTAATTAACATATATATGGAAAATGAAAACAGAAAAAAAAAAAAAAAAATAGATTCCAAATTATTTTGTGATATAAACACTAACCAGATCGAGCAGAGTATCTCAATCGTCTAAGAAGCAAGACAACTGAGCTTTTTCCATAGAGTGTAATGATTGGATCCAACATTCTTCCAATAAAAAAAAAAATCCATTTTAACTCTTGTTGCATTAACTTGATAATCTATGGGATTCAACAAATAATTTTACTTATCGATGGTCTTCTATCCATCCAGGAAAAGATTAACTGTATGTGCTTTCAATAACACTGGGGAAAACAATAACTATAGGTAAATTTCCCCTACCATTAACCGTGAGCATCTCTGCCATTTATTTGTAAAAGTGTATGTATGACCATGAGCATCTCGGCCATTTATTTGTAAAAGTGCATGTATGAACATGAGCATCTTGGCCATTTATTTGTAAAAGTGTATGTATTCTGCCATCCATATGATCTTTCCCTGAAAGTAGAAAAATAACCAGTTTTAAGTATTCTAAAATACCGATAAACCTATTTGTGAAGATAATATAAATTATGCAAAGGGATACTTTGATACTATTTTCCAAAAGGATCATTAACAAGAAAAAATTTCCATTCCCAAATCTTTCATCCTCTAGGTGATTTTCTTTTAATAATCTACTATCCCCTTATTGCAGTTCTCAAAATTTGAAAATTCAATCTCTAAACCCTAGTGGACTTTATTTTCTAAATTAAATTCAACTTCGAAGTTCAAAGGTGGAATGAATTATGCTTCTCATTTCATATATTGTGCTCCATCTGAAAATGTTTCTCCAATGCTCAACCTTTACTCTGCCCATGAACATATCCTGGAGTGGAAAAATTATAATTAGGAAAAACACAAAGGATAATCGGATCTTAACAGTGTTTCTGTGAATATTGCTAACTTGATGAGTTTTTCAAACAATATATACCATGTTATCAATGTATTAATGCAGGGGTAGTAGGCTGAGAGTTTCTCTCCTTCGTCTCCTCTTCTAGTCTCATGCATCATCATCGACATGTGTAGGGGATGGGTTCAAAGATCGAGAGTCAAGTTCGAGATCCACACAGTGGTTTTATACATGATCAATGCCTTCATCATGTCTATCATGCTCTCTATATTTAACTACACATTGTAGAAAAGTGTGGAGGGATATGAGTTATTCGAGGTTCTCAATCTCAACTTCACCTTCAAGCTACGCAAATCGGACATGGTTGTGGCATGGCGAGATCTAGACTCTCTTCCTCTATGGAGTTTCTTCAACAACATGGCGCCTGACAGAAAAGAATTTTGTCCACCCATTAATTTGACATTATATATATACACCCATAATGCAACAAACAACATGGGCAGTCATCTAAGTAATCTTGACATACATTTGTTCAAGAATAATTAAAAATTATTATACCTCAATTCTCAAGTGGAAGACCCCGATACTTGGTGAGTTAGTTAGGTAGTTAGAAGAGAATAAATCAAGGAGGTGATGGATCTAATGGCCTAAAACATTTCAATAATATAACATTTTATCCAATGGTGCAGACAGGGAGGTGTAATTATCAGGATCCAGAATGCTTCGCTATCATTGAATCAGATTTTGTGGGTTAGTGTTAGTGTAACTGCTCAAGATTTCATTTTAGAGACTATCAGTGGATAATTTTAGGCCATATGGTTTTCCTCAGAGAAGATGACATTCAGTGATGGATGTCATACTTTTGGTTTGACAACTAAGTTATGATAGATTTTGTTACTATTTAAATAAAAAATATATATGTATATTTCGAAATAGGATATTTAGAATTTTAATTAAATTATCAATAATTATTAAATGGATGGTATGATTTGATCTCTGTGGAATAATTTAGAATATTCATAATAATACATAGAAATCAACAATGGAGATTTAACACTTTGTGCAGTTTTAATTAAATTGATTATTAAAAAAAAATGTCATATAAAGTGAGTAATAATTTTTTGGGCATGGATACTAATAAGCCATGGTATTGGCCTATGTGCCTATGTCACTGTAACAAATCCTATTGCAACACCCTTCTAGACTTTGTAAATATTTAATGTTAATGTTTTTTACTTTATGGGTTAAGGACTCAACGACTTATAAATTAATTAGAGTTATTATAAATATTAGTAAATTAGTATGTTATGGTTATTTTTAATAAATAATATATTATTTTTTGGGAATTACTGAAAGGAACCCGTGAGTAATCGTTCTACCAGATAGTGTGAAAAAGAGATACTTTTAAGTCCAAGAAAAGGGAAGTTCTCAGCAGAGCCTCACGGGGGCGGGGTAAGGAAGCGAGAATGAATAATTAGTTTTTACAGAATAAAATATATGCATAGTACCATGAGTGGGGGAAATAGGTAACACCCAGAGGAATATTCCAGAGCTCGTCTTGCAAAATAGTAGGAACCCTCTTGCAAAAAAAATTTGTGTGAAAACTAGGTTGAATCATAGAAGGTTCAGAGGCTTGAGGATTAATCGTAGCAGAGCTACAGAGTGTCAAATTTGATCTGGTAATGGGGCTTGGGGGGGAAAAATAACGTGATCGTCTTTCTCATGGTAGGGAGGTTTGGTTCCGTTAGTGTCTCGTGATTTAGCAGATTGGTAGACCAAATGCACAGGGTAACATCAGACCAGTCTTTGGAGTCCTAGGACCTAGCCTTCCTGGACTCAGAGAGGGCTCTCTCTATTATGCGAAGGATGTGAACTTGTTCGCTTTATATGGTTGATTTTAGGCTCGTTGTTAAGTGTAGGTTAGTTGTTTTTTTTGTTTGGGGTGAGATGATCAAGTAGGATAGATGGAGTGAGAGGTTATCAAATCAATAGGGCTATGGAGTCTATGAAGTCATTGATATCTAAATAATGAATTGGGGTACATCACAGGGAAAATCTATTGTAGTTAATGGATCTTTAAAGTTTATGTATGAGCTGAAATGGACATTAATTTTGGGAACCAAGGTAGGGAAAAGGGAAGTTAAGAATCCTTTGTCAAATACCTATGAACAAAGAGATCTTAAATAAGGATAAGCAAAAGATACTAGTCATGAGATAGGGCACACCATTTACTCAATAACAATACTTTTAAACAAATACACATTCAAGATATACAATCCAGTGGAGCAAATGAAGTAAGACAACTTATCTAACTTCAATGATTCTACTTTCAATATTTTAAAACATATAAGAGAGAAATAGCATCAATAAATGAAGAGGGAACGCCTAAACATCATTCATTAAACTATAAAGAAATTTGAGGTAAAATGATAAGCATATACAAAGGGCAAGATCGAAACAAGACCTCTTTGGCTTAACCTAATCAATCAATACATCAAAGAGAGATTTCAAGACAAAGTTTAGATAGCATAAAAAAAGCAAGGCTTACCATGAATCATGTTTGTAAACTAGCATATTAATCCAATAATGAAATAGACAAGCTTAGGTGGGCCTAAGGAGCAACTAAGAATTCCTTAAACTAACCCAACAGAGGAAAACATGAAGACAATAGAAAACAGGAGGATTGAGGTGCCTCAAACAACATTTCTCATCCTATACACTTCTGAGCTATTGCAATATAGAAAGATGGACATATTAAAAAAAAGAAAAAACATGAACAAATAAGAGATAATTCACCATTAACTAAGCTCAGGAATCCTGTAAGAAAGCCTTCATCATTGTCAACCAAGGCAAATCATCCACAAGCTCCACAACACTAAACTGTTCTTCAACTTCCAAAAACCATGTATTTCTCTTAAAAACATCAAAAGCCCCAATATTAAAATGAATCCTCATGCCTTATATAACAAGAAAGGAGGCAGAAAGCCTAATAGAGAATCTAGAAGTCTATTGGCTAATCATATGTATCTATATTGTCCTTGAGGCCTTGCAAGGCCCAAGGCACAAAAATATCTAAAATAAATATCTTTCTGGTCATTTTTAGCAATTAAATTGACCTTTAGGCTCTGAAAAGCCTACAAAAAATTTCCAAATGCACATTCTGACTTGTCAACCATAGGAGGATAGCACTGTGTGTCAAATTTGAATTTGCATGCCAGGAGCATAGCACAGGAACAAAAAAAATGGGTCTTCTTATAGCCATGTTTTGAAGGCCTTCCCGATGTCGGATAAGGCTTCGTGATGGCTTGTTAAGCCCTTGAAGTCTAGTTTCCATATCTATCCTTTTTTTTCTGATTTGACCTCTGAAACATGTCCAAAAAATGAAAATGCCAAGATTGGTAGGAGTGCAACACATGTCCTGAAAAGTGGGCAAAATGGTGAAAAAATGAGTGTTTTTGACCCTTTTGGGGGACCAAACCAACTCCAATTGAACTGAAAATTGGTGAGAATGCTCCTCTATTGATGAGGAATCCAAAAATGCAAGCCTATCCTCCTAAATATGCCCTGAAAAAGAGCGTAGCACCAGGTGTGTTGGGCTCCTAGCCTCAAAATTTTCAAAAAACAAAAACTTGTTCAGTTTCTCCCAAATTTGGTAGACAAGTCACCTCATGGGTCCTGGGAGACTTGTAGAGAAGATTGAGCCAAAATACCAAGGCTATCTTGGTTCTTTTCCTCCTTTAGTGCTTGGATCTCAATTTTGGCCCTTTTGAGTTCTTGTCTTGCAAATTGGTCTCTTTGAGCATAATGCTTAGCCGTTTTTCTTTGTAGATCCAAGTCTTTATTGGCCTTCTCCAGCTTGGCCTGAAGGTGTATGTTAGCCCTCTCAAGCCATGATTCCCTGTAATTTTCAATTTCTAGTGCAAGTAGTTCTTGGAGAGAAAGTTGTTATGCTTGGGCTGATTCTTTTTCTCTCTGCTTTGCCAATGCTTTCCTTAGACCCATAGTTCTAGGTCTCCTTCTAGTTTGACCCTCCTCATCACTACTCTCCTCATAAGTGCCCATGAATTCTTCCAACTTCACCTGTGCCATTTGAACCTCTTTCTGGTACCTTAGTGTTCGTGTTTCATGGATGGCTTGTTGGGCACTCATTTCATTGTTTTGCATTTGATAAAAGTGAATGACATCCTTTTCTCTTTCTAATTCAACCTCCAAGTCCTTGATTTGTGCATTGGAGGAGGGATTTTTAAATTCTTGTTTCATTCTCATCATCACTGTCTCTGTGAATGAGTTCAAACACTTTTTTTTTCATGGTATTCCTCTTCTTCTTTCACTTTTTTCTTACCTTTGTCCAATGGTTGAGCTGAAGTAGATGGCAAGGTCCCTTGCCTCTTTGAGGAAGAAAACACTTGCCTTGATCCTCTTTGGTAAGTGAGAGTACAAGTTTTAACATGTTTCACTTGAATACCTTGATCAATGGTGTCCTTAGGGTTGTTTGTCTTCACATTGATGATTTCGGTATTTGTGTCTTCCTTACTTTGCCCTTGATTGCCTTCTTGAGAGGCATTCTCATTTTCTCTCATTCTAGTGTCACTGTCAAGATTTTCATGATTTTCAACCTTTGTATTTGTAGCATTAGACGTGTCTTCATCATTTCTTTGTACATCTGTATCTTCATGACTATCCTCCTCTTCATAATTTGGCCCACTGCCCTCACTTTCAAATTCTGCCTCTACCTCTGCATCTTCATTCTCTATATTATTGCTTGCATTTTTTGTGGGGTCACTGTCAGAGGCATCTTCATTGTTTTCTTCATCTTTTCTATGCCTAATTTCTTTGCCCTCAGAATTTTTTTCTTCGTAATCACTGCTTTGTTCACGAGCACTGTCATGATCTTCTTCTTCACCATGGCTGTCATTTTCTGCCTCATTATGTGTGTCTATACCCACACTGATTTTCCCATAGTATTCACTTTCAAACTCTACCTCTTCTTGAATGCTAACATTTTCTGTGGGGTCACTGTTAGAGGCACTTTCATTAGTCTCTACTTTAGTTTGATTTTCACTTTCTTGACTGTTATCTTCATCTTTGTCATTACTCCTTTTATCACTTCTATTTGGCTCACTGTTTTCTTCTTTACCTTCATTTTCCTCCTCTTCAAAATCTGCCTCTGTACTTGGGTTGTCATTGACTTCCTCATCCTCATTTAGCTCATTGCCTTTGCCTTATTGATCACTTTCTGTTTCACTGCTTTTGTCATTACTTTATTCTTCATCAACCTCTTTGTCATCACTTTCTTCACTTACACTTTCCTCTTTGTCATCACTTTCTTCATGACTGTCATGTTCATCTTGGTCACTGTTTTCTTCCTCTTTGTCATCATTATTTTCTTTGTTACCTTCTTCATTATTTAGCCCACTGCTTTTGTCACTGTCTTCTTTACTGCTTTCATCTGCCTCCTCTTCACTATCCTTGGTATCTTCTCCATCATTTTCACTTTCATTTTTCTCTTCTTCATCACTTTTTTCTTCTCCTTGACTGTCGTGTTCTTCCTTGTCACTTCTTTCTTCATGTTTTGAGGATTTAGGGGAAGGTGAGAGAGGGAGGTTTGTTTGGGGAGAGGATTCATGTGAAGAGGATGAATCATGGTTAGTGGAGGGTGATGGGGGTGTGGGAGGAGGAAGTTGAGATGATGATGGTAAACTTTGTAGAGGAAGAGGTTGTGGGTTTGTGAAAACACCATGGGTGATTAAAACTTCCCATGGGATGCCTTGTTGCTCCAATTGGTGTAAGACAATCATTTTTATGAGGGAATGGTGGAAAATATTTTACATTTGTTAGGAGGGAGGCCTTTTTTGCACAATGGATGAAATTGTATCAATACTTTTACAAAGGTAGTAGGGAAAATGGAGCAGTTTGGCCTTGGTAAAATGCATGAGAAGTCTTATGTGGTAGGAATAGATCCTAGAAAACCTACCCTCACAGGTGAAGTATTTCATAATGATCTTCATCAAAGGAGCATACATGTCCAACAAATGAGAAAAGGGGGAAATGGTTTTGCAATTATCTTGGCAACTTGGTTTTAATAAGGGATGATAATGGCTTAGGTCTAGATACACCTGTTTGAACCATTTCTCCCCCATGCAAGGTATTCGTGTGGCCATAGAGATTGCATTGGTGGTCAGCTCAAAGTCCACTCCAGCTAGATGTACATGGTGGTCATTGAGGTTAAGGACACAAATTTTGGTTAATTGAGGGTGACTTTGGACTTTCTGCACTATCTCACAGAACTCATAGCATCCTACTTCTTGGAAATAAGAAACTATAGAAGGGGAGGTTGTCAATTATTTAGTGTTTATAGGCTCAAACCTATTTGCTTTCCCACCCTTCTCTGTTGTTCTCTAGGCCTTTGACTTCCCTCACCACTTTCAACACTACCTTCCCTAGGCATTATGTCCTTCACCCTTGCCTTAAGATTCAAGAAACTTGACACTGCTTATGGAACGATGTGAAGAGGGTGAGTGAGATGGTGAGGTTGCAATGGTGTCAAGGCTTAGAAGTTTGGAGGTCAGGTTTTCAAATGGATGGGAGCCTTACAATCAGAAATGCTTGCAAAGATGGGGACCTCACCTTTCTTCCTCTAAGGTTTTTTCAAAATCTCTTTAAGCTCACCCTTCACATTTCTATGTATTTCATCTTTAGACAGTATGAAAAGGATAAGGAAAAACAAAATACCTTAAAAATATTTTCATAGCTGAAGCAACAGGCTTAGAAATGCATTATGGGCAAGTCGGGCGCCTTTTGCACGAGTAGTCGGGCAGCCTTTGCACGTAGGTTCGAGCAGCTCTTGAATGCGCAGGAGCACAACAGATCACCTCTGCATGCAGGGTCAGGCAGCTCCTGAATGCGTAGGAGCGCAGCAGGTCACCTTTGCACGACCTGTTGGGTGCCTCCTGGGCAATTAACACTGTTCCTGATGAAATAGGTAACCTAACCTCAAAACGGAAACTCTAGCCTAAAAAGACTCAAAAAACATGAAAAAACACCCCAAAAACAAAAAAAGTGTATTCCAGAATGCACTTGGTTTTTTTTGAAGGTCAAATTTCAACATTATATAAAATTATGCTAAAAACAAAATTGTTTCTTGAAAAAAGGATTGAAAAAATACCCTCAAAACAAAACTAGTTGATGCTGGAATAACAAATAAATAAATAAAAAAGTGTCATATTTTTGACATTTTTAAAAATAGAAATAACCTTTTTTAATTTTTAAAATTCAAACAATAAAAAAACCTACAATTTAAGGAAAAAAAATAAATTTAAAAAATAAAAACATTTTAAAGCTTAAAATTTAAAAATATATAGGAATAAAAAAATAAAAATAAAAACAAAATAAAATTTTTAATTCAAACATTAAAAAAAACCTAAAATTTAAGAAAAAATAATTAAAAATAATTAAAGATTAAAATTTCAAAATATGTAGAAATTAAAAATAAAAAATAAAAACAAAATAAAAATATTAAATTAAAAAAAAAATAGTAAAAAAGAGAAAGAAATTAAAAAAATATATATATAGAAATTAAATTTAAAAAGAGAAAAAGAAAATGTTTATTAAATTAAAAAAAAAAATTATTTAAAGAAATATATTAAATTTTAATAAATTTAAAACTTTAAAATAAAAATTAAAAAAAAAAAACATTATTTAAATTAAAAGTAAAAAAATGAAAAATTAATTAAAAATGAAAAATTAAAAATAAAATACAATAAAAATATTAAATTGAAAAAAATATATATTAAAAAAGAAAATAGATTTTAAAAATAAATTAAATTTAAATTATAAAAAATTATATATATATATATATATATATATATATATATATATATATATATATATATATAATATATATATATATATAAATAAGATTTTATTAAATTGAAAAAAAATGTTAATATTAAAAAACCTATTTAAATTTAAAAAAAAAAAATTAATAAATAAATGAATAAACAAATAAATTTTGAAATAAAAAATAAATTTTAAATATAAAGAAAAAAAAACATTGTTAAAATAAAAAGTTAAAAAACTTTAAAAATCAATTAAAATTGAAAAATTGAAAAAAAATAAATTAAAAAAAATATATTAAATAAAAAATAAAATAAAAAACAAATTAATTTGAAAATATTAAGTTTAATTAAAAAAAAAAAATCTAATTTTAAATACACAATTTTAATTGAAATAAAAAAAATATAAAAAATTTATGTAATTAAAAAAATAATAATAAAAAATAAAAAATATTAAATTCAAATAAATTTAAAAAAAATACAAAATTTATAAATTTTAAAAAATTAAATAAAAAAACTAAACATAAAATTTAATAATAAAAATATATATATGAAAAAAAATCAATTAAATAAAAAAAATACAAAATTTAATAAAAATTATTAACAAAATTTAGAAAAAAAAAATTAAAAACAAAAAAAATGAATAAAATTTAAAAAAACAAAATAAATTAAAACAAAATAAATTTTGCACATCATGGTGCAAAAAGAACGCCGAAGGTACCACTAGCATGATCTCTGCTGCATGAGAAGGTAAGTTCGCATGCGAATCAAACCAATTTCATCCCAAATCCTCCAAATTCAACAATTTGAAACCCCTTGGCGATTTCATTGTCGAGAAGATGAACTTAAGCCGATGATAGCATGCGCGCCTGCATAAGTTGATGGCAGAAGCGAACCAGATTCGTGGCAAATCTGGTGAGGCGGTCAACTTGTTTGCAACCTGTGAAGTCGATGGCAAATCTGGTGAGCTGCAAATCTGGTGAGGTGGTGATATGGTTGTCGTGTGTTCACATGAGCACCACCTGTTCAGATTCTGTTAGGAACGACGAATCTGAACAATGTCCTGAACAAAACCCCCACAATAGAACGCCTTCGGCGTAATAAATGAATAAACAAATAAATTTTGAAATAAAAAAAAAAAATTAAATATAAAGGAAAAAAAAAAAAAACATTGTTAAAATAAAAAGTTAAAAAACTTTAAAAATCAATTAAAATTGAAAAATTGAAAAAAAAAAATTAAATAAAAAAAAAAATAAAAAACAAATTAATTTGAAAATATTAAAAAAAAAAAAAAAAAAACTAATTTTAAATACACAATTTTAATTGAAATTAAAAAAAATATAAAAATTTTATGTAATTAAAAAAATAATAATAATAAAATAAAAATTTAAAAAGAAATTATTAAATTCAAATAAATTAAAAAAAAAAAATACAAAATTTAGTAAATTTAAAAAAATTAAATGAAAAAACTAAACATAAAATTTAATAATAATAAAAAAATATGAAAAAAAAATCAATTAAATAAAAAAAATACAAAATTTAAGAAAAATTATTAACAAAATTTAGAAATAAAAAATAAAAAACAAAAAAAAATTAAATTTTTTGAATTAAAAAAAATCAAATTAAAAAAAATATATATATTTTAAATTTTTTGAATTTAAAAAAAAATAAATAAAAAATAAAATAAAATAAATAAATATTAAAAATTTAAAATTAAAAATAAAAAAATAAAAAAAATTGATTGTGGTGGCGCCGCCAATCAGCCTCCCGCCCAGGTGGCTACGGAGGTCGGCCGCTAGGCGGGAGGCCAATTCCGGGAATCGCCCTGAGGCCGATTCCAAGAATCGCCCTCCCACTGCAGGAGGCCGATTCCGGGAATCGCCCTCCCGTGGCAGGAGGTCGATTCCGGGAATCGCCCTCTCGCGGCAGGAGGCCGATTCCGGGAATCGCCCTCTCACGACAGGAGGCCTTGGCCTCCCACTGCGGGAGGTCGATTCTCGGAATCGCCCTCCCGTGGCAGGAGGCCGATTCCGGGAATCACCCTCCCGTGGCAGGGGGCCGATTCCGGGAATCGCCCTCTCGTGACGGGAGGCCGATTCCAGGAATCTCCCATCGCCCTCTCGCCGCAAGGGCAATTCCCGAAATCGCCCTCCTGCCGCGGGAGGGCGTTTCCCAGAATCGGCCTCCCGCCCAGGTGGCCGGGGAGGCCGGTTGTTGGGCAGGCAGGGGGCTGCATGCAGCCTCCCTGCACGCCCAGCAATCAGCCTCTGCCGCCACCTAGGCAGGAGGCCGATTGGCGACACCACCACGATCAAAATTTTATTTATTTATTTATTTTTTTTAATTTTTAATAAATTTTTTTTTTTTTAATTCAAAAAATTAAATTTTTTTTCTTTTTTTAATTTCAAAATTTTTATTTTAAATTTAATTTGTTTTTTTTTTTTTTTTTAATTTTGTTTTTAAATTTAATATTTTAGATTAATTATTTTTTAAAATTTAAAATTTATTTATTAAATTTATTAAATTTTAATTTAATTTAATTTTTTTTTTAACCTTATAGTTTATTTAGTTTTTCATTTTTAAAATTTATAAATTGTTTCATTTAAAAAACAAACAGTAAATTTCTGGATATTTGTTTTTAAATTATTTGCACGTGGTTTTTTTCATTTTTTTGTTTTTTAATGATATTTTTTTATTTTAATTTTCTTTTTCAATTTTAAATTTTGTTTTTTTTTTTTAATTTGTTTTTTTTTTGTTAGTTTTAAAATTTGTATTTTTTTTTTTCATATTACTATTATTTTTTTAATTTAAATTTTTAAATTTAAATTTTTCTTTTTTTGTATTTTATTTTTTTTATCTAAATTTTAATTTTGTAATTTAAATTATTTTTAAATTTTCTATTTTAATTTTTTTTTTAATTATATGGTTTTTTTTAATAACTTAGAAAAAAATGTTTTTGATGTTTCTTTTTTTTTAATTTTTTGTTTAATTTTTGTTTTTTTTTCTTTAAATTATGTGTTTTTTTTTCAAATTTTGTCATTTCTTTTGATATAATTTTCGAATTTATTTATTTATTTATTTATTTTTGTTTAAATTTTTTATTTTTACGAATTAATTTTGTTTTTTTTACATTTTTATTTGTTTTTTTTATTGTTTATATATATATATATATATATATATATATATATATATATATATATATTATCTAACTTTTGTCTTTTATTACCAACATGAAAAACACCACTCTAAAAAGAAAAGGTTGATGCTGCATCAATACGTTTCAAAATTAGCATGAAAATCACTAACATTTTAAAACAAATATTCATACTTCATAAATAAAAATATTAGAGTGTCAAAAATGTGCTAAAAAAAAGAAGAAGGTGATTCTGCATCACCACTTTTCAAAATCGGGTGTTTTTTATGCTACCAAAAAAAAGTAGGTAACAGTGTGGTTACATGTTTCATCGGTAACAGTGTTAATTTTTGAACACACAGGAGCGCAACACACTTTGCACACCGCCGGGAGTTTCTGCACAGGCCAGTCAGGTCCCTTTCAGGCAAGCGCTTAACGTGTATGAGCACAGCGCGGGCAAGGTGTGAACGGATAGTTGGGCACCTCTGCACGTAGTGTCGGGTGGGTTGTCGTGCATACCTAAACGAGTTCATGCGTAGCATTTCTAGCAGGGTTGGTTAGACAGTCGTGCACATGACAGACGTGTAACGCGCCGCTACAGGAGCGCAGCACCGTGTAGAAAAATGCACTGGGAGAGGTGACAAGAGCGCAACATGATTGAACAGGCACATAGCACAGGCTTCCTACCCGAAAATCTACCATAAAAACACTGAGTTTTTATGTCTGAAACTTTTTCTCTCTTACTGGCATATGACAAGTAATTTTGAATGATGACCATAGACTTGTTATATCCTTTGGAAAAAATAATTAAAACCAAAACCCTCTTTTCTAATGTTTGTTTCCTTTCTTTCTTCTTCACTGTTGTTTTGGTCTTTTTTGTCCTATAGTTGGCAGAGCTCTGAGAAAAATGGTTTTTTCCTTTGCTAGAGCACCTTGATGTTTCCCTTGGATTGAAAAACTTTTTAACAAGACTAAACTTTGCCTCTTACCCTCATTTTGGAAACAAGAACCAGTTCTTGAAAAGCAAAGGTCATTTTGACAAATTTTTGAGGAAAAAGGCATACAGTGACATCAGTTCTCTTTTTTGAAGGTTTTCTCCACTCTGTCTTTTTCATGAATTTCAACACTTTTAAACAGTAAACTTGTGATTATTTTGGCACTTTCACCTTGGAATCTTCAATCCTGCATCTTTTATGCCTTTGATTTCTTAGTGGATGAGACTAAAGAGAAGAACTTTGACCTCCTTTCCACCGACATTTTGTCATGTTTTTACTTTGAAGCAGTGAAAACCTCTTAGTGTGAAAAGCTTAGTAGTTGATATCAACAACTCCTTTAGTCTTTATATATGCCATCATCATGAGATCCATCAGGTTTGTTTGATTTTATCAATCTTTCTGTAGGTAGCCATCTTTGACAGTCCTGCAGAAGTATCACTCATGGCTAACTATCTTTTACAGAATATACTTTTCATAAGGAAACCCTTGTTGGAGGCTTCTTTGCTTTGTTTTAAACCAATTACATGTTTTCTCCTTTAACCTGATTCCAACTTTCTCATTACCTAAAAACAATGCTTCTTGAACAGAAAGGCCAACCCTAACACCTATAAACTCTAGTGACCTAGTGGAAGGGGTTTTTGACTCTTCTATGGACTGAAGTTTTGACTTGGGGCTTTTTTAGCAAAGAGGAGTGAACTGAGTACTTTTTGACAAGCTAGATCATTTTGAAGATTGAAAAACCATTGAAATTGATCCGCCTAAGGAGTTTTTAGAGGCAAATTTGAGTTTTTGAAGGCTTTGAGGCATTCGGTTAGCATGGTGAAAAGTAGGCAGAGGAAAAATGGAGTGTCCAAACAATAAGTGTAGAAAATGTTATGGGGATGAGTGACTTAGGATTTATGAGGGACTCTTCAGGAGTGGTAGGCTAGCCAAGGCATGGTAGAGTATTAGAAGAGTGAAAAAATTATCCTAAGGATAATGAAGGTAGTGAGATTTCTAGAACTCACAAGATCCATGAATTTTGTTTCTAGAAATCTAGGACAAGTATTTAGTCATCTAAACAGGTAAAAATTATTAGTGACTAATAGTGGCTCCACTTGGGGAGGGAAACTCCTTTTTAGGAGGTGCCCAGAATTTTCAGATCTCTTGGTTTATGAAGACCAGTGCCTCATCCATTAGGCAGATTTTTCTTCTTTTCTCTTTCTGCTGCTTCCCTGAAGTAGTTATTTTGATAATCTGAAGGCATGATTAACTAAACTTCATATCTACCTATCCAACCTACTTTCCTAGCATTTTCTCCACCTTGGGTGCACTTGAACTGGCAAACCCATTGACATCTTTTCTTTTGAAAGAAAAACCAAACTATCTACATCTACACTTATTTCTTCCGAGAGTTTAGATTATGCTAGTGAACTCTT
Organism: Pinus albicaulis; assembly: GCA_034641835.2. Taxonomy (NCBI): domain Eukaryota; kingdom Viridiplantae; phylum Streptophyta; class Pinopsida; order Pinales; family Pinaceae; genus Pinus; species Pinus albicaulis. The sequence goes on from CM076583.1 coordinate 35,746,109, forward strand.
CTTATTCCCTACCTAGACTATTTTACTGTTAAGATTAAGTAGTATGACAGACTTCATTCTCTAAGCTACTGACAATAAATTTAAAGCATGAATTGAACCAGGATTAGGCAATTTGATTCATCATGAGTTGTGGCATTGAGACAAGCTGCAGACAAACATCATTTTCATAAGCAAACAAAACTAGGAGGTGTGATGGATATGTTTCATCATTTGCTAATCATCCCTATCCTTATCTTTGGTTTAGATTTAAGCATGTAGAACCAGTATTTTTAATTCCTAATATATTTTCTTTTGACAAGCCAAGCTCAAATGATTTGACCAGGATTCTTTCACTAACTTATCAACAATAAATTCAAAACATGTTCAACCATGATTAGGCTAGATGACTGAACAAGACATTCTTTTTGCACCAATAGTGGCATTTAGGCTTGCACACTTTCAGTACTACTATTTTTTGGGTATGGGGTTGTACCTTCTTTTTGAATCTGCCCTCTTTTTCTATTTTTTCTATGTTTTTGTGTTTTTTCTCTTTATGGCCTTTTATCAAACAATGGTATGAACAATGAGTGAAGGCCTGAAGCTATAAGTCTTGACAAAAGTAGTCTTTTAGTGTCTTTCCATTAACAGGACCTCCAAATGCTTCAGCTCCATCTAGATCTTGTAAAAATAAAGCATTGTTTCCTCTAGTTGAACTCATAACGAATGGACCTTTCCACAAGTTTTCAAACTTACCATGTTTACCTTTGTCTTCTCTCCTTGAGTACCATTTCAGCACTTTATCTCCAGTCTAGAAATCATTTTCCTTGGTCCTTCTATCAAATATTTTCTTCATTTTTTCTTGTATTACCCGAGTCTTTTTGTAAACCTCCTCTCTTGTTTTCTATAAATGGATAGTTTGGTTCAGCCTCCTTTGCATGTCATTTTCTTCTAATTGCACTTCTTGTAGCAGTTTCATCACCAGGACTCACAAAGATGTTGGGAAAATGGCATCCATGCCATACACTAGTTGATAGGGAGACATACTGATTGATTTCATGGTGGTTAGTCTATCAGCCCATAGTGCATGTACTAGTTTTCCATGCCATGCTTTTTTATTCTGTTCTAGGAGCTTCTTAATGATATTGACCAAGCTTTTATTAGAAGACTCAGCTAGCCCATTACCTTGAGGGTAATAAGCTGTGGAATGTCCCAAGGTGATGTGATATTTATAAAAAAAGTCAACCATTCTTTTGGATGCAAAGGCAGCAGAATTGTCTACGATGATCTTTTTGGGGAAACCAAATCTAGACATGATATTGGTCTCAATAAATTTGATAATGATTGAATTAGTGGTGTTCCTAGACGGGATGGCTTTTATCCACTTGGTGAAGCAATCAATGGCAGTGAGGATCCACTTGTGTTCGGTAGATAAAGTAGGGTGGATCTCTCTGATGAATTCTAAACCACAGTGTTGAAAAGGAGCTTCAACAATGATAGGATGCAAAGGTAAAGGTAAGAGTTTTCTCTTGCCATAAAAAATTGGCACTTATGACAAGTCATAACCAATTTGTGGGTGTCAAGGAAAAGGGTGGGCCAATAGTAGCCAGCTCTAAGAATTTTGTTAGCTGTGGTTTTTCAATAAAGATGGGCCCCACATTCTCCTTCATGCATTTCATGCATGAATTTTCCTGCATCATCCTTAAGAAAACACTTAAGAAATATACCAATAGGATTTTTCCAATATAAAAATCCATCTAAAATGTATAAATTCAAAGCTTTTTGTTTTAGGAATCTTTCTTTTGTCTTTGATAAGGTAGGAGGAGCATTAAGATAAAACAATAGATAAAGGATATCAGCATACCAAGATGAATTCAAAAATGTTTCTTCAACATGAGTGGCTCTGCATTCTTCTTGTTCTTCTAAAGTATCAACAAAATTCATATCCAATGCTTTTAGATTTGTTTCATCCATAAGTTTTGCAAGCCCTTGTCCTTTAACCAATTTAGCGGGTCTGATTTCTAAGTCATATTCTAAAATAATAGCAATCCACTTTCCTCTTTTACCATCTGGTTCCTGATTTAAAATGTCTTTGACAGCAGTGTGAGGAACAAAAGCTATGACATGAGAATGTAAGATATAAAATCTAAAATATTTCAATGCTTTAGTCAATGCAAAGGCCTGCTTTTCCATGATGTTGTAATTTAGGGGAGCATCTCTTAGGGATTTACTGAAGAAGGCTATGGGTTGTTCTTTCCCCATCATTTTCTTTTGTAATAAAATAGCAACCACAATATATTCAGAGGAAAATGAGAAAATATAGAAGTCTTTGGTGAAATCAGGACTTATTAGGACCGGTGTTTGGGTGAGCGCTTGCTTAACTAGTTCAAAAGATTGTTTGGCTTCTAAATTCCACTTAACTCCTATTTCCTTTTTAAGCACGTTTGTAATATTTCTCAAAATTTTAGCCAGGCTGGGGATGAATCTTCTTAAGAAGTTGATTTTCCCAATGAAAGACTGAAATTCCTTAATGTTTCTAGGATGGTTGATTTGCAATATTCCTTCAATCATTTTGGGGTCTATTTTGATTCCCTCTTCAGAGATGATGTGGCCTAGGAGTTTTCCTTCCTGGAGACCAAACAATGTTTTCTTGGGTTTCAAAGACAAGCCATATTTCCTACATTTTTCAAAAACCTTTCTCAAGTGGACTAAGTGTTCTTCATCAGTCTTAGAATAAACAGTGATGTCATCAAGGTAAATGAATATGAAGCAGCCTATGTCTTCTGAAAAGGCTATGTCCATGGCCCCTTGGAAAGTGGCCCCCGCATTCATCAACCCAAATGACATTTTAACGTACATGAATGTACCCCAAGGTGTGGTGAAGGCAGTTTTGTGCTGATCACTTGGGACTACTAGAACTTGGTTGTAATCAGAAAAACCATCGAGCAGTGAGATTCTCTTAGAGCCAACTACCTTTTGAAGTATGTGGTCCATTTTAGGTAAGGGATAGTTATCTTTCATGGAGGACCTGTTTAGATTTCTAAAGTAAATGCAAATTCTAATCTCCCCGGTCTTCTTCCTAACCGACACAAGGTTGGAAACCCACTCAGAGTATCTAAGGGGAAATATTATCCCGACATCATACATCTTTTTAATTTGTTGTTCAACTAAAGGTAGTAAAACATGGTTTATTCTCCTTAACTTTTGCTTGAAAGGTTTCTGATTTTCCTTGAGAGGGATTTTGTGTTGAATAATGCTTGTGTCATAAGATTTAAGTCTTGATACCCCAATGCAAACACATCTTTAAACTCCTTAAAAAGCTCAATATACTTATGTTTTATGTGAGGAGGAAGGATCTTGGAGAGTTTAATCATTTTTGGTTCCTTTATGTTTCATATGTTGAATTCTTCAACATCAATCTCAGTAGACTCTATCTTTGGTTTTTTAGACACATCATTAAAGTCGAACAGTTCTTCTAATGGTGCAAGCCCTCTTGGTAATGTGTCATTTTTGCATTCTAAGACTTCCAAGTCCTTTTGGTCTAGATCTTCAAACATTTCATCCTCATTAGGATGTGTGAGCGGATTTATATCAGCAAAAGAGGGCAACTCTGATTTATGATCTTTATCTTTAGCAAGACCATCTTCCTCATGTTCTAAGCTAGGTTTCATCAATGCAAATCCATTCCTAAATTGTAGGAAATCATCAATTTGTTCATCACCCTCAAACACCTGCCAATGGTTAATGTTGTCAGGTACTGTAGGACGATGTTAGACTTTGATAGGTTATTTTTCGTTTGTAGGTGGTATTTGGCAATTGCTGGCAGCAAAGGCGAGCTCATTGGAAAGGTTATTTTGAGCTCCAGGAATGTAAGTGAGCTCATATTTCTTGAATGTTTTGAGGAGGTCTAGGGCTTCATTTCTGTACTCTCTTAATCTTGGGTTCTTGGCTAAGTTTTCAATTTTGATTTATTTAATGACAAGTTCTGAATCTCCTTGGGTTGATATTTTCTTAGCTCCTTATAATGTTGCGTATGTGTTATATTCTTTCCACGACTAAGCACGGGGGGTTGAAAGGGGGGTATTATTTATTATGAAATCGTGTGACATCGTGAAAAATACAGTCTTAATTTCTGATAGATGATCCCGAGCACAGTTTTGTGCATGGTTTTACACATGGTTTTGGGGTTCGATGGTTTTCGGCCCCTGGTATTTTATGCTAACGATCCAGTCAAAGACGCTACGGAACATATTATAATCCGAGATTCGTGGATTGAGTTTCTCTCTTATTGTGTGTATATATATGTGTTGTAACACTAAAAGGAATATAATGAAAAATCAAGTTGGTCGTCCCAATTTGGGATCCAGGGAAAATCTCTGTGTTTATTTGTTTTATGTTTTATGCTCTTGTTATTGTTTATTTTATGTTATAAGATTCGTGTGTAAATAATTTATGTTCAGGGTTAAAACCTACATTTGGTATCAGAGTTGTTTCAGCTTCAAGGGGACACCTTCTATTCTTTTAGGGTTTTTCTCGGGCACAGGAAGTGAATAACATTAGGTGGGCGATGCGGGATCGATTCTTGCGGTGAAGAAGATGGCAAGCCGGAGACGGTGGGAATCGAAAGTTAATGAGTGGGAGATTTTGAGTTGTGGAGGAAGCTCAAGATGGAGGATCTCTTTGATGTAGATGTGAGTAAATCGGATTGTGTGGATACAAATTAAACCAACGACAATGTCGGATGAGCGGGAAGAAGGTACAGATCGGAAGGCAAAGAGCACAATACGATTGTGTGTCTCAGATTCAGTATTGTTGAATGTATCTGGGGAAGCTACGGCAAAGACCTTGTGGGACAAGCTAGGGACTTTGTACCAATCTAAGTCTCTGGTGAATAAATTGTTCCCGCGGAAAAAGATGTATAACCTGAGGATGAAGGATGGAGACTCGGTGGTGTCTGGTGGCATTCATCTCTGTGTGGTAAGTTAGCTATCATCTGTTGATATTAAAATCTCGGATGAAGATAAGTGCATCAGTTTGTTGTGTTCTCTACCAGAATCGTGGGACAGTCTGGTTATTGCAATAGGTAGCAATACAACTACCTTGAATTTTGATGACATTGTCTCAGCCTTGGTGTCGGAGGAAATGAGACAGAGAAATATGGAGGGTCGAAATGGAGATACCTTATGCGTCGAGAGGGTCCCGGAAGCAGAGACAAGAGTAAGGTTTCGAGTGGGAGATCTAAATCTCATTTGTAAAGGTGTCTTTGAAGTCGAAGGAAGGACACTACAAAAAATAATACAGATCTAAAGCTCCTGAGAAAGGAAATGGATCTGATGATGCTCCTTCTACAGAGGCAAAAACTGCCTTGGATGAAGGTGGGGATGTGTATTTGGCTTCTTCTTCAAATACAGATGTAGATCATGAGTCATGGTTGGTTGACTCGGGTGCATCCTTTCACTTCACTCCCCATAGGGAGTGGTTCTGCGAGTATGAGAAATATGATGGCGGCGATGTATTTCTAGGGGATGATAAGAAGGCCAGAATCGTCGGGTGTGGAAAATTCAAGATGAAGCTACAAGGTGCAATGATTAGAACACTTCCTGGAGTTCTGCATATTTCTGCATTGGCTAGAAATCTGATTTCTGTAAGCAAGATGGATGATGCAAGTGTAAAAACGGTGTTCGAGAAAAAGATGCACTTGTTAGTTCGGGGAGCAACGGTATTAATGCGAGGAGTTCTGGTAAGGAACTACACATGCAAGCTTGGAAGAGTATCGTTATTAGTGATGAATTATGAGTTATGTGGTTCACGAAATTGGGTGGAAAATCTTACCGGTCTCTGGGAAAAGACCATGCTATGGCATCAAAGGCTTGGACATATTGGAGAAGGGCCATCGGATATTGCATAGAAATATGGTATGGTAGAAGGTAGGTCTAAATTTCTCTCTTGGTTTTATTTGTAGACATTGTGTATGGGAGCGAAGGAATGAATTGTGTTTTCCTTAGAATTGTGGAGAAACAAGATATTAAAACTTGTGCACGGTGATGTGTTTTCTTTCCTGTAGGGTTCCATCATGTGAAAGTATATGTACTATGTCTCATTCATAGATGAACTCTCAAGGAATACATGGATATGTTTCCTCAAGAAGAAATCTTAATTCTTTGACAGGTTTAAAGAATTTAAGACTCTAGTGGAAAATTAGATAGAGAAGAAGATTAATGTGTTGAGGTGAGATAATGGTGGAGAGTTTTTCAAGAAGGAAGTTGAAGAGTTATGTAATAAGTGTGGTATATCACAACAAGATACTACACCATACACTCCTCAGCAAGATGGTGTTGCAGAAATAATGAATATGACGTTGATGGAAAAGGAAAGAAGCATGAATAGTCTTTGAAGTTGGGACAAAATTAGGCAGAGATGTTGGAGAGCGCATGCTATAAGTCATAATTCAACTTCACTGATGTTTAACAGAGATAAGACTCCACATGAGGTATGGACTGGTAAGAAACCCTCTATTTCACATATAAAGGTATTTGGATGTGATGCATATGTACATGTTCCAAAGGAGAAAAGGACCAAGTTGGATAATAAATCTGAAAGGTGCATCTTTATTGGGTATAAGGATGGTTTAAAAGGTTACAAGCTTTGGAACCCGGAAACAAGGAAGGTTGTGTACAACTGAGATGTGATGTTTAGAGAGGTGAAAGATGTTGTTAAACATGAAATAATACCAAAGGAACTTGAGAAGATAGAGTTTGAGCTAAAGGAGTATGAATCAGACTCTACAGCAGAAGAAGATTCATAAGAGGAAGAGCCACAAACTCCAGCTTTGAGAAGATCATTTCAAGAAAGAAGGAAACCAGAAAGGTATAGTCCATCTGATTTCTGTTCAGGTTTTTCCGTAACTATAACTGATGATGATCCCAGAACTGTCAAGGAGGCAGTAGATTCAGAGGATGGAAAACTCTGGAAGGAGGAGATGGTTGATGAAATGGCATCCTTGCACAAAAATAAGGCATGGGATCTGGTGGAGTTGTCGGCTAGAAGGAAGCCCATCAGGAGAAAATGGGTGTTTAAGAAGAAGATGAATGTAGAAGGCAAGGTGGAGAAATACAAAGCTTGGTTGGTAGCAAAAGTTTATTCCCAGGTGTCGGGAATTGATTTTGGTGATATTTTTTCTCCTGTTTCCAAGGTTACCTCTATTAGATTACTTTTATCTGTTGTTGCTGCATTTGATTTTGAGATAGAACAGATGGATGTGAAGACAACATTTCTTCACGGGGATCTAGAAGAGGAGATCTACATGACGCAACCTGAAGGCTTTATGGTGAAGGGTAAGAAAGAACTGGTATGCAGGTTGAAGAAGTCTCTGTATGGGTTAAAACAGTCACCAAGGATGTGGTATCAGAAATTTTATACCTATATACAGGGACTTGGCTTCACCAGAAGCAAGGAGGATCACTTTGTTTATTTTAAATTAATTGGTGACCGTGTTATTTATTTGGTCTTGTATGTGGATGATATGTTGTTGATTGGAAATGACAAAGAAATTATCCAAGATTTGAAGACCCAACTATTCTCCAAATTTGACATGAAGGATCTTGGTGCTGCAAACTATATTTTGGGCATGGAAATTAAGAGAGATCGGGCAAAGAGGACGTTCTGGTTAAACCAGAGGAAGTATGTCGAAACTATATTGCAGAGGTTCAATATGCAGGATAGTAAACCAGTGAATGTTCCTATTCCTGTAGGTGTAAATCTGTCTGCTGAACAATGTCCCAAGACACAAGAAGAAGAGGAGTATATGTCTCGTGTTCCATATGCAAGTGCAGTGGGTAGCCTGATGTATGCAATGGTCTGTACTAGACCAGACATTCCACATTCAGTGGGAGTATTGAGTAGGTTTATGTCAAACCCAGGAAAGGAGCATTGGACAGAAGTGAAGCGGGTTTTCAGATATTTACGTGGCACTAGTGATTATGGCTTGTGCTACCAAGGAAGACTAGGATTGGAAAGAATGTTAGACATTCGTTGTTTTGTTGATGCAGACTGGGCTGGAGATCTGGACCAAAGAAGATCTACAAGTGGGTATGTGTTTAGCCTATTTGGAGGCGCAGTCAGTTGGATGAGTAAAGGACAGTTTGTAGTGGCTCTTTCAACTACAGAGGCATAATACATAGCAGTCACTCATGCAAGCAAGGAATCAATTTGGTTGGAGAGATTGTGTTCAATTATGGGGTTGGTATAGCAAGCTATAAGGATAGACTGTGATAGCCAAAGTGAAATTTTCTTGGCTAAGAACCCTGCTTATCATTCAAGGACAAAGCACACTGATGTTCAATATCACTTTGTTAGGGATATGGTTGAGGCTAAAAGGGTGTTGTTGGTAAAGGTGGACACTTTGAAGAATGTTGCAGATGCATTAACGAAGTCTGTGAGCACTCAGAAGTTCTCTTGGTGTAGAGAAACAATGGGTGTTGAAGAATTGGGCCAATGACTAAGCTCTCATGTGGCCCCCTGTGGAAAGAAAACAACAAGTGGGAGAATGTTGGGTATGTGTCCTTAATTTCCAGTGGGTAGTCCACGCCCATAGTTTTGTGCATGGTTTTGCACAAGGTTTTGGGGTACGATGGTTTTCGGCCCCTGGTAATTTTTGTAGATCTGGTCAAGGGAACTATGGTTATGTTCTAATCCAGGGTTAATGGATTGGGGTTTATGTATGCTTCGGCATGTATATATATGTGTTGTAACACTAAAAGGAATATAATGAAAAATCAAGCTGGTCATCCTGATTTGGGATCCAGGAGAAAATATTTGTGTTTATCTATTTTATGTTTTATGCTCTCGCTATTGTTTATTTTCTGTTATACTATTCGTGTGTAGATAATTTCTGTTCAGGGTTAAAACCTACACCTAAGTCTTCAAGTAAGTGTAAACCAAGGAGGATAGCCTCATATTCTGCAATGTTATTAGTACATTGAAATTCTAGTCTGTAAGAATGACCCTCATTTGTGTTATGTATCCAAACACCAGCTCCTGAACCAACCTTGCCACATGAGCCACCAAAGTTCATGTTCCAAAGTGTTTATACTTCATGTTTTTCACTGAGTTGTTGTTTAGGGCTGTTAGAGTTTTGGTTATCAGTTTTTTCATTTAAGGGTGACTGTGAGTGTTCTAGAGGGCCTAGTTCTTTCTCACCTCCTTTTACTTATCCACTAATCTCATTCTGAATGAATGGAATAGACTGGGGTGTTGTTGGGTTTGTCTAGGCTACTTACCATATACTTCATGTGATATTCCCAGTACATTCTCCTTGTTTGGTTAAAAATCGAGATGGTAGCATACGACATGTCAAGTTGGAGGTTCCCCAACAGCTTGGCTCCTCAAGATCGGGACAAAAGCATGCCATATTTAGGGGGAATTTCAACCACTACTATGTCCATAACCAGGCTCTTAGCAGGGATTTTTTCCAGATTGACACATAAATCTTTGATTAGGCCCAAGCACTTAACTATGCTTGAATCAAAGGAGTACAGATCTTTGTAGGGCCTGGTTATTTCTAGGCCTAATTTCTCCATCACTACCTTTAGCATGAGGTTGTGAGAGGCACCAGAGTCTAGCATGGCTTTATGTAGGACTTTTTCATGTATGTTCAGGCTAACATAGAAAGGGGGAATGGCTCCTTCTTGGTATTTTTCAACGACTTCGGGTCCAAACAATCGCTCTGGTTTGTCGTTTGTCAAATTCAAAGTATTGGTATCATTTCCTATGTTTAAAAATTTCAGAACTTGGGACCTATACATATCCTGAGCTACCAGTTCAGTGATAGGTATGGTTATCTTAATTTTAGCAATGTCTCCTTTGAAACTGAAAGGTACTTGGGTTTTAAACATATTTACATCAGTTTTTTCAGCAATAAATTTTTCTACATTTTTAATTTGCTGATTTTGATTTGGGGCTTTGGTCACTAGAAATTTTTCAAGGCCACTAGCAGAGGTACTAGGGTAGCTGGGGTCACCACTTGGTTGGCTAATTTTACCTTTGTTAGCCTATCAGTTTTCTTAGCCATGGTGTTGATATTGTCTGATGTTCTTTTAAGAATGTTTTCAGGGGTTTTCTTAACAACAATGTCTAAGTTGTTCTTTTTGGAGTTGTATTGGTTTTTCTTGCTCCTAAGGTCATATTTCCTGTGGACTTCCATTATGGAATTTTCCAATCCCAACTCGTAGTCTTCAGAATATTCATGGTTTGTTTCATCTAGATTCGAGGAGAAGAAACCTTGTTCTTCTTCTGTGAGAAAAACATCACCCTCGTTATAAGAGCCTATTAAGTTTAGGTTTTTTTCATCCCGCTGTTCAATATCTCTTTCCCCTTCATCTACATAGTTATATTGGAAGGGTGGTCTGATTTTTTAATAATTTTCCCTTTGTCTGATTTGGGGTGGATATCTTCGGAAGTTCTGATTTCGGTTTCTATTTTGGGGATTTGGTTGGTTCTCCCTAGGAGGTGTTCTTTCATTTATGCTTATTCTCTCCATTATTCTTTCCATGGTTCTAAGTAGGTTGTCAATCTTGGAATCAGATGAGGAGGTTGAGGGCATGATTTCATCTTTGTAGGTTACCCTCTTTTCTGATCTTATCCTAGCTCTCTTTTCAATTAAGTTGGATTCTACACTTATAGCTCCCTTTTTCATGTCTTTTAAAGTTAGGGACTCTCTTTCTCTTAGCTGATAGGCCATGTCGAGGTCAAAACCTTCTAGGAATTTAGCTAAGGCTAGGCCTAGTGGGGGTTTCATATGAGGTGGGAGGGCATTGTAGACACTGTTAAACCTGGTGCAATAATCTTGGACACTCTCCCCTGTATTCCTCTTAAGATTGTTATATTAAGAAAGGATTTGGAGGGGGTTTTTCCTGATTTCCAACTTGTTTATGAAATTTTGGTAAAGGGAAGAGAGATCATGTATGCTATTGGGAGTCAAGTTCCTAAACCATTTTTTAGCTTCTCCTCCTAGGCTTTGGGAAAACATCCTCATCTTCATGGTTTCCTCTTCTAATTCCATGTAGTCAAAGGAATAATTTATTCTATCTACATGCTATTGGGTAGTGGTAGATTCAACCCCGATAAAGTGAGGGATTCTGGACTGGTAGTCTTTGGCAAAGGTACCAAAGGTTGCGGTAAAACCAAGTGGCATACCAAGCTGCCATAATAGGAGCTAATGGTGGATTTACAAGAGGAGGATTTGTAATATGAGATGGAGTGGTTTTCACATTGGATGTGTGAATGGGTGTGGTGGAATTATTTGGACCAGTAAACTGATTCTAAGAAGACTTGGGGTGAAAAGAGCCAAAGTGGTGGAGAAGTTGGAAATCAGGTGGTGTGGAAGGAGAAGCTTCTCCGCTAGGACTCTGCTGCAAGTCTATGGGATGAAAGTTGGTATGGTCAATTATACTTTGTGACTTGGTTCTAAAAAGGTTTCTCGTGTGATGCAAGTCAAATTGGGGGTCTTGCAAGGCTGTAATATTTTTAGGTATAGAAATTTCTTTATGAATGGTCCTGACATTAGTTAAGTTTCCAGTTTCAGAAGTTTGCCACAAAATCCTTTCTGGGTCATCAACTATAGTAGGAAGGTTTGGGTCCGGATGAGATCTGGTATTGATTCTTCGCGAAGCCAAATTTCAAATTCAAAATTTAGAGAGGCTGAAAGTTTTTGAATTTTTTTGAAAAGTTTACTGCTTTTTGTGTTTGCTAAACTCACATAGTGTGTGACTAGGATTCTAGACTTCTCAGGGTTGATTCAGCATAATCCTATAGGAGTCTATGGACACTAGTAAAGTTATAAGGCCTACTAGAGGCTAGTGGAGTCGCCAGGTGGATATTTTTAGTTGTTTCTAAGATATGTGTCTATGGTCCACCACCAATATTGATAAGAAGCCAATCTAGGAATTTTTTGGGGTTTTCTGAGTTTCAATATATAGCCCTAAGGTTTGTAAGAGTGTCCTATAGCTGAGTCATCATTTTTCTAGGAGGTGAGACAACCAGATTATACTCTTTGGCTATTAACTTGAGTTCTCTATGATTTGATGAAGGTTTCTGAAGTCCTAAGGGATAATTATGTTGTCACTAACATTAGAGGTTGCATCATGATCACCATTGTGTTAGTGATAATGATGAGGTGATTACAAATCACAGGATTTCAAAGTTTAACTGAGGGTTAAGAGAGTCTATAAGATTTTCTTAGGCTACTATGTAATCTTTCCCACCGTGATCGCCATTATGTTAGTGATGGTGATGAGGTGGCAATGAATCAATGGATACAAAATGTTTCAGCTTGTGACTTACTCAGAAGGTCCCACCGTGATTGCCATTATGTTAGTGATGTTGATGAGGTGGAAATGAATCAATGGATACAAAATGTTTCAGCTTGTGACTTACTCAGAAGGTCCCACCGTGATCGCCATTATGTTGGTGATGGTGACAAGGTGACAATGAATCAATGGATACATAATGTTGCAGCTTGTGACTTACTCAGAAGGTCCCACTGCGATTTCCATTATGTTGGTGTCCTGTGATTTAGCAGATTGGTAGACCAAATGCACAGGGTAACATTAGACCAGTCTTTGGAGTCCTAGGACCTAGTCTTCCTGGACTCAGATAGGGCTCTCTCTATTATGAAAAGGATGTGAACTTGTTCGCTTTAGATGGTTGATTTTAGGCTAGTTGTTAAGTGTAGGTTTGTTGTTTATTTTGGTTGGGATAAGATGATCAAGTAGGATAGGTGGAGTGAGATGTTATCAAATCAATAGGGCTATGGAGTCTATGAAGTCATTGATATCTCGATAATGAATTGGGTTACATCACAGGGAAAATCTAGTGTAGCTAATGGATCTTTAAAGTTTATGTATGAGGTGAAATGGACATTAAGTTTGGGAACCAAGGTAGGGCAAAGGGTAGTTAAGAATCCTTTGTCAAATACCTATGAACAGAGAGATCTTAAATACTGATAAGAAAAAGATACTAGTCATGAGATAGGGAACACCATTTTCTCACTAACAATACTTTTAAACAAATACACATTCAAGATATACAATCTAGTGGATAAAATGAAGTAAGACAACTTATTTAACTTCAATGATTCTACTTTCAAGATTTTAAAACATATAAGAGACAAATAACATCAATAAATGAAGAGGGAATGCCTAAACATAATTCATTAAACTATAAAGAACTTTGAGGTAAACTGAAAAGAATATACAAAGGGCAAGATAGAAACAAGACCTCTTTGGCTTAACCTAATCATTCAATACATCAAAGAGAGATTTCAAGACAGAGTTCAGATAGCATAAAACAAGTAGGGCTTACCATGAATCATGTTTGTAAACTAGAATATTAATCCAATAATGAAATAGACAGGCTTAGGTGGGCCTAAGGAGAAACTAATAATTCCTTAAACTAACCCAGCAGAGGAAAACATGAAGACAATAGCAAACAAGAGGATTGAGGTGCCTCAAACAACATTTCTCATCCTATACTCTTCTGAGCTATTGCAATATAGAAAGATGGACATATGAAAAACAAGAAAATACATGAACAAATAAGAGATACTTCACCATTAACTAAACTCAGGAATCCTATAAGCAAGCCTTCATCATTATCAATCAAGGCAAATCATCCACAAGCTCCACAACACTAAATTGTTCTTCAACTTCCAAAAGCCATGTATTTCTCTTAAACACATCAAAAGCCCCAATATTACAATGAATCCTCATGCATTATGTAACAATAAAGGAGGAGGAAAGCCTAATAGAACATTTATAATTCTATTGGCTAATCCAAAGTATCTATTTTGTCCTTGAGGCCTTGCAAGGCCCAAGGCACAAAAATATCTAAAATAAATATATTTTCGGCCATTTTTAGCAATTAAATTGACCTTTAGGCTCTGAAAAGCCTACGAAAACTTGCTAAATGCACATTCTGACTTGTCAACCACATGAGCATAGCATTGTGTGTCAAATTTGAATTTGCATGCCAGGAGCGTAGCACAGGAACAACAAAAATGGGTCTTCTTACAGCTATGTTTTGAAGGCCTTCCCGATTTCGGATAAGGCTCCATGATGGCTTGTTGGAAAGCCCTTGAAGTATAAATTCCATATCTATCATTGGTTTTCTGATATGACCTCTTTAAATTGTCCAAAAAGTGAAAATTCCAATACTGGTAGGAGCGCAGAACATGTCCTGAAAAGTGGGCAGAATGGTGAAAAAATGAGTGTTTTTTACCCTTTTGGGGGACCAAAACAACTCCAATTGAGCTAAAAATTGGTAATCATGCTACTCTCATGATAAGGAATCCAAAATTGCAAGCCTCGCCTTCTGAAGATGCCCTAAAAAGGAGCGTAGCACCAGGTGTGCTGCGCTCCTAGCCTCAAAATTTGCAAAAAAAAAAAAACTTGTTCAATTTCTCCCAAATTTGGTAGAAAAGTGCCTCATGGGTCCTGGGAGACCTGTAGGGAAGATTTATCCAAAATACCAAGGCTAGTTTGTTCCGGTTCCTCCTTTAGTGCTTGGATCTCAATTTTGGCCCTTTTGAGTTCTTGTCTTGCAAATTGGTCTCTTTGAGCATAATGCTTAGCCATTTTTCTTTGTAGATCCAAGTATTTATTGGCCTTCTCCAGCTTGGCCTCAAGGTGTATGTTATCCCTCTCAAGCCATGATTCCCTATCATTTTCAATTTCTAGTGCAAGGAGTTCTTGGAGAGAAAGTTGTTCTGCTTGGGCTGATTCTTCTTCTCTCTGCTTTGCCAATGCTTTCGTTAGACCCATAGTTCTAGGTCTCCTTCTAGTTTTACCCTCCTCATCACTACTCTCCTCATAAATTCCCATGAATTCTTCCAACTTCACCTGTGCCCTTCGAGTCTCTTTCCAGTACCTGAGTGTTCTTGTTTTATGGATGGCTTTTTGGGCACTCACTTTCTTGTTTTGCATTTGATAACAGTGAATGACATCCTTTTCTCTTTCTAATTTAGCCTCCAAGTCCTTGATTTGTGCATTCCTGTCTTGGAGGAGGGCGTTTTAAATTCTTGTTTCATTCTCATCATCACTGTCTATGTGAATGAGTTCAAACTCTCTTTATTTTTCATGATCTTCCTCTTCTTCTTTCACCTTTTTCTTACCTTTGTCCAATGGTTGAGCTGAAGTAGATGGCATGGTCCCTTACCTCTTTGAGGCAGCAAACACTTGCCTTGATCCTCTTTGGTAAGTGAGAGTACAAGTTTTAACATGTTTCACTTGAATACCTTGATCATTGGTGTCTGTTAGTCATTAGTAATTTTTGTTGATATCAAAATATGACTAAGTTATAATCCTAGATTCCTAGAAACAACATTTGAGAAAGGTTGTGAGTTCTAGAAATCTCACTGCCTTCATCATCCTAAGTTTGACTTTTTTTCACTATATTTTCCTCTTTGTATCCTAAAAATTTTACCCTTCTGATGCAAAGAAAGACCTCATTTTGTGGGCCTATTTTCCTAATTTTATCACCTCACCTACACCCTCATTCATCCCTATTTTTCTCTCAAAAACCCATTTCCTCCTTCCCCTAAAAACCCCTCATAAACCCCCTTATTCATCATTTTTGCCTAAAAAACCTTAAACAATGTAAAAATCCTTTTTTACATTGTTTAAATTTAACTTTTTAGCCTATCGGACCCTTTTGAACCTTGCAAAAACCCTGTTTTTTGTATTAAACCCGCCCTTGTTATGAAATAGGCCTTTAAAGCCCCTTTCCGCTTAAAGACTTAGCCCCTTGCTCACATAATACCACGACCCTCCACTATATCTTAGCCCCGTCCCCATAAAAATACACCTCCACCCTTTTAATTTATACACCCCCACAAACCTTATAATAAGCCTCCCCTAACCTTTGAAAAATTACAATGGGCACACTTTCCCCCATCTCGCTTCTCCTTTTCACCGGGCCACATCCACCATCGATCTGAAGTTTTGGGCCAAGATCCGACGGTTGTCGCATCCTTGCCCTTCATCCCGCATCAATACAACCCTGCACAATGCGAAAAACATTCCCACGTCATCAAGTCGGGCCCCGCCTTCCACTAAAACTCTACCGCCCATTCACCATGTTCCATCTGTCCCCGGGCTCCACCCTTCACACCTGCACGTTGCTCCCCGATCTTTCTGCACCTTTGATCTCATCACTTGAGATCTGACGGCCCAGACCCCATATCGCATAGAAAGTAGAAATGGGCTTAATGACCCCTAACCTGCATGAAATATGTAGTATTTACCCTGCCATGCGTCGATCTCCTAGTGGCATTGCACACATTTGATCCAATACCACTTATCTCCCTCAACGCGCGCGATAAACCACCACCATGGTTTTCCAAAACCACTTTCTCCCTCCCCACGCCAAAATTCAAATCTCTTCACCTTTGTTCGAATTCCACCAGGTTCCGCATACAGAACCTTACCCTTTGCTCCATTTATCCTCTGCAAATTCCTCCCAACATCTCCAATCCCTGAAAATGCAGTCTTACCACTTCCACAGGTTTTTAACTAACTAGTTTGTATTTGGTGCAGGTTTTAATGGTGAAAAGGGGTCTGTCAAGCCCTCCCACAGTTCAAAATGACTTATGTAACCTTGGGTGACGATCCAGGGGTTTTCATCCGAGTTTAAAAAGGGATATCAGTGGCCCTGTCTGGGTTAATCAATGACGCCCGATGATCATCAATGAGCATTCAATTTTTCAGCCACGAAGAATACTGCATCCCTACACACAGAAAAAGCAAAAAAAAAATGAAACAATGATGGAAATGAAGATTGGAAAGATTAAGGGGCTAATCCTAAATCCGAAGCCATAAACACAGAGGATTATCCATAAATATGGCGATTAAAAGATGAAAGTAAAAGGTTTAAAACAAAGAATAAATAGACAGACAGTCAGTGATTAAAGAAGAAAGGATATTAAGGGTCAAATCGCGAAGTTGGGAAACAGTTTTTGGTGGATGGTTAGAATTCGGGAGAAATTTTTAATTTCTCGGCCGAGAAAAAAGTCAACTAAATTTCTCGGCCGAGAGTTTTCAAAATTCTCGTCCGAGAAATTTTTAAATATTTCCGACGAGAGTTTGGTCGGCGTTTAACCCGAGTTAAAAATTATCTCAAGTGAGAGCTTCATTTATCTCTGTAGCCAGGTCACAAACCTTCGGTGTCCCTTGGACGGGGAGTTGGAGAAACCTTTGACGAGAGCTGGGGAAAACTTCTCGTCCCGAGAGTTTTTCCACCTCCGATCCGCATGCAGAGAGCCCCGCCCCCCAAACGAATCAAGGTTAGGAATGCACTTACTCTGTAATAAATGATACTCAAACCTTATCTTGAGCTTCACCTCCTCATTTGTAGCATAAATACTGCATCTAAACCCATTGTATTGTTGGCATTTGATGACTCTTTGAAGTAATACATAGTCTCTTGGATGTTGAAGGAAAATTGATGTCTTGGATCTTATGAATGCCTTGATTTGTTTGTTGATGGAGGAGGCTAGATCACTGGATCCTTGAGCTTGGTTGTTGGTGAAGAGCTTCTAATCTATTATTGTTATTTCCTGTTTCCATTATGTTTCCATATTTCTTTGTTACAATAGAGAAAAAGTTTTAGGCTAAGAAATGTCCTTTGAAAGCACCTTGGTTCTGTTTTCTCTTCACTGTCTTAATGTTTTCTTCTACAAGGTCTGGTTGGAGGATTCTTAACTGCCCTCCAGTTCCATCTAGCTTTTTATTTTAGAAATGATTCAATAGAGTATAACTAGGAATATTTGGTAAGTCCATGTTCATTGGTACGGCTTGAGATATTGTTTTAAGGAATGATGTTAATAGAGTGCAACCAGGGAAATTAGTGATGAGTCCATGCTCCTTGAGTACAACTTGAGATATTTTTTTTGAGGTCTTCTTAAATTATGCTTACTAGAGTCTAAACCAGGGAAGTCTATGGTGTGCCCTATCC
The DNA here is from genome assembly GCA_034641835.2 of Pinus albicaulis. NCBI lineage: Eukaryota > Viridiplantae > Streptophyta > Pinopsida > Pinales > Pinaceae > Pinus > Pinus albicaulis. Next base: position 35,764,091 of record CM076583.1, read on the forward strand.
TTTGGCTTGCTTCAAACAATTACCTTGAAAGATTTCTCTTGTTTAAAGTACATGATAAAGGATCCTTAATTGCCCTATGTCCTAATTTTCATTCTTATCCTTTATGTTCATCTCATTATCCTAAAAAATTTGAAGATCCACTGGCCAAGTTAGATTTTCCCTATGATACTCCCTGATCCTTTAATGAACTTATCATGACTTTCATTTGACTCCATTTCCAAATTACTTAGAGATTTCCTCATTCTATCTGTTAGCCATCAATAAAAGTTTTTCATATCAAATGATAGCTAAATAAGTCCTTAGATTCCCAAAACCAATATTTTTATGAAAAAACTTGTGAGTTTTGGAAATCTCATTGAGTTCATTATCCTCAAAGCTATCCATTTACTAAAATCTTGACTCAAACCTTCTAACTTATCCTATTGTTTATAAAAAGAAATTGATTTCAGAACATTCTCCATCATTTTACTTTCATGACTCCTTCCCTTTTCCATTTTTGATCCTATCTTAATAGTCCTTTTCCCCCTTTGAAAAGACCATTTCCCCTCATTTATCCTCCATTCCCCTAAAAAAGGCCTTTTAAACCCTAAAAACCTCTTTGATTGGTTTAAAAATACACTTTTTTCACTCTATCGAAAGTCTCCAAAAAGGCTTAAAACACCCTTTTTAGTCCTAAATCTGACCATTTTGTAAAGACAAGCTTTTAAGCCCTTTTTGGCTTAAGCCTCAACCCCCTTCGCATATAACCAGGGATCGTGACCACCCGCTATCTCATTAACCCCTTCATTTCTCAAAACCCGCGGTCCTATCTCTTCCCCACAGGATCATGTCCTCATGCTTTACTTTGGCCCCTTTCTCCATTTTCTTACCCCACCACTACTTTTCCTCCAAGCAATCCTAGTTGTTGATCGAGCTTGATCTAACAGCTATCGTGCTTCCCGCCTCTTCTCCTTCTGCCATCTGTCTTCCACTACCGCACCCGATTAATCAATTTCTCCTTTTGGGCTTAACCCACATTGTCAATCTGAATCCCTCAGATTTGACGGTCAATAATCCATATCGCGTTCATTTCGCAGTCGAGGTTTAACAACCCATCTCCATGTGAAATAAGCGGTTTTGTTGAGTATGCGTGGCGGATACTAAGTAGAATCGCGTTCGTTTGGGCCAAAACCACTAACTGCCTATCTTCCACGCGATACCACCTGGTTTCACCCAAAACCACCTTCCTCCATTTCATGCCAAAAATTCAAATTTCCGTCCTTTCTCCTGATTCCACCAATGAAACCCCTCCTCCCATGCATATCCTTCCTCCTATGAACACTGCTCCAACGCCTTCGAACTCCTAAAGCAGTTTAATCCACAAAAAATGCAGGTTTTAAACTAAAAATATTGTTTATTTTTGTAGGTTTAATGGCGGCCTGAGCTCGAAAGGTCACCCCACAATCAATATAAGTGGAAAAAATCCTGGATGATGATCCAAAAGGCCAGAAATACGAAGAAAAGGAGGGACGAAGGTTCAGTTCGAAAGACAAAATTGGTGAGTCATGACCATCAATGGAATCGAGAAACCCCTGCACACAGAAAACCAAAGAAGATCAGTAAAAGAAGGAAGAAATAGAGGATGGAGATTAGCAGTAGTGATTAAAGATAAAAAATCAAGACTAAAGGTCGAAGGATAAAGAGTTAAGGATAAAAACAGTTGTTTAAAGAAGAAAAAGAGAAAAATACAATTGAAGAAGAAATAATAAAGGACATATTAATGTTAAAAACCTAAGATACAGTTTATTGATTAAATCAAGAAAAATCAGACCAAAGGCAACCTCGAATAAATCAAAATGAAACAGTTATTCACTCAAAAGATCTAACTCCACCTATATCATGCCTCCTGTCTATAAAGGAAATTAACAGTTATTACACAGTTAGAAGATATTTTTATCTGTCAAGGCAGTTATTGTCATAGTTAAAAATAGGCCTTAAAGTCAAACTTTTCACCTATTCTCCCTTAGAAGTTAAGACAGAGTTATTGAAACAGAGAAGTAGCTGTAGAAATTCTTGCCTTAAGCCTTGCATGGTTTTCAAGGTCAGGAATGCATTTACTCTGTAATAAGTGACACTCAAACCCTAGATAAGTTCCACCTCCTCATTTGTAGCATAAATACTGCATTGGAATTCATTGTATTGTTGGCATTTGATGGCTCTTTGAAGTAATACATAGTCCTGTTGAAGTTGAGAAAAAATTGGTGTTTTGGAACTTGTGGATGTCTTGACCTGTTTATTGATAGAGAAGGCTAGATCATTAGATCCATGAGCTTGGCTATTGGTGAATTACTCTAAATCTGTTATTGTTATTTCCTATTTCATTATGTTTCATCATTCTCTGTTGCAGTAGAGTAAAAGGTTTATGTTAAGAAATGTCTTCTGAAAGCACCTTAGTCCTGTTTACTCTTCACTGTCTAAATGTTTTATTCTGCTAGGAAATTTTAGAGAATTCTTAATTTCTCTCTAGAACCCCTATGCTTGTTTATTTCTTAAATAGCTCAATACAGTTGGTCTCAAGAATGATTTATGGTTTTCCCTGCTTACTTGCTGCCACTCGAAAATTGTTTCTGAAGTCTCCCTTCAAAGTACCATTGTTTAAAGTCTACCAAATAGGTTTTTTTTCTGATCATACCTTTTGTACTTGCTTAAGTAATTGTTTTGAAGGTCTTTCTGACTGTAATCAACGATTTTTAGGAGTTCCCTCTTCTATGAATGAAGTTATTTTTGAATCTTGAATGTTTCTTATCCTTGAAGGTGAAATCACTAGAAGTTAAATGAGTTTCTCGCCTTCTACATTTCATTGGAGAAGTTTGTCTTGGAATTATTATTTGCTGAAGTTTGGTTTGTAGAATTTATGGTTAGCTCTGTCTATTGAATGCCTCTTTATGTTTAGATAATGTTTTAAGTCCCTTTGTTGAGAATTACATATAATTAAGGATTCTTAATTTCCCTTAGTTCTACTTTTCATTCTAAAACCCTTAATGTTCATTTAATTTCACCTGAAAGACCTTAAAGATCCACTGGACAAGTTAGATTTTCCTTTTGATACCCCTGATCCATTGTCTGACTTTCCATGACTTTCATTTGACTCCATTTCCCATGACTTACGAATTTCCTCTTTCTATTTATGTTGCCTAGATCATCATGTCCAACCAAACAATCAAAACAAACTCATACTTAATAACTAGCCTAAAATCAACCCTTAAAAAGAAAACAAGTCTTACCTTTGCAAACAATTGAGAGATCCCTCTCTGAGACTAGAAAGGCTAGGTCCTAGAACTCTAAAGATTGGTTTTGATGTTGCCTTGTCACTTGGTATCCCAGTCTTCCAAATCACAATACCAAAACATAATGGCGATAACGGTGGGACCAGTAGTACATAGTAGCCTAGCAAGCCCTTATAGACTCATTTGTCCTTCAATTTACCTTAGAAAATCAGCAGATAAGCCATAGAGTAGACTCTATTTGGTTCACCATCTTAGCTAAATGATGAATCAGGTATAGGACACTCTTACAAACCATAAAACCATATAAAAACTCAGAAAACCAAAAACATTTCAGATTGGTCTTTGAAATACTTATTGGTTGTGGACCATAAAACATTTTACCTCCACAAAAGCTAAAAATTTCCACCTTGCGAATCCATTAGCCCCAGTAGGCCTATTACCTCACTAGTACTCCATATTTCCTTAGGATTGTGTTAACCAGCCCTAAAGAAGTTTAGAAGTCTAGTCCCATAATTTAGAAGTACATTAAACACTGAGAGAGGTCAACCTTTGAAAACAGTCCTTAAGCTTTTAGCCTCTCCAAATTTTTAAATTGAAATATGGCTTCACATAGGATCTATACCAGATATCATCTAGACCCTAATCCTCCTAAAATAGTTGATGATCCAGAAAAGATCTTGTGGAAAACTTCTAGATTTGGAAATTTAACTACTGTTAGGACTATCCAAAGATAAAGATTTGTCGCTGAGAACCTTACAGTATTAAAAGATCCTCACTTTGACTTGCCTCATACAAATAAATTATTTAGAACCAAGTCATATAGTGATATAGACCAAGCTGACCTTGGGCCCACAGATTTGCAGCAGGGCTCCAGTAGAGAAGCCTCACCTTCTACTCCACCTGATTCTCAATTTCTCCATCACTTCAGTTCCTTTCATAACAAATTTGCTCAAAATCAGTTTGCTGGACCAAGTGTTTCCTCCACTCCCATTCACACATCCACTGTTCAAAACACTCCATTTTAGCCCACATTTCCTCTTGTAAACCCACCTCTTGTAAGTCCCCCATTATTTCCTACCATGGCAGCATGCTATGCTCCACTAGTGTTACCACAACCTTTGGTTCCTTTACCAAATGATTATCAGAATAGAACTCCCCATTTCACTGGAAATGAATCTACTAATACCCAACGTCATGTAGATAAAATGGATGATGCTTTTGATTATATGGAAATAGAAGAAAAGACCAATAAGATGAGAATATTTACCCAAATTTTAGGAGGAGAAGCCAAGACATGGTTTAAAAACTTAACTCCTAATAGCATAAATGATCTCCCTTCTTTATACCAAACATTCATAAACAAATGGGAAATAAAAAATAATCCTCTCCAAATCCTTTCAGAATATAGCAATCTCAAAAGAGACATAGGGGAAAGTGTTCAAGCTTATTACACTAGATTCAATAGTGTCTACAATGCACTTCCCCCAAACATGAAACCTCCACTAGGCCTAGCCTTAGCTAAATTTTCTGAAGGCTTTGATCTAGACATGGCTTACCAGCTAAGAGAAAGAGACTCCTTAACCTTAGAAGATATGTAAAGGGGAGCCATAAGTGTAGAGGCAAATCTGATTGAGAAAAGAGCTAGGTTGAAATCAGAGAAAATAGTTACATACAAGGATGAAACAATGGCATCAACCTCATCATCTAATGCCAAAATTGACAACCAAGTAAGGGCAATGGAGAGAATTCTTGAAAAGATAAATATAAATGATAGAGTGCCTCCTAGAGAAAACCAAACCAACCCCCAAAACAGAAATAGAAATTCAAATTTCAGAAGAGAACCTATGCAAGATAGACAAAGAGACAATGATCAGCAAAGTAGGCCTCCCTTCCAACAGAATTATGTAGATCAAGAGGAAGAAAGGGAAACCAAAAGGTTGGAAGAAAATCATGTAAATTTAATAGGATCTGATAGTGAGAATGATGCTTTTCTCACTGAAGAGGAACAAGGGTTCTTCTCCTTAGAACAAACTAACACGACCTATGAGAATTATGAAGATTATAGATTGGGGTTTGAAAATGCAATAATGGAGGTCCACAAAAAATATGATCTTAGAAGCAAAGGGAATCCAGAAATTTCAAATGATATAAACACTAATACTGCTGTTAGGAAAACTTCAGAAAATCAGCCTAAAAGGACAACAAATAATATCAACACAGTGGCCAAGATAGTTGATCTAAACAAAAAGAGCCAACAAAGTGTTGAGCAAAGTTGCCCTAGTACTTCTGCTAGTAGCCCTAACAAATCTGTCCTAATTACCAGTCCTAATAAACCTCAGCAAATCAGAATCATTGAAAAGACTACATGGGACAAAACATATGTAAATATCTCAAAATCATTAGTCCCTTCCAGCCTTGAGGGTGAGATTTCCAATATCAAAATTAGCATACCTCTAACTAAATTAATAACCCAGGATGCATATAAGAACCAAGTTTTGAAAGCTTTGAATATAGGCAGTGATACTGATACTTTGAACTTGACAGATGACAAACTAGAATTGTTGTTTGGTCCTGAAGTGAAGGAAAATACCAAGAAGGGGTTGTCCTTCCCTTCTATGTTAGCTTGAACATACATGATAAGATCATGCACAATGCCATGCTAGACTCGAGTGCTTCTCATAACCTTATGACCAAAGTAGTGATGGAAAGCCTAGACCTAGAAATTACTAAACCATATAGGGACCTGTATTCCTTTGATTCAAGTAGAGTCAAATGCTTGGGCCTAATCAAAGATTTATGTGTCAACTTGTCACAAATTCCTGCTAAAGGTCTAGTTATGGACATAGTAGTAGCTGACATTCCCCCAAAGTATGGCATGCTTCTATCTAGATCATGGGGAGCCAAAATTACGGGGAGCCTTCAAATGGACATGTCCTATGCCACCATCCCAGTATTTAACCAAAATAGAAGATTATACAAGGAATCCCATATGAAATATATGGTGAGAAATATAGATAGGCCCAACAACACTCCTATCTACTCCATTCATTCAAATCTAGACTACTTTATCTTGTATAATGAAGATGAAATCAGCAAACAAGAAAAGGAAAACAAGAAAGAATTCAGTCCACCAGAACAGTCAAATTTGCCCTCAACTCAAACACATAACAGCTCAAACCTTAGCAGCCTTGAACAGCACATGGAAAGCGAAAATGAAATAAAAACATTGTGAGAAATGAACTTTGATGGCTCTTGCAACAAAACAAGTTCTGGAGCAGGTGTATGGATACAAAATATAAACAAAGGTCATTCTTATAAACTTGATTTTCTATGCAGAAATAACATTGCAGAGTATGAAGCCCTCCTCCTTGGCCTACATTTTCTCAAAGACTTAGGAGCCAAGAAAATATCAGTCCAAGGAGACTCAGAACTGATTAGTAGGCAAATAAACGGGGAGTATTCAACTAAAAACCCAAGATTAAGAGAATATAGGAATGCTGCCCTTGAGCTCTTAAAAACCTTTGAAAAATATGAACTCACCTTCATTCCTAGAGCTCAAAACCACCTTGCAAATGAACTTGCCTTTTCTGCCATCAATTGCCAAATACCACAGATAAATGAACAATTCAATGTCAAAGTAAAAAACAGACCTGCAGTCCCTGACAATGAAGACTATTGGCAAGTGTTTGAAGGCGACAAACACATAGATGATTTTCTGCAATCAAGGAATGATTTTTCCATACCAACCCCTAGCTTAAGCCATGAAGAAAATTGTTTTAAAGAAAAACAAATCCCTAAAGCAGAGTTGTCCTCTTTTGTTGATATAAATCAATTTGAAAATCTTTTTAAGACAGAATCATTTGACAATCCAGAAAAAAATGACCTTGAGGTTTTACAATGCAAAGATGATATAATACCAAGGGGCCTTACACCACTAGAAGAGCCTTTTGATTTCAATGATGTTGGGAAAAATCTTGAGAGGGGTGGATCAGTATTTAGGGCTGAACTATTTTTCTTTTCTTTCTCTTAAAACCTTATGTTACAGTACTGCATTCAACATGTATGTCCAGATATCTTATTATGTATTTACTTAGAGAATTGCATCAGATAAGCATTAAGCATGAACAGAAATAACAGAACAAACCATCAAATATACACAACACATATCAACACCAGGATTTAAGGTGGAAACCCAATTTGGGAGAAAACCACCGCTACTGTAATCTCAGTCTTCAATATTTATTTATAGAGAAAACTTCGTACAATGTATGTTGGTGCAGACTTATACCAGCACGTAGGCACCCTACACGGAGAGAGTACACGACCTTCTCTTGTTTACCGACTACCCTTCAGAAAGGAAACTCTGACCCCCTCTCTGAAGGCTTCGAACCTCAGCACTACTGCAGACCTCGTTTCATCAATTTTCATACTGGATCCACCAGTTTCCATACGACATACCTTGTCAGTCACCAGATTTATTTATTTTCTATATACACACACCAGATGTCATCCCTCATCCAAACCAGAGATTTATCATCGTCAGATTATATTCATGGGTGCATCATAGTCTCAGATTTATCAATTAAGAATAGGGCTCACCCATATAGATATTCCTTAGAAAAATTTATTCATTCACAACCCTTACACTTGCCCACCTCATTATTTATTTTTCTTCTCCTTATATAGTTTTCCCTTTATTAAAACCATGAGTCAAAAACCATGAACCGCTAGTGGTAATCCTTTTAGTTTGTCCCACAGGGCTTTTGATCTCTTTTTAATTTATTTATCAATTTTTAAAGAAATTGATAAATAATTATATTTACATCTTTTGAATTCCCAAGCCTTATATCTAAAGTTTAACCCTTCGGACTTTATTAGAGACATCCAACGCTTCTAAATAAATCAAACTTGCGATAAAACTTTGACCCCGGGCCCACGCCCATCGTACCATAGTAAAAATCGCGCAAGTCTAGCGTTTGATCACCGTTAGATTAGCAAGCATATAGATCAATGGTGTATATGCATATCGCTCGACCTTCGATGCCAAACGTTAATGGGTGATGGCCAGTCATACCTGTGTTAATCTTCATGCACCTTCAACAATTGATAACCTTCCGATGACCCCTTCCCAGATCAACGGCGCTCAACGATATCGTTGGGCATCCTGGGTCGAACTATAATGCGCGATGGCGCACAGTAAAAAGTGGTTTTGAAGAATCGTACGAGGATGTGTGTTGCCCATTCTATGGAATTTCTCCCCACCTCTTGAATACTGCTTGCCCATTGAAAGCGGTGCGATGAAAACCACAAACTGCCTTCACTGTTCATATGGTCATAGTTCCATTCATCCACGAAGGGTTTCGTCGCCTTTTAAAAGTATTATTATAATTAAATTGCTCTTTAATGTTTTGCATTCCGTCGTAACCAAGAGTTCTACTACTCCATTAATCTGCGCCATCTCCCATCAACTCCCTTACCAGATACAGAATATCATTCAACCCTTCCAATCATCATTCGACTCCATTACAGAGATTAGATTCACATAAAAGAATGACATCACGGTCAGAAACACATATAATACACATATCCTAACTTTGTGCAACGATGAATTCATTCTTCTATCTTGACTCTCCCTTTTTCCATCTCCTTTATAAAGCGTGTCTAGAAACTCCTAATTCAATTCTCTTTGCTACGTGTCTAATTCCTGTTTCATCTGCTTTTGCCTTTGCTACCTCTCTTTTCTTTTCCTTCACATCTTGCTTTGCGATTCCTTTCCTCCAGTGAAAATATTTCCAACAGTATCCCCCTTTGGCATCCCAATGGCAATACTCTTCCTACGATGGCCTTACGGAAAATTTGGCCTTACAAAAGCCCTTTGTTGCTTTTCCTCCCCCTTTGACATCAATGGAAAATATTTTGATCAAGATCCTTTGAACCGATAATGCCATGCTCCCCCTGAGATCATGCATCTTCAAACATAATATGACCAACAATTCATGATTTTCATATGACCAATGCTTCCCCTGAGCCTGTGGATTTAGAGATACCTAACAGCACCGCAAAACCAATTTAATCTTCTGTATTTAAGTAGACTTGATCCTCTGCATGGTAGAGACTACTCCTAGTTTTTTTCTAAGATATTCGAACACTTCCCTGGGTAGAGGTTTGGTAAATATATCAGCAACTTGTTCTTTGGAGGAAACATACTCCAATTTCACCTTTTGTTCAAGCACTTGTTCATGTAAGAAGTGATATTTGATGGGAATGTGCTTGGTCTTGGAATGCATAACAAGATTCTTTGAGATACTGATAGCACTTGTATTATCACACATAATGGAGATAGGAGGTGAACATTTGATTTGAAAGTCTTGTAGGGTTTGCATCATCCAAAGAAGTTGAGTGCAACATGATGCAACAACCACATATTCTGCTTCTGCTGTAGATAAGGCAATGGATCTTTGCTTCTTGCTGAACCAAGATACTAACCGGGGCCCCATATAGAATGCACCACCACTAGTGCTTTTCTGATCATCAACACTTCCAGCCCAATCTACATCAGTGTATGCATGAAGAGTAAGATCAGCATTCTTTGGATACCATAGTCCAAAGTCTTGAGTTCCTTGTAGATATTTGAATATTCTTTTCACAGCTTGAAGATGAGACTCTTTTGGATTAGCTTGGAATCGTCCAACAATCCCAACTACATGCATGATGTCTGGTCTTGTCCCAGTGAGATAAAGTAGACTTCCTATCATAGATCTGTATTTTGGTTGATTCACCATGGGGGAATCATCATTAGAACTGAGATTACATCCAGTTATCATTGGTGTACTTACAGGTTTGCAATCTTCCATGCCATACTTCTTCAAGATTTGCTTGAGGTATTTTGCTTGTGATAAGAATATGCCATTTGTTGCTTGTTGCACTTGCAAGCCAAGAAAGAATGTTAGTTCCCAAAGTAAAGACATTTCAAATTCTTACTACATATCAGAAGCAAATTTCTGACTCATAGACTCTTCATTACTTCCAAAAATGATATCATCAACATATACAACCACAATCAATAGTTTGTCATTTTCAGTTTTTGTGTATAAGTTGCTATCAGCAGACCCTTTTGAAAATCCTTTTTGATGAAGATATTTGTCAAGACGATAGTACCATGCCCTTGGAGCTTGTTTGAGACCATATAGAGCCTTTTTAAGTCTACAAACAAGTTTTTCATCATTTCCCAAAATGAATCCTTCTGGTTGTTCTATATAAAGTTCTTCTTATAGATCACCATTGAGAAAATTAGATTTAACATCCATTTGATAAACTTTGATTGGTTGGAAGCTTGAAAAAGCAAGAAACATTCTTATGGCTTCAAGTATGGCTACAGGAGCAAAGGTTTCTTCAAAGTCTATACCTTCTTGTTGAGCATACCCTTTGCACACAAGTCTAGCTTTATTTCTTATAACATCCCCATTCTAATTTAACTTGTTTTTGAATATCCATTTAGTTCCAATGACATTTTTGTCATGAGGCCTTGGTACTAATTCCCAAGTGTGATTCTTTTCAATTTGATCAAGCTCTTCATTCATGGCTTGAATCAAACATTCATCTTTGCTAGCTTGACTGACACTGTGAGGTTCAATAGTGGACAGAAATGCCAGATTGCTAGAAGATCCCACAAGAGTCCTTCTTGTTTGTACACCTGATCCCTTTTCTCCCAAAATTTGAGATTCTGGATGATTCTTTTGAACAAATCTAGATGGAGCATTTTCAGACAAATCCTCTTCGGGTTCTTCACTGGGTTCACTATTTGTATCATTACTATTTGATGTAGAAGGATATGTGTCATCATCATCTTCATTTGTTGTTTGCTTTTCTTCTTTTGGAGCTGCAGGAGACTCATCAATAACAACATCAATACATTCAACAATCTTCCGAAGTCTTTTATTGTAACATTTATATGCCCTACTCCTAGAGGAGTAACCAAGAAATATTCCTTCATCTACTCTGGGTTCAAACTTGCCAATTTTTTCATCATTATTCTTGATAAATCATTTGCTCCCAAAAATTCTAAAATGCTTTATAGTGGGAGGATTACCATACCAGAGTTCATATGGAGTTTTATCACTATTTATACGAACATGTGCTTTGTTGAGAATGTTTACTGCTGTATGTGCTGCTTCTCCCCAAAATGTGTCAGGTGTTCCGGAATCATCAAGCATAGCTCTAGCCATTTGTTGAACTGTTCTATTCATTCTTTCTACAACACCATTTTTTTGTGGAGTGCCAGCTACAGAAAACTGTCTTTTTATGCCATGTTGTTCACAAAATTCAAGGAATTCATCTGATGTATATTCTCCTCCTCGATCAGATCTGAGACACTTGATTTTTAGATCTAATTCATTCTCAACTAATGCTTTGAAGATCTGAAATTTCTCAAATGCTTCATCTTTGTGTTTAAGCAGCCCAATCCAACACATTCTAGAGAAATCATCAATGAATAATATATAGTATTCTTCACCACGTGGTGACTTTTTCCTCATAGGTCCACATATGTCAGTATGAATGAGTTCAAGAGGCTTACTTGATGATCCTTCCTTGGCATTAAATTGTACTCTGGTTTGCTTACCGAATTGGCAAGATTTGCATATGATATTTTCAAGTAGAGTAATATTGGGAAGATCACGAACAGCTTTAAGTCTGTTTGATTTGTTGATTTGAGAGAAGCTCAGATGCCCCAACCTTCTATGCCATAGCCAATTTTCTGAAGATTTACTCAAACAACATTGTTCTTTGGGATTCTTCAATATATACAGGTTGTTTGGAGTTATTTTTCCTTTTATAATTGCTTTACCTGTATCAAGATCACGTACCACACATTCTTTTGAACTAAAGACAACTTCAGTTCCTTGATCACACATTTGACTTACACTTAACAAGTTATGTTTTAATCCATCCACATACATGACTTCATTATCTTTCACCTTTTCTTTTAGAAAAACAGACCCTTTTCCCTTAATGACCGCAGGAGTGTCATTTCCAAATGTAACATTTTTTCTTTTTCTAGAGAACTATATGCAAGAAGTTTGTCTTTATCACTTGTCATGTGTCTTGAGCATCCACTATCAATGTACCATTGGTTTTCTTCATCTTCTACAAATAATGCTATGCCACAATTTTCAACTTGTAATTCCTTCTTTTTCCATACTTTGGAGTTTGAAGGAACATGTTCTTTTGGCTGAACTTTGCTCCTGCATTCAGATTCTTCATGGCCAAAGTTATTGCAATAAGCACATTCAACTTCATTTTGAAGAGGAGAAAAGTTGTTATAGGTATTCTTCTTTGTTTCAATATCAATCCTTTTATTTCTTGCTTCTCTTGTCATGATGGTTTTATATGCAACACATTGAATAGCTTTATGACCAAAATTGTGACATGAGAAACATTGTCCATTGAAGAAGAAATTTCTACGATCATAAAATCTTCTATATGAATTTACTTGTTGATTGGTGTTTCTTTGAAAGACATTCTTGTTAGTGTTCTTTGAATTGAGATGTTCATGCGTTACCTGTGAAGATTATTTATTCCCTTACTGAGTGGTAGCATGTTGTAAACCAGCTGTAACTGCTTTTAGATAATTTGATGCTGAAGCCTGAGAAGATTCTCCAATATATCCAAGACCTGTCTTTATAAGAGGAGAACGTTGTACCTTGATAATCTCATCTAAGGTTTCACATCCTTTAGCAAATCTAAGATTCATAGTCTTTACTTTCTCAAGTTCTTTTATTAGACTTACTACTTCACACTCTAATTTCTCATTGTGTTTCTCCTTTTCTTCAAGCTGATTTTTCAGAGTTTCTATGGTTATTTTACTCTCTTCTAAGCAAATTTTGAGTTTATTGTTTTCATCAAGAAAATCACTGTCTTCTAGAGCATCCACAAAAGTATCCTTTTCTTCTCTATATTCTTTTTCAAATGCCATAAGAAGTCTAAGATCTTGTTCATATTCTTCCTCACTATCAGATAACCCATCACTATCTTCATGAGTATAGTAACTCTTCTTAGTGCTAAAACGATTCTTATTCATTCTTGCTACTTCCTTCCCCTTTTATGTGTTTCTTTGTAAGGACACTTAGCAACATAATGACCAACTCTTCCACAATCAAAACATTTGAAAGGAAGCTTACCTCTGAACCGTCCTGTGCCAAGTTGAAATTTCTTTACAAATTTTATCTCATCCTCTTCTGAGATATATCCTGATCCTTCTGGTTTTTGTACTTCCTTCCCTTTTGTAGAAGTTCTAAAGACTACTTCTTTGACTTCAGATGGTCCTCCTCTTCTCATTTCATATGCAGTTAGTATGCCATGAAGTTGCACCACAGTGAGATTTTGAAGATCCTGCTTTTCTTCAAGAGCAGAGACTTTTGATTCAAATTTCGTCGTTAGTGATCTTAAGACTTTCTCAACCAAAGTAGATTCAGTTATTGTTTCTCCCAGATTTCTAATATGATTTACAATATCATCAAGAAGTAAAAACAAATTTGCAATGCTCTCTTCATTATCCATTTTTAGATTCTCATATTGAATTCTGAGAGTTTGAAGTTTAGCACTTTTTACCTTTGCATCACCTTCATAACTCAGAATGATTTTGTCCCATATTGTCTTTGTTGTATTCAGCTGCATGACTTTGACAAATTCTGATTCAGTTAGACTTCCCAATAGAGCATTGACCGCCTTTGCATTTGTTTCATAATTCTTTCTTTCCGTCGGATCTGTTGGTACTGCAGCTGGATATTGATATCATTGTTCAACAATTTCCCATACCTCTGCTCCCAAAGACTGAAGATAGGATCTCATCCTTGTCTTCCAGAATATTAATTTATTTCCGTTAAAGAGTGGAGGCCTGATAGATGTTATTCCATCTTGATTGCTCATCTTGCTTGATCTTCCTTCTAGCGGCTAAACTTTTCAGAAGGACCGGCTCTGACACCAATTGTTGGGAAAAATACTGAGAGGGGGGTGAATTAGTATTTAGGGCTGAACTATTTTTCTTTCTTTCTCTTAAAACCTTATGTTACAGTATTGCATTCAACATGTATGTCTAGATATCTTATTATGTCTTTACTTAAAGCATTGCATCAGATAAGAATTAAGCATGAACAAAAATAACAGAACAAACCATCAAATATACACAACACATATCAACACCAGGATTTAAGGTGGAAACCCAATTTGGGAGAAAACCACCGCTGCTGTAATCTCAGTCTTCAATATTTATTTATAGAGAAAACTTTGTACAATGTATGTTGGTGCAGACTTATACCAGCACGCAGGCACCCACCTGCAGAAGGCTACGACCTTCTCTCGTTTACCAGCTACCACTGGAAGGGAATTACAACCCCCTCTCTGAAGGCTTCGACCCTCAGCACTACTGCAGACCTCGTTTCATCAATTTTCGTACTGGATCCGCCATTTTCCATACGACATACCTTGTCGGTCACCAGATTTATTTATTTTCTGTATACACACACCAGATGTCGTCCATCATCCAAACCAGAGATTTATCATCGTCAGATTATATTCATGGGTGCATTAGATTACTGCCAGGGAACAGAGTTTCGCCCATGCAGATATTCCTTAAAAAAATTTATTCATTCACAACCTTTTCACCTTGCCCCACGTTCTTTATTTTTCTTCTCCTTATATATTTTTCCCTTTATTAAAACGATGAGACAAAAACCATGAACCCATAGTGGTAATCCTTTTTAGCTCTTCCTCGAAGGGGCTTTGATCTCTTTTTAAATTTATTTATCAATTTTAAAGAAATTGATAAATAATTATATTTACATCTTTTGAATTCCCAAGCCTTATATCTAAAGTTTAACCCTTCGGACTTTATTAGAGACATCCAACACTTTCTAAATAAATCAAGCTTACGATAAACCTTTGACCCTGCCCCCGCCCATCGTACCATAGTAAACCTTGTGCAAGTCCAGCGTCCGATCACCGTTAGATTAGCAAGCTTCTAGATCAACGGCGTATATGCATAGCGCTTCGTCCTCCGATGCCGAACGTTAACGGGCGATGGCCCGTTGTACCTATGTTAATCTTCGTGCACCTTCAACAAATGCTGACCGTCCGATGATCTCTTCCCAGATCAATGGTGCTCAACGATATCGCTGGGAATCCTGGGTCGAACTATAACGCGCGATGGCACACAGTAAAAAGTGGTTTTGTATAATCATATAGGGACGCATGTCAAGTATTCTATGGAACCGCTCCTCATCCAAGAAATAACGCTTACTCCGCATAGGTGGTGCGATGAAAACTACAACCGCCTCCCGCCTTCACTATTCATATGGTCATAGTTCCGCCATCCACGCAGGGTTCCGTCGCATTTTAAAAGTATTATTAGCCAAATTGCTCTCTTAATGTTTTGTGTCTGGTCATTACCAAGAGTTTCACTACTCCATTAATCAAGGCCATCTCTCATAAACTCCCACAGATACATAATATCATTCAACCCTTCAATCATCATTCTTATTCACACAGAGGTTCAGGGGATTCCATACAAGGATTACATCAGTCAATACACATATAATACACATAACCTAACTTTGCAACGATGATTTCATTCTTCTCTGGGCACCGTAGGTATCTTCTTGACTTTTCCTAGCAGCCTTCCCTTTTTCCATCTCCTTGCAAACCTAGACAAACTCCTAATTCAATTTACCGCTCCTGTATAATTCTCCTGCTTCATCTGCCTTTGCTACCCTCTCGCTTCTTTTTCCTTCCTCGTCTTTGCTTTGCCAATTCCTTCATCAATGACAATATTTCCAACAAAATGATGTAGCCAAAAAACAAAAGATGGAGCCTACATAAACCAATGTAGAAGAACATAACATAGGCAGCCCAATTGAACCCAAAATGATCAAGTTATCTAGCAACCTTCTAGCTCATATCAAGAAGAAATATATTGAACTTTTCAAAGAGTTTGGATATGTGTTTGCATGGGGGTACAAAGATATGAAATCATATGATACCAGCATCATCCAACACAAAATTCCTCTTAAGGAAAATCAGAGACCTTTAAAAAAAAAACTAATAAGGATAAACCCTATCTTATTATATTTAGTTGAAAAAGAGATCAAGAAGATGTATGATTCTGGGAGCATAGTTCCCCTTAGATACTCACAGTGGGTTTTCAATCTATTATCTGTTAGGAAGAAGACTAGGGAAATCAAGCTTTGCATTGACTTTAGAAATCTGAATAGAGCCTCCCTGAAAGATAATTATCCCTTGCCTAAAATGGACCATATACTTCAAAAGGTGGTTGGGTCTAGAAGAATATCGCTGTTGGATGGGTTCTCAGGCTACAATCAAGTATTAGTCCTCCCAGGTGATCAACGTAAAACTGCCTTTACTACACCTTGGGGTACATTCATGTATGTCAAAATTCCATTTGGTTTGATGAATGCAGGGGCCACCTTCCAAAGGGCCATGGACATTGCCTTCTCATAAGACATAGGCTATTTTATAATCATTTACCTTGATGACATTACTATTTTCCAAAACTGATAAGGAACATCTGATTCATTTAAGAAAAGTTTTTGAGAAATCTAGAAAATATGGCTTATCCTTGAATCCCAAAAAGACACTCATTGGTCTCCAAGAAGGAAAGCTTCTTGGTCACATAATTTCTGAACAGGGATCAAAATATACCCTAAAAGGATTGATGGCATATTGAGAATCAACCATCCCATGAACCTCAAAGAATTACAATCTTTCATTGGGAAGATTAATTTTTTGAGGAGGTTCATCCCCAACCATGTTGAGCTATTAAGGAATATCACAAACATGCTTAAGAAATAGGTAGTTGTTAAATGGCAATGCAGGCTAAACAGTCATTTGAACTAGTGAAACAAGCTTTAACTCAAACACCAATTCTTATCAGTCCTGATTTCACCAAGGATTTCTATATCTTTTCTTTTGCATCTGAATTTACAATAGCTGCAGTATTGTTGCAAAAGAATACTATGGGGCAAGAACAACCAATATCCTTTTTTATTAGGGCCTTAAGAGATGCTCCACTCAAATATAACATCATGGAGAAATAGTCCTTAGCCTTGGTAAAAGCATTGAAATACTTCCGAGTCTACATTTTACATTCTCATATCATTGCTTTTGTCCCACATACAGTTGTCAAGGATATTCTAAGTCAAGACCCTGATGGCAAAAGGGGAAAATGGATTTCTATTATTTTAGAATATGACTTAGAAATTAGGCTTACCAAACTAATTAAAGGATAGGGATTAGCAAAACTCACGGCAGAATCAAATCTCCAAGAATTAGATATAAACATGGTTGATGTTTTAGAAGAAACAAAAGAATTCACAGCTCCATATATTGAAGAAACATTTGTGAATTCACCTTGGTATGTTGATATCATATATGTGCTACAATATTCAACATGGATAAGCATATCTTCCCTACTTCACCCTGGCATGGATGTTGTCTTCCCAACATCTTTAGGAGTTCCAGTCATGAAACTTCTCCAAGAAGTGCAATCTGAAGAAAATGACATGCATAGAAGGCTAAATCAGACGATTCATTTATAGCAGACAAGAGAAGAAGTGTACAAAAGGACACAGACAGTTCAAGAAAACATCAAGAATATATTTGACAGAAGAACCAAAGCTAATGATTTTCAAGTTGGAGATACATTTTTGAAGTGGGATTCAAGGATGCAAGATAAAGGCAAACATGGAAATTTTGAGAATCTATGGAAAGGGCCTTATATCATTCACTCAATTAGGGGTCATAATGCTTTATTTTTGGAAGGACTGAATAGAGAAGAACTTTTTGAAGGTCCTGTTAATGGCACGATGCTTAAACATTATTTCTGTCAAGAGTCCTAGATTCAAAGGATTTCATTCATTATACATAACATAGCATAAGAAAAATCAAAGAATGTACAAAAACAATAAAAGAAAAGGAAAAGAGGGCAAATTCAAAAGAGGTAGAGCCCCATACCCAAAAAAAATATTTTTCTGAAAGTGTGCAAGTCTAAATGCCACTGCTGATTCAAAATGATATCTAGTTCAGTCATCTAGCCTAATCATGGCTGAACATGCTTTAAATTTATGTTGATAAGATAGTAGAAACATTGATTGATAAGATTATTTCAGACTTAACTTGTCAAGAAGAATAGATTAGGAGAATATGAAGATTTTGGTTCCACATGCTCAAAACAAAACCAAAGAGATAGATAAGAATGCATTACTAATGACAAATCATAGCCTTATATTTCTGAAATCACTTTATGCAAATAACGTTTGTGTGCAGCTTGTTCCAAATGCCACAACCATGGTTGATCAGACTGACCAATCCTGATTTGGACCATGCTTTAAATTTTCATGTTAAATAGCTAGAGAATCAAGATTGCCAAACAGTTTAAATCTTGGCAGTCAGTTGGTAGAGGTAGGAAATAAAAAGAGTTCAACAGTTTAATCTAGACTCTTGGAAGAAATAAGGATAAGATTAGATATTTATTTTCTGTTTTCAAAAATAAAATTTCAAAGAGTTTGCTAGTTGAAATGCACTCAAAGAAGAGAAAATGCTAGGACAAGTACGATGGGGTAGGTAGATATGTTGTTTAAAGAAAATCACAGATTGCAGATTATTGAAAGATTGTTATTTCAGAGGAATACCAGCATAAGGAAAGAGAGGGAAATCTGCCCAATGGAAAGGAACTGGTCTGCTGAAACTCAAAGATTCATTTTCTAAGGTTCTTGACACCCCCAAGGAGTTGCCCTCCCCAAGTGGAGCCACTGTTAGCCATCAATAAAAGTTTGTCATATCAAATGATGGCTAAATAAGTCCTTAGATTCCCCAAAACAATCTTTTTATGAAAAAACTTGTGAGTTTTGGAAATCTCACTAGTTCATTATCCTCAAAGTTATCCATTTACTAAAATCTTCACTCAAACCTTCTAATTTATCCTACTATTTACAAAAAGAAACTGATTTCAAAACATTCTCCATCATTTTAATTTCAAGACTCCTTCCCTTTTCCATTTTTGATCCTATCTTAACAGTCCTTTTCCCCCTCTGAAAATCCC
This sequence comes from Pinus albicaulis, assembly GCA_034641835.2. Taxonomy (NCBI): domain Eukaryota; kingdom Viridiplantae; phylum Streptophyta; class Pinopsida; order Pinales; family Pinaceae; genus Pinus; species Pinus albicaulis. Next base: position 35,783,468 of record CM076583.1, read on the forward strand.
ATTTCCCCTCATTTATCCTCCATTCCCCTAAAAACGCCTTTTAAACCATAAAAACCTCTTTGAATTTTTTAAAAATACCCTTTTTTACCCTATCGGAAGTCTCCAAAAAGTCTTAAAACACCCTTTTTAGGCCTAAGTCCGACCATTTTGTAAAGACAGGCTTTTAAGCCCTTTTTTGGCTTAAGCATCAGCCCCCTCCGCATATAACCAGGGACCGTGACCACCCGTTGTCTTATTAACCCCTTCATTTCTCAAAACCCGCAGTCCTATCTCTTCCCCACAGGATCATGTCCTCGTGCTTTAATTTAGCCCTTTTCTCCATTTTCTTACCCCGCCACTGCTTTTCCTCCAAGAAATCCCAGCTGTTGATCGAGCTTGATCTAACGGCTATCACACTTCCCGCCTCTTCTCCTTCTGCCATATATCTTCCAATACCGCACCCGACCGATTTGTTTCTCCTTTCGGGTTTAACCCACACTATCGATCTGAATCCCTCAGATCTGACGGTCAGCATACCATATCGCATTCATTTCGCGGTCAGGGTCTAACAACCCATTTCCATGCGAAATAAGCAGTTTTCCTTAGGATGCGTGGCAGTTGGTGAGTGGAATCGCGTTTGTTTGGGCCAAAACCACTAACCACTATCTTTTGCGCGATACCACTTGGTTTCGCCCAAAACCGCCTTCCTCCATTTCACACTGAAAATTCAAATTTCCATCCTTTCTCTTGATTCCACCCATGAAACCCCTCCTCCTATGCACATCCTTCCTTCTCTGAACATTGCTCTGATGCCTCCAAACTCTTGAAGTAGTTTAATCCACAAAAAATGCAGGTTTTAAACTAAAAATATTGTTTATTTTTGTAGGTTTAATGGCGGCCTGAGCCCGAAAGGTCACCCCACAGTCAATATAAGTGGCAAAAATCCTGGATGATGATCCAAAAGGCCAGAAATATGAAGAAAAGGAGGGACGAAGGTACAATCCAAAAGACAAAATTGGTGAGTCATGACCATCAATGGAATCAAGGAACCCCTGCACATAGAAAACCAAAGAAGATCAGTAAAATAAGGAAGAAACAGAGGATAAAGATTAGCAGCAGTGATTAAAGATAAAAAAATCAAGACTAAATGTTGAAGGATAAAGAGTTAAGGATAAAAATAGTTGTTTAAAGCATAAAAAGAGAAAAAGACAATTGAAGAAGAAATAATAAAGGACAAATTAATGTTAAAAACCTAAGACACAGTTTATTGATTAAATCAAGAAAAATCAGACCAAAGGCAGCCTCGAATAAATCAAAATGAAACAGTTATTTACTCAAAATATCTAACTTCCACCTATATCATGCCTCCTGTTTATAAAGGAAATTAACAGTTAGTACACAGTCAGAATATATTTTTATTTGTCAAGGCAGTTATTGTAATAGTTAAAAATAGGCCTTAAATTCAAACTTTTCACCTATTCTCCCTTAGAAGTTAAGACAAAGTTATTGAAACAGAGAAGTAGTTGCAGATATTCTTGCCTTAAGCCTTTCATGGTTTTCAAGTTCAGGAATGCATTTACTCTGTAATAAGTGACACTCAAACCCTAGATAAGTTCCACCTCATTTGCAGCATAAATACTACATTGGAATTCATTGTATGGTTGGAATTTGATGACTCTTTGAAGTAATACATAGTCCTGTTGAAGTTGAGAAGATATTGGTGTTTTGGAACTTGTGGATGTATTGACCTATTTGTTGATGGAGAAGGCTAGATCATTGGATCCCTGAGCTTGGCTCTTGGTGAAGTACTCTAAATCGGTTATTGTTATTTCCTGTTTCATTATGTTGCATCATTCTCTGTTGCAGTAGAGTAAAAGTCTTAGGCTAAGAAATGTCTTCTGAAAGCACCTTAGTCATGTTTACTCTTCACTGTCTAAATTTTTTCTTCTGCTAGGATATTTTAGAGAATTCTTAATTGCTCTATGTAACCCTTATGCTTGTTTATTCCTTAAATAATTCAATACAGTTGGTCTCAAGAATGATTTATGGTTTTTCCTGCTTACTTGCTACCACTCAAAAACTGTTTCTGAAGTCTCCCTTCAAAGTACCATTGTTTAAAGTCTGCCAAAGAGTTTTTGTTCCAATCATACCCTTTGTACTTGCTTAAGTAATTGTTTTGAAGGTCTTTATGACTGTAATCAAAGATGTTTAGGAGTTCCCTCTTATATGAATGTCGTTATTTGTGAATCTTGAATGTTTCTTATCCTTGAAGGTGAAATCACTGGAAGTTAAATAAATTTCTCGCCTTCTATATTTCATTGGAGAAGTTTGTCTTGGAATTATTATTTGTTGAAGTGTGGTTTGTATAATTTATGGTTAGCCCTGTCTATTGAATGCCTCTTTATGTTAAGATAATGTTTTAAGTCCCTTCGTTGAGAAGTACATATAATTAAGGTTTCTTAATTGCCCTTAGTTCTACTTTTCATTATAAAACCCTTAATGTCATTTCATTTCACCTGAAAGACCTTAAAGATCCACTCACCAAGTTATATTTTCCCTTTGATACCCCTGATCCATTGACTGACTTTCCATGACTTTCATTTGACTCCATTGCCCATGACTTAGGAATTTCCTCTTTCTATTTATGTTGCCTAGATCATCATGTCCAACCAAACAATCCAAACAAACTCATACTTAATAACTAACCTAAAATCAACCCTTAAAAAGAAAACAAGTCTTACCTTTGCAAACAATTGAGAGATCCCTCTCCGAGACTAGAAAGGAGAGGTCCTAGAACTCTAAAGATTGGTTTTGATGTTGCCTTGTCACTTGGTATCCCAATCTGCCAAATCATAGGACCACAACACTATCTATGCTCTTTGTTCATCATACCCAAGCAAAACAAACAACAAAACATTGTACTTAAATAACTAGCCTAAAACCAACCCTACAAAGCAAACAAGCACATATATTTTGCAAACAAATAGAGAGATCCCTCTCTGAGTCTAGGTAGGCTAGGTCCTAGAACTCTAAAGACCGGTTCCATGTTGCCTTGTCATTTGGTATGCCAATCTGCCAAACCACGAGACTCGAACAATGTCCTTAGGGTTGTTTTTCTTCTCATTGATGATTTCTGTATGTGTCTTCCTTACTTTTCCCTTGACTACCTTCTTGAGAGGCATTTTCATTTTCTCTCATGCTAGTGTCACTGTCAAGATTTTCATGATTGTCGTCCTCCGTATTTGCAGCATTAGAGGTGTCTTCATAATTTCTTTGTACATTTGTATCTTCATGACTATCCTCCTCTTCATAATTTGGCCCACTGTCCTCACTTTCAAATTATGCCTCTGTCTCTACATCTTCATTCTCTGTATTATTGCTTGCATTTTCTGTGGGGTCACTGTCAGAGGCATCTTCATTGTTTTCTTCATCTTTGTTGTGCCTACTTTCTTTGCCCTCAGAATTTGTTTCTTCATCATGACTGCTTTGTTCATGAGCACTATCATGATCTTCTTCTTCACCATGGCTCTCGTTTTCTGCCTCATTATGTGTGTCTATACCCACACTGATTTTCCCACTATATTCACTTTCAAACTCTACCTCTTCTTGACTGCTAACGTTTTATGTGGGGTCACTGTTAAAGGCAGTTTCATTAGTCTCTCCTTTACTTTGATTTTCACTTTCTTGACTCCTATCTTCATCTTTGTCACTGCAAATTTTATCACTGCTATTTGGCTCACTGTTTTCTTCTTTACCTTCATCTACCTCCTCTTCAAAATCTGCCTATGTACTTGGGCTGTCATTGACTTCCTCATCCTCATTTAGCTCGCTTCCTTTTCCTTCTTGATCACTTTCTGTTTCACTACTTTTGTCATTACTTTCTTTTTCATCAACCTCTTTGTCATCACTTTCTTCACTTACACTTTCCTCTTTTTCATCACTTTCTTCATGACTGCCATGTTCATCTTGGTCATCAATTTCTTCATGACTGTCATTTTCATCTTGGTCACTGTTTTCTTCCTCTTTGTCATCACTATTTTATTTTTTACCTTCTTCATTATTTAGCCCACTGCTTTTGTCACTGTATTCTTTACTGCTTTCATCTGCCTCCTATTCACTGTCTTTGGTATCTTCTCCATCATTTTCATTTTCATTTTCCTCTTCTTCATCACTTTTTTCTTCTCCTTTACTGTCATTTTCTTCCTTGTCACTGCTTTCTTCATGTTCTGAGAATTTAGGGGAAGGTGAGAGAGGGAGGTTTGTTTGGGGAGAGGATTCATGTGAAGAGGATGAATCATGGTCAGTGGAGGGTGATGGGGGTGTGGAAGGAGGAAGTTGAGATGATGATGGTAAACTTTGCAGAGGAAGAGGCTGTGGGTTTGTGAAAACACCATGGGCGATGAAAACTTCCCATGGGATGCCTTGTTACTCTAATTGGTGTAAGACAATCATTTTGATGAGGGAATGATGGAAAAGACTTGACATTTGTTGGGAGGGAGGCCTTTTTTGCACAATTGATGACATTTTATCAATACTTTTACAAAGGTAGTAGGGAAAATGGAGCAGTTTGGCCTTAGTAAAATGCATGAGAAGTCTTATGTGGTAGGAATAGATCCTAGAAAACCTACCCTCACAGGTGAAGTATTTCATAATGATCTTCATCAAAGGAGCATACCTTTCCAACAAATGAGAAAGGGGGAAAATGGTTTTTCAATTAGCTTGGAAACTTGGTTTTAAGAAGGGATGATAATGGCTTAGGTCCAGATGCACCTGTTTGAACCATTTCTCCCCCATGCAAGGTATTCCCGTGGCCATAGAGATTTCATTGGTGGTCAGCTCAAAGTCCACTCCAGCTAGATGTACATGGTGGTCATGGAGGTTAAGGATAAAAATTTTGGTCAATTGAGGGTGACTTTGGACTTTCTACACTTTCTCACAAAACTCATAGCATCCTACTTCTTGGAAATAAGAAACTATAGTAGGTGATCAGGTGATCATGTCCAAATTGAAAAAAAGCCCAAAAATGAAATTGTTCAGAATTGGTTTCAATCTGAATGACCAAAAAGGCCTCGTCGCTACGATTCTAGCACCGTGAATGAGACTCAAATCCGACATCGTATGTGAAATTTATGAAGGTTTGAAGTCTCCAGTAAACTCCAAAAGCCAGTGGACCAAATTTGACCTTTTGACTTTGGAAAAATTAAAAAAATGAATATTCCAAAGAATATTATAGCAATATTCCTCTGAATATTCCATAGTGGCGAATGGGAATTTGACAAGTGGCTTCTCCTTATTTGATGTTGGGTTTACTGTGAAAATTTGGGCCAATCATGGGCTGCCACGTGGTAGGCCCGGAGGCTGCCACGTGGCCCCAGGTTGCAGTTGAAAGGCACATTAAAAATTTTGTTGCACTCCGCCAAATTCGAATGCGGGTCTAGTCCCCGCAAGAACAAGCGCCTGACCAACCCGTCTATACATTAGTACTTAACATATTAATAAGCCCGCTCATTGTTAAGGTTTGAAATAGTTTGGGGCAAAAAAAAAAGGGGCTAGGCCCTTAGGGATGGCCCGGATGTCATACAACCAAACACTGGTGACCAGGGGCTAACAGCGACGGAAAAGTTTATTCGATGGTTAACAAACATAATGTGACCACTTCTTAAAATAAATGTTGCGGTTAGTAATGCGGGTTAAGCAGCTGTTAGTGCGAGGGTGGTCACATGCCACCCCAACTAACATTTAATTTGACATTAACTATCTCTGCCCAGTTTGGAGCGACTCCGCTATTTTCAGCCAGTTTTCCAAAATTAGCGCTTCTATCTGTAGTTTCGCCACATTTGGTGGAGTTTGTTTAGGGAATATTGGGCAAAATTGGTTTTGGCCATATCTCCCTCAATATTGAACCAATTTGGATGAAATTTTAGTCAATTTTGGGTTTCTTGAGCATTCTGGAGTGTTTGGGATAGGTTGCAGAGCAAACAGAGGTGTTATTCAGCCACTGCTTCTTTAGGAAAGAGGAAAGGGCCACTAGGGCCATTAAGAAGATGGAGCTGTATTGGGTTGTACTTCACTGTTTGAGGTGAAACAAAAGCCTTTTTTAGCTTAAATCTATCTTCTGAAGTCAAATTCACAACTTGTTTTGGCTGTTTAGGCCTATATTTCACTGTATAACCATTTTGAGCAACTTAATAGAGCAAGTACATGCCCATTGGGAGCCTTGGACCCGACAGATGTAACCTAGGAGGGGTGAACTGCCTCATTAGTTTGTTGTTTTATGCTATGGTGCATTTATCTTGCTATGTATTTCTAATATAATATGTTAAATAGTAAAATTAACTAACATTTTCTCACACAAAAACTCAGAAACAATTACCAAAAACATTTTGTTTAACTTTCAAGACATGGAGAACACTTTTCACACTAAATTAAATGGAAACGGATACTTTGCATAGCATTAAAAATAGTTCCATTTCCAGATTAGTTGGTATCAGAGCTTAGGATTTGAGCATTAGAAGCTAGACTTTTACTCTGCATTTGCTCTTGTGCAAAGATATAGTTGATTGTTTGCAAGTTTTGATGCTTACTAGGCTTAAACTCAAGAGAGGTGAAGGACACTTGGTTAGTGCAAAAAGTAATCCTCAACCAAGAAGGGCCAGAGATCCACCTCCAAGAGTCATTGAAGAAGCCTCAAGCATGTCTTCAAGAGAAGGATAAGCTCTTGAAGACATTGATCCCAAAGAAGAGGAACGGGTGTTCCGAAAGGCTTTCCTAGGCATGACAGAGATGGTGAGGATACTCTACCAAGAAAGGAACGATAGGCTTGTAGAAGAAGGGTCTAGACACCAGAAAGAAGAAGAGGGTTCTTCAGGAGGAAATAAAAGTGATGACAAGTCAAAGAAAGGACATGGAGGAAATGGTGATCCACCATCACCATCTTCATCTTCTTCATCTACATCATCATCCTCAACTTCGGTGAATCAATCTCACAAGTCTAAAACCATTATTAAAAGTTCATTTTTAAAGCTTGATGTTAAATTTGAGTTGCCTATGTTTAATGGTGAGGTCAATGCAGAGAAAATTGACAATTGGATAAGACAGTTGGAAGTTTATTTGAGGATACAAATCCTTATTGAAGACGACACCAAGATTCAGTTAGCCTCTTTGAGAATGGAAGGAGTAGCATTAGTATGGTGGGAAGCCAAGACCAAGGATGAAATTAAAAAACATGGTAAGATCAATTTATCATGGGCTGAATTTATTTCTTCAATTAAACAATAATTTTATCCATTAGCTCATTTACAAAAGGCTATCATGAATTGGAAAAGTTTTAGAAAACTTAAGGGATAAAGTGTTCAAGATTACACTCAAGAGTTTAGAAGAAGGGCTTTATTACTTGGAATTTATTTGCATAGCCAAGAGACTTTGCTGAAATATATAGGTGGTTTATACAGCTATATTATACATACTATCCTTATGTTCAACCTACTAGTCTAGACGAGGTTTGTCTCCAAGCCACGCATTTAGAGGCTAGAGGTAAACAATATTTTGATGGGAATGAGGGAAGTGAATTTAAAGGCAAAGGTAGGAAAAGAAATGCAAACTCTAGGAAAGAAAAAGGAAAATTATTTTGTAAAAAATGTTTCAAAACAAGCCATGATGAAGACCATTGCTGGAAACTTCATCCGGAGCTGAAACCAGAAAAATTTAAAACCAAAGATAAGGCCAAAGAAAAGGGAAAAACGGTTGTAACTACTGAACAAGATTTAGGGTCTGAATTAGGTGATGAAAATAAAAGCATAGCCATGGTACTAAAGAACATAAAGGGGAAAGAGATTGTAAATGAAACAAAATGGACCATATACTTCAGAAGGTGGTTGGGTCTAAAAGAATATCACTATTGGATGGGTTCTTAGGCTACAATCAAGTATTAGTACTCCCAGGTGATCAGCATAAAACTGCCTTTACTATACCTTTTGGTACATTCATGTATGTCAAAATCCCATTTGGTTTGATGAATGCAGGGGCCACCTTCCAAAGGGCCATGGACATAGGCTTCTCAGAAGACATAGGCTATTTTATAGTCATTTACCTTGATGACATTATTGTTTTCTCCAAAACTGATAAGGAACATTTGATTCAATTAAGAAAAGTTTTTGAGAAATGTAGAAAATATGGCTTATCTTTGAATCCCAAAAAGACACTCTTTGGTATCCAAGAAGGAAAGCTTCTTGTTCACATAATTTCTGAAGAGGGAATCAAAGTAGACTCGAAAAGGATTGATGGCATATTGAGAATCAACCATCCCAGGAACCTCAAAGAATTACAATCTTTCATTGGGAAGATTGATTTTTTGAGGAGGTTCATCCCCAACCTTGCTGAGCTATTAAGGAATATCACAAACATGCTTAAGAAAGAGGTAGGTGTTAAATGGACAATACAGACTAAACTATCATTTGAACTAGTGAAACAAGATTTAAATAAACACCAATTCTTATCAGTCCTGATTTCACCAAGGATTTCTATATCTTTTCTTTTGCATATGAACATACAATAGCTGCAGTATTGTTTAAAAAGAATAATATGGGGAAAGAACAACCAATATACTTTTTTAGTGGGGCCTTAAGAGATGCTCCACTCAAATATAACATCATGGAGAAACATGACTTAGCCTTGGTAAAAGCATTGAAAGACTTCTGAGTCTACATTTTACATTTTTATATCATTTCTTTTGTCCCACATACAGTTGTCAAGGATATTCTAAGTCAAGACCCTGATGGCAAAAGGGGAAAATGGATTGCTATTACTTTAGAATATGATTTAGAAATCAGGCCTACCAAACTAATTAAAGGATAGGGATTAGCAAAACTCATGGCAGAATCAAATCTCCAAGCATTAGATATAGACATGGTTGATGTTTTAGAAGAAACAAAAGAATTCATAGCTCCATATATTGAAGAAACATTTGTGAATTCACCTTAGTATGCTAATATCATATATGTGCTACTCTATCTGAATACCCCTCCTTCTCTATCAAAAAATAAAGCTAGATTTTTAAAACAGAAGGCTTTAAATTATTGTATTTTTGATGGGGTTCTATAATGGAAAAATATTGTTGGAATACTGCTTAAATGTTTGCTTGAGATTGATGCGGGAAAAATCATGCATGAGCTACATGAGGGAGAATGTGGAGGACACCTTTACTAGAAGACTATAGCAAATAAAATCCGTAGAGTTGGATATTATTGGCCCACCCTTTTCCCAGATACTCAGAAAATAGTCATAACTTGCCATAAGTGTCAAATATTGGATGGCAAGAGAAAACTCCTACCTTTACCCTTGCATCCCATCAGTGTTGAGGTTCCCTTTCAACAATGGGGTTTAGATTTCATCGGGGAAATTAACCCATCTTCATCTTCCCAACATAAGTGGATCCTTACCGCCACTGACTCTTTCACCAAATGGATAGAGGCCATACCTTCTAGGAATGTCACTGATTCTGTCATTATCAAGTTCCTTGAAACCAACATACTATCCAGATTTGTTTGTCCTAGAAAAATCATTACAGAAAATGTTGTTGCCTTCAAATCCAAGAAAATGATTGACTTCTGCTATAAATACCATATCACTTTAGGGCATTCCACAACCTACTATCCTCAAGGAAATGGATTAGATGAACTCTCCAACAAAAGCCTTGTCAATATTATCAAAATCAGAAATCATGGTTTCGCCCAAAAATGCCTTCCTCCATTTCGCGCTGAAAATTCAAATTTCCATCCTTTATCATGATTCCACCCATGAAACCCCTCCTCCCATGCACATCCTTCCTCCTCTGAACATTTCTCCGATGCCCCTGAACTCCTGAAGCAGTTTAATCTACAAAAAATGCAGGTTTTAAACTAAAAATATTGTTTATTTTTGTAGGTTTAATGGCGGCCCGAGCGCGAAAGGTCACCCCATAGTCAATATAAGTGGAAAAAAGCCTAGATGATGATCCAAAAGGTCAGAAATACGAAGAAAAGGAGGGATGAAGGTTCAATCCAAAAGACAAAATTGGTGATTCATGACCATCAATGGAATCGAGGAACCCCTGCACACAGAAAACCAAAGAAGATCAGTAGAAGAAGGAAGAAACAAAGGATAAAGATTAGCAGCAGTGATTAAAGATAAAAATCAAGACTAAAGGTCAAAGGATAGAGAGTTGAGGATAAAAACAATTGTTTAAAGTAGAAAAAGAGAAAAAGACAATTGAAGAAGAAATAATAAAGGACAGATTAATGTCAAAAACCTAAGACATAGTTTATTGATTAAATCAAGAAAAATCAGAACAAAGGCAACCTTGAATAAATCAAAATGAAACATCTATTCACTCAAAAGATCTAACTGCCACCTATATCATGCCTCCTGTCTATAAAGGGAATTAACATTTATTACATAGTCAGAAGATATCTTTATCTGTAAAGGCAGTTATTGTAATAGTTACAAATAGGCCTTAAAGTCAAACTTTTCACCTATTCTCCCTTAGAAGTTAAGACAGAGTTATTGAAATAGAGAAGTAGTTGCAGATATTCTTGCCTTAAGCCTTGCATGGTTTTCAAGGTCAGGAATGAATTTACTCTGTAATAAGTGATACTCAAACACTAGATAAGTACCACCTCCTCATTTGAAGCATAAATACTGCATTGGAATTCATTGTATTGTTGGCATTTGATGACTCTTTGAAGTAATACATAGTCCTGTTGAAGTTGAGAGATATTGGTGTTTTAGAACTTATGGATGTCTTGACCTGTTTGTTGATGGAGAAGGCTAGATCATTGGATCCATGAGCATGGTTGTTGGTGAAGTACTCTAAATCTGTTATTGTTATTTCCTGTTTCATTATGTTTCATCATTCTCTTTTGCAGTAGAGTAAAAGTTTTAGGCTAAGAAATGTCTTCTGAAAGCACCTTAGTCCTATTTACTCTTCATTGTCTAAATGTTTTCTTCTACTAGGATATTTTAGAGAATTCTTAATTTCTCTCTAGAACCCCAATGCTTGTTTATTTCTTAAATAGCTCAATTAGTTGTCTGATTTAGTCTCAAATGATTGCATAGTTTTCCTGTACTTGCTACTACAAAGAAAGCGTTTGATCTCCTTCAAAGTACCATTATTTAAAGTCTTCCAAATAGGTTTTGTTCCAAATGGTTTCTGGTGTCAAGGTGAAGTTCACTCCAGCAAGGTTTACATGACCATCACACAAATGTAGGACAAATAAGCGAACCAACTCCTGATGATGCTGAATCTGAGCAATCATCTCACAATACTGAAAACATGAATGTTGCTGAAAGCATGTCATTGCAAGCAGGCAGGCCTGCAATTGAGTCAAGGAAGTGGGCTCTTCTCTGACGTGCCTGCCACTTTTATGAGACCTCCTCGGTACATTTAGCTCTGCAGTTGAATCACTATCCTGCTCATATTCTTGCTCATATGATGAATTTGTCTCTGACATGGTGCTTTGAAATGTGTATAACAAGTATATGCTGATAGATATGTGGTGAAAACAAGAGTTTGGTGTAACTGCCTCCAATTGCCAAATGTGTTTCAAATGAGAAGGGGCTGTGGTAAACAAGGACAGTGGGAAAAGGGGACTGGAGATTGTCAAGTGAGATTTTGAAATGTGTTAACAATCACTTGACTGTATATAGGAATCTGGGATTTGGGTATTTGTTGCAAATGATAAGGGAGGGGGAAAAATGAAAGGGAATGGTAGATTTTAGGATAGGGAATGAGTATTTTTTAGAGATAGGGATAAATGAAATGACAAGATATATTTGAGTCAAGTGAATTTAAGGATGTGAGGACAGTCACTGTTTGGGGGACTTCGGGATTTGGGGATTTATAAGTGATGTGGGGAAAGAGATTAGTATAGGGAATAAGAGGATTTGGGATAGTGAAATGGGAATGGAATGATATGAGTAGCTTAGGACATAAGGGAATAGGGGTAGGATATTGACAATAGTGTGACAGTGGTGGGCAACACAAGTGAAAATTACATGAGAGTATTTTGGCATTAAAGACAAGTTTTGACACCCAATTTCAAACCCTAGGAGCAGATTTTGATATGAATATAGGGTTATCTTTTCATCAATTAAACTCTTGAATTCCTCCTTCCAAATAGCACCCAACACGAGTTAAAATCAGATGGCAAGGGCACACAACACTTACTTGGATCAAAAGAGTTGAATCGTTTTGAAGATTTGAGAAGCAATGATGAAATTTGGGCTTGGAGGCTCTGTGCAACGCGCACAAACCCAGTGCGCCGTGCTCACTGGATGTGTCCCGCCCTTTGAAAATTACACAGTGGACTTCGGCTCTACGCGCCGCGCGGCCTATGTGCGCTGCGCCTTCTCCCAACGCACCGCACAGAGTCTCAACACAGTCTTGGCTTACAGTTTCGCCCTTCCATAGCTTGGGTCGGCTTTCACATGATCTCTTGAATGCAAATGACATTGACACACATAGAAATATATTCATAAAGACATGGCTTTGATTTTTTCTTTGTAAAGACCCATTTTTATAATGTTTCACATCGGCGCTTTTTCACATTTTAACACAACTCTGTTCTTCAAGTTTCCTTTTGATTTATTGGCTAAAACGATGGCTTCTTGGTTGATTTTTTGCAGGGATGGTGGCATTGGACTTCGGAAAAGGATGAACAAAGGCTGAATTTGAAGTACTTCATGGCAAAAAACTTTAAAAATACATATTTATTACAAACAATTAATTTGACAATTTCTTCCTCAAAATAGAGTTTTGAAGAAGAAACATCCTTGAGCATTATTGATGATGAAAATTTTGGAATGAAAACTTATTGAAGACATCCTCATGGCCTGTGGGAATTATTTGACATTCTAAAGACCAAAGCCTAGACCTAATGACTGAAAGACTCTTTTTGACCACAAGACCATCTATGACTGTAAATGACTGAAATCAACTTTAATGAATTTTGATAAATTTTGACCAACCCAACAGGTACAAACATGAGGGAAACTCGTGAAGAGACCCTTCCGTCAGATAATGGCATGCCCCTAATGGAATGCAAATGAATGAGCGGAATGAGACACCTAAAAATGAAATGCAATAAGAGAAATGATCTCTGACGGAGGGATGTAAAGCCCGACTCTAACATTGGCTCCAATGGGGATGGTGGCTCCTTGGAGGTGCCAAGAATGGCAGATATTTGGGAGAGCAGACCAGTGCCTTCTTCCATTGGGCTATGGAGTCCATTATTTTGACAAAATAACTCAAGAATGTTGACTGAATTTATTTGACTGAAACTTTGACTTCAAACTGACTCAACTTTTAAAACAGAAATGACTGAACCAAACCGACTAAACATACTCAAACCAAAACTGAAATCCTTCTTCAGAATTATAGCCTTCACTTCGGGCCCCAAACTGAAGAAAAGACTACAGTGCACACTTACAATGAAATTGAAATAAATGATATGTACAATGACAATGTGATCAGCAGAAAACATCTTAGAAATGGTACCGCTTGAGCAGCCGACCATTGACCGGCCCTCCTGGACAGTCTTCACCATTCATTTCCTTCAAAAGAAAGGCGTTCTGACCTCGATATGCTGCAATCTTAAATGGACCTTTCCAGAGATTTTCAAACTTACCGTGTTTACCTTTGTCCTCATTCCTAGCATCCCACTTCAGCACCACTTCCTCCAATTGGAATTTATCCGCCTTCGCTTTCCTGTCATAGATCTTCTTGATTCTCTCCTGCAACTTGAATGTGTTCTGGAAAACCTCTTCTCTCGTTTGCTGCAAATGAATCATCTGATTTATCCTTCTCTGCATATGGCTTTCTTCACTGCCAGCTTCCTGAAGAAGCTTGACCACCGGAACAGCAAGAGAGGTAGGAAACACTGTATCCACTCCATAAACTAACTCAAAGGGGGACATACCAATGGACTTCTTTTGACTCACCCGATCAGCCCATAGCGCATTGACCAGTTTCTTATGCCAACTCTTCTTGTTTATGTCCAACAACTTTTTAATGATGTTGACTAGAGATTTATTGGAAGATTCCGCCAAACCGTTACCTTGCAGATGATAGGTGGTTGAATGCCCCAAAACGATTTTATACTTGGCAAAAAACTCAATCATTTTTCTTGATTTAAAAGCCGTTGCATTATCAGTGATCAATTTACTCGGGCAACCAAAACGAGACAAAATGTTGTTCTCAAGGAAAGAAATGATTACCGAATCGGTAGCCTGTCTGGTGGGAACTGCTTCGATCCATTTCGTGAAGTAATCGGTGGCTGTTAGAATCCATCTATGCTGTCCTGAGGAAGGAGGATGGATCTCCCCAATGAAATCCAAACCCCACTGCTGAAAAGGGGCGCTTACCTCAATAGGCTTGAGTGGCAATGGCTGTAATTTCTGTCTTCCTTCAAAAATCTGGCACTCATGGCAGCCTTTGACTATTTTATACACATCAGCAAACAATGTCGGCCAATAGTATCCCGCTCTCAAAATCTTATTGGCTATTGTTTTCCAAAAAAGGTGACCCCCGCAGTCTCCTTTATGGAAATCCTCCATTACCTTCTTCGCTTCTTCCTCCACCAAACAATTCAATAAAACACCACCTGGATCTTTCCAATAAAGTGCAGAATTCAAAATACAAAATTTTGCAGCCTTCAGTTTCAAAGTTCTACCTTTGTTTCTAGTCATGCCGAGCGGTGATGACAAATTTTGAAGAACATACACGATATCTGAATACCATGGGGAAGCAACAAACATTTCCGATACCTGAAGTGGCGAATTCTCCTCATCCTCATCAGACATAGCAGCAATCAGATTTATGTCTAATGCATGCAAATTCGATTCAGCCATAAGCTTCGCCAGCCCCTGTCCCTTGATAAGCTTCGTGGGCCTTATTTCCACATCATATTCCAGCAAAGCTGCAATCCACTTGCCACGTCTTCCTTCCGGATCAGTCTGTACTAAAACATCTTTCACGGCAGCATTAGGAACATAAGCCAAAATATGGGAATGCAAAATGTATACCCGGAAATCCTTTAATGCTTTTACCAGTGCTAGAGCTTGCTTCTCAACGATGTTGTACTTCAAGGCTGCGTCTCTAATAGTTCGACTAAAAAAAACTATTGGCTTCTCATGCCCATCCCTTTTCTGCATTAACATAGCTGCCATAGTATGCTCCGAAGCAAAGGAAAAAAAAATAAAATCTTGGGTGTAATCCGGGCTGATTAACACTGGAGCTGAAGTAGTGCCAACTTCACTAAATTAAAGGACTTTACCGCCTCTTCAGTCCACTTCACTTGGCTGTCCTTTTTCAGCATATTTGTTATTTCTCTTAAATGTTCAGCAAGGTTAGGGACAAAACGACGTAAAAATTTCATCTTACCATTAAAAGACTGAATCTCCTTCTTGTTCCTGGGAGGGTCAATTTGCTGAATTGCTTCAACACGTGCTGGATCAATACGAATGCCATCTTTTGAAATAATGTGACCAAGTAATTTTCCCTCATCCATGGCAAACAAGCTCTTTTTCGGATTAAGCGAGACACCATATTTTCTGCACTTTTGAAAAACAACTTTCAAGTGATACATATGCTCTTCATCTGAATTGGAAAAGACCGTCAAATCATCAAGGTATATAACAAGGAAAACATCTTTCTCATTCGCAAAAGCCATGTCCATCGCCTGCTGGAAAGTCGCACCAGCATTCTTCAAACCGAATGGCATCTTGGCATAGTGGAATGTTCCCCACGGAGTGGTGAACGTTGTTTTGTCACGGTCGTCCTCATGGACCAAAATTTGGTTATATCCAGAATAACCGTCGAGTAGTGACATGCGAGATGCTCCAACTACTCGCTGCAATATATGATCCATCTTAAGCAATGGATAATTGTCCTTCAATGACACCTTGTTCAGATTTCGGAAATCAATACACAATCGAATCTCACCTGTCTTTTTCCGCACTGGCACTAAATTGGAAATCCAATCAGAAAATCTGATGGGAACAATGATTCCTACTTTGTACAACCTATTTACGTCTTTCTCAATCGATGGCAGCAACTTCGGATTGATTCTTCTTAGCTTTTGTCTAAAAGGCTTCTGATTAGGCTTGATTGGGATAGTGTGCTGAATGATGTTGGTGTCATACGTTTTTAAATCTGAGTAATCCCAAGCGAAAGCATCAGAAAATGAAGACAAAAAACTTGCATATTTAGCCTTTACCTCCGGTGGCAATGATTTGGATAACTTCACCATCTTGGGGTCTTCAGCTGTCCCAATATTTACATCTTCAACTCCTTTTTCAGTCGGCCGTAAGGTTGGTTTCTTGGCCACATCATCCTGATCGAAGAGCTCTTCTAAAGGTATCAAACCTTTAGGAATAACGTTGTCTTTCAGCTGCAACACTTCCATTTGATTTACTTGCACGTTAGCTTCACCATCATCATATTCTACATCAATTGAGGTATCTTTGAACTTCCCTTTATTTTGTAGAAAATCATTAATCTCATCATCATCTTGGAAAACTTGCCAACATCTTTGATTATCCGGGATGGTAGGATGGTGCTTCACATGGATTTCGAACTTATTACTTGAATTCATTGGGATCTTCAAGTTACTTGCTGCCTTAGCAAGTGCATCTGCAATTCCATTTTGAATGCGAGGAATACAAGTCAAAGTATAATCTGAAAACTGCTTCAAAATATCCAGAACAACATTACGGTAAGCCCGCATCCGGGGATGATTCGTTTCATATTCACCCTTTACTTGCTTAATCACCAATTCGGAGTCGCCATAGACTGCAATTCTCTTAGCATTCAGCTTTCTAAGAATTTTTAGGCCAGCAATCAGAGCTTCGTACTCAGCCTCATTGTTCGAACAATCGAATGCTAATTTGTAAGAACATACCCGTACATTGCTCGGTACCTTGTTTGGAGCGGAAAAAGGACTGCGTACCCAAATACCAATTCCAGCACCATCATTTCCCACTGTACCATCGAAATCCATGGTCCATAGACCCTCTTCATCATCCTCTAAGTGATAAAATTGTGCTAGCTCTGTTTTTTCTGCTTGCTGTCCACTATCTTTAGCTGATTGCTCAACTGTGCTTTCCGGTTCTTGCCTTTCTTTCTGCAAAACTTCTCTGAAATTCTCGGTAATCTCTGGAATATCTTCTGCTTGAACTAACTGACTATCTACATCATTGAAACTATCAGCAAACAAAACAAAAGACTCTAAATCTGTATGTACATAATTAATCGGATGATTAACCGGTTTCTCCTTGGTTGTAATCATATACTTCATTTTTTGTTCCCGGTACAACTTTCTCATTTGACCAAACACGGGAATCGTTGCATAGGAGAAATCTAATTGTAATGTCCCTTTCAATTTTTCTCCCCAAGATCTGGAAAGCAACATACCAAACCTGGGAGGAATGTCTGCCACAACTACGTCCATCAAAACATTCTTTGTGGGAATCTGATCCAAACTAACAACCAAGTCTTTAATGAGCCCAATACATCTCACTCTACTAGAATCAAATGAATAAAGATCATGGTACTTCCTAGTGATGTCTAAACCCAACTTCTCCATGATTTCTTTCGGCATAAGATTATGGGAAGCACCGGAATCGAACATGGCATTATGCAATACAAACTCATGCAATCGAAGACTGATATAAAAAGGAGGCACTTCGCTGTCCAGAGACTCACCATCTAAAGCTGGTCCAAATATCAGTTCAGGTTGATCATCTTCAATATTCACCATATCAGACATGGGATCGAAATTCAAAATTTTGGAAACTTGACCTCTATAACTGTTGTTCTTCATTAGTTCAGTCAAGGGAATGGATACCTTTAATTTAGAAATCTCATTCTCCAAACTAAAGGCTGAAGTCTTTTCGATCTCTTTAGCTGGAACATCTTTCTTTTTAGCCTTCTCCCTCGATGTAATTGGCTGATTTGATTTTTCTGCTGATGATGACTTGGTGGCAGCGGGATCAACTATCTCTTTTGCTTTCTTTTGTGCAACAGGTGAATCATTTTTAGGTGCTGAAACTTCCTTTCTCTTTTGGATTGGATTGACAGGCACATCTCTATTTCTAAGAGAATATTGCTTCTGCTGGGCTGACAAGGCATTCATATAACCTCTCTGATACTCATCCGACTCTTCCTCAAGAGCTGCATCATTAGCCAAGATAAAATCCTCATCTCTTTGTACCACTGAACTTTCTGCATACTCCTCATCTTCGGTGATATAAATGGGAAAATCATCAGGAGTAAAGAAGTGATTTTCCTCCCCTACTACATCATCTTCATCATCTGAATCCTGACCAACAAAATTCTGCTGAAGAGGTGTCTTTACTTGCTGCTGGACTGCTGGTTCTTGTACTCGCTGCTCTCGTTGTTTGATCCTGAATTGGGGCTGCTGCTGACCACGGAAATTGGGATTTCGGATCTGCGGTTCGGGCTTATCAAGTGTGAACCTTTCAAACATTTTTTCCACTTTACGAAGTAGCTAATCTGATGTAGATGTAGAAGCTTCTTCCTTTATCACAACTTTCTTCTCTGCTCTCAATCTAGCTCTCTTGTCATTCAAATTTGCCTCGACACTAATGACAATCTTCTGCATGTCCTCTAAGGTGGGAGGATCTCTATCTCGTAATGAATAGGCCATCTCCGGATCAAAACCATCCAGGAATTTTAACAAATCTGACTTCTTAGATGGCCTCAAGTCATCAGGAATTGCATTATAAACCGCATTAAATCTGATAATATAGTCTTGGACGGACTCATCAGCATTACGTTTGATCTTGGTATATTCAGAAGTGATTTGAAGTGGATCTTTCTTCATTTCCCACCGATCTAGAAAATGTCTCTAAAGCTCATCTAATGTATTAATACTTCTGGGCTGCAAAGCTCTAAACCACTTGCGTACCTCACCTCCAAAAGTTTGCACAAACAATCTCATGGTGACATTCTCTTCATCAATTTCATGGAGATCAAAGAAGTCTGTCATTCTATCAATATGCTGCTGAGCGGGCACACTTTGAGGAGTACCATCAAACAATGGGATTTTACTCTGATAATCAGCGGGCATGGGATCTAAGTTCTGGGGCAAGACAAGAGGTGCGAATCTAGCAGCCATTGCTCTTGGTGGATTTATGATCTGTCTTGGAGAAACGGGTGGAGTAGGAGCAGTAGATGTACGAGGTGTATGTGGTGGAGATGGAGGAGGAACTATTGTAGATTGCTGATTAGATATAGATGGTTGCACGGGAATGGTAGGAATGAAAGAAGGCTCGGCGTGAACTTGTGAATCAAAAGTAACTGCTGATGGACCAAGAGTTTCAGAAGTAGATTCGATAAACTCAAGAATATTCGTTGCCACAATAGATTTTTGGATGTTCAAGATGTAACTATCAATGGATCTATTAGCTTGTTCAATCTCAAGATACTTGATAAACTCGGGATTTATGAAAGTAGAACCAGTAGCACTTTCAGACTTAGTTTCAAACAACGACAGCTCGAATTGATCATCAAAATCAATATCTTCAAGGAATTCAAATACAGTCGGGCATGAATGAGATTTAAACAAAGGGACCATGGGACTTTCTCGACGGAGGATTCTTGAAATCAGATTAGGATTCTCATACACTGGAGGCGGATCAGGATCGGGATTTGCTCTAGTATGTCTTCTAGAAGCCAGTGTGTTGATCTATTCAAAAATCAAAGGACAAAACCGATCTATTTCAGCCTATCAAATTCTAGACTCAATCACCCAAAAGTCCAGAACGATGTAATATACTGGGGTAATTCACAAGTCAAGTGTCACGTTCACAAGCTAAACCGGAGATTGACTGAAGCAACGTTTATCTACTTCCGCTAATGCAAAGCAAAAGCATTTCGAAACACAGCGTAACTTCGGAGCTAAAATGCACCGCCAACATGAAACAAATAACACCAACAAAAGAAAACCATTTTCCCAGTATAGTCGCATAATTTAATTATAGTCAAATCCACCTTGAGGTGAAGGGAAGGTAGGATTTGGGAGTAACTTGCAAACCACGCTCGGTATGGTAGCTAGCCCTCTCACATTACGGTAGGGCTAGCTACCGAGGCTGGCATAGCAAAATGTTACCACGAATCCTTATTATCCATTACAAGGTAGTTTGGGCTATAACAATGTTGACATGGTTGAACCAAATGTGGTACTACTTGACATTACAGGTGTGGTGTTTGGTAGTCCGTATTTATATGACAGAAAATCGATCTTCCATCACCATGAGAACAAGTATCACCTATTCAAGGAAGGGAAGGAGTTTATTGTGAGAGCACATCAGAAGAAGCTAGAATCTTCTTTAGTGAATGCAGGGCAGTTGAAAAGGCTTGTCAATCCAAGTCAAAATTTGACTTTGTTGATGATTAAGCAACAATATTTTTTACATAATCCTTTTTATGTTATTGCTGATATAAATGATGATATGTTTTAGTCTGAAAGCAGGTCAACTTTGGAAGAAGATGACAAGATGTTACACAATGTGCCTTTGGTGTCAATCGGTGCAGAGAACAAAGTGTCGGTGCAAAGTGGTGCAAGAATCCAAGAAAGGGAAAAGCATGCAAGTAAAGAGGGCACAAAGTTCAGCATGGGTCATTGCTAGTTTTAGAATGGAAAATTGGTATGGCGAGAAAACTTGGTCAGGAATTGACACAAGTACATGGATCATTTGACAAAAATTTGCCATAAGGACAGTTGGCAAGGTGAATCTCAAATTCAATTTCCTTTGAAGGCAGACCATTGTAGGAGCAGTATGTTTTTTGCAAATTATAGTCGTTGTTCTGAAAATTTCAAAAATTTTGCATCATGACTCAGTCAAGGTTAGCAATAGTTAAAGCATCATTCATATCCTAAGCAAAAATCTGGGAGAAACCACAAACAACTACGCCGAATTCACAGCTCTAGAACAGGGTCTCCGACTTCTTGTTCAGTTGGGAAAAAGGAAAGCTATCGTGGAAGGCGACTCTCAGGTGGCCATTACTACAGTTAAGAAAATCCAACATGGGACGCAACCCGCCAAAGCAATCAAGCATTGGAGGTTAGCCGCGGTCACGGAAAGGATAGCACAGCATTTTCCTTCTCTCAGCGGAATAATCTTGCAATCCGTGTGAAGGCAAGCAAACTCGCTTGCGGACCACATTGCTAACTACGCGGTTGACAACCCGACTCTTGCCAGGGACACGTGTTGGCACGAGCTCACGGATGATGAGCTCCGGGATCAATGCAGCGCAATATCAAGGAAGGACTTGAATGCGGGTGATTCCGTAGGACGGACGGCAGGCCAGTCGTCATCAGAAAATCAGGCTTAACGGTATGATGATTGTGCCAGTCGAGTGGCACACGCAGGAGAGGATAATGAGAAGCCATCGGAATCAGCCGCCCTTAATGGGAAGGAATTATGGCAGAGGAAAAAGCTCCACCAAGCGCTTAAAGCGCAGGATAACAGCGTGTGGAGGATTACATGGTAGAACGGACAACTCCGATCATTCACCCAGCCTTGGCGGCAGTACATTAAGGCAACTTGCCCTCAATTATGGCCTTAAATGGCCTCCCCGAAGCACGCTTCAACCCTTCTCCATTCTCTTTATTAGCTCATCCCCGCAACCTTTCTGTATCATTCCTGCGTTTGATTTTCAATCTGCAGGCTCCTATTCTAATCTAGCTTTCAGATTATACAGAGTGATAGGTGCAAGAACAGTCTCAAGGGCCATGGTGGAAATGAATCCAAGAAGCATCAAAGCCTCACAAGCCCTCAAAAGGGCCATGGACTGTTATGAGGCTTCGGTCTCCAAACGCGGCAAGCAGACTATTGAGGTGCTGGAGGAAGAAGTAGAACTGGCTCGAGCACACACGGACGACACCAACATCAGTGAAGAAGTTGATTGGCTCGTGGACCCTGGAACTCCATCCACATGTCAGACCCAATTTCTGCAAACACAAGTCGTCGCTTGGCAAGTGAAAACAATGTTGGCCAAGGCCATAGCCATGCAAGGGGCTGCAGTAAAGGAAACGTTTGCGGCGACTTCCATGGCGTCGGCTCAAAACACTACCCGCCTCGACAAACTGGAGATTGCATTTAACTCGCTCACTGCGGAATTAAAACAGCATGGCACAGCCCTGGAAAAGTTCGTCCGCCGCTTTGAAATCTATCTCCGCCACGTTCACCATGTCTCCATCGAGCTTCCTTCGGATGATGCGCAGGCCACCGTGATCAGACGGTTCAAGCCACGGGCTCCAACCACAGGCGGCGATGGTGTCACTTCGGTTGAAGGAGGTCACTCGGGTGCTTCTAACCCAACTATCTAATGGCTCAGCTTTCCCTATGTTTTTCTGTCAACTGGTTAATCTCTGTTTCGTGTCCTATGTTTCTTCACAGTCTTTTTATAGTCCATTCTCGGCTTGTAAAAGGCCTCCATGGCCTACAACAATATTTTGGTCTAGTTTTGCAATCAAAGGGTGTCCCTGCGTGGCAGCCCTGCAGTTTTGTTTTAAGGACTAAGATGGTCAATGTTCAAGCTACCGCTCAGCTATGTAAAAACTCAGTCCTTTGAAAGGTCGAGGCGAAGCAGGCCTATCTGCTATCAAAGCCACAAGTCTTCGCGCACCAAAGCTGTAACCTCTGTTCATATCATAATATAATGATACTACTTACTTACAAAAAAAAGGTTAGCAATAGTCAGTTAGCAGATATAAGGAAGAATTTATCTTTTTATGAGAAGCTCAATTTGATGAAGTCGGGAAGATTTCAGTGGTTCAAGGTTGGAAGAGTGGAGAATCAGTCTCCTCATCTTCAATTTATGTAACTCAGAGAGATTTTGGGGTCCAAAAGCTTCCCATTTGGGAGGTGTGATCAAGTAATCATGTCCAAATTGAAAAAATTCTCAAAAATGGAACTACTAAGAATTTATTGCAATCTAAACGACCGGAAAGGCCTTGTTGGTCGGCTTAATTTTCAGATTAAACCTCTCAATATTAATTATCAATCCGGGAGTCGTAAATGCGAGTTGTACTGTGTATTGGCTCAGCTTATTGATCAGAGTATAAATATTTTCCTTTGTAATGATAAACTAAACACTGGAATGAAACACACATTGGCTCACAAACAAGTAATCGTGAAAATGAAACCTACTTAACCAATTTTTCTCAATGCAAATGCAATTAAACTATAATGAAATTCAAGAAAATCCTCAAACATTCTTGCACTCGTATTAAAAATCTCCTATGATAACTTAAAAACCTTAATCTAATTATTCCTCCTAAAAACTAACACTTGAAATTAATCTTGAAATAAACAAAAGACCACACATTATAAATTCACACCTTAAACTAGTTAAAACTACTTGTTAAAACAAATTCAAGATTCTAAAATAACAAAAGAAACAATCTTGACTATTGTTAAAGGACAACTACTTTACTTTATGTAAAATAATACTTAAAAAGATCTTATTGAAAACAATCTATAATAACCTTCAATTCAAATATTTTAATGAAATAAAAACAAGCTCACTCTTAAAATCATCGAAATCATGTCACTCACTAACTAAAACTAAATCACGCTTAGGTAAATCATTAATGAAAACCAAATCAGTGCTACCTACACAATCGGATCAGCAATCAAAAGCTCTTATGAAGAAATGATCTATACTAAAAAGAACAAAAATAATTCTAATTAAAAATAAATCTAATTATTAACATTAAATCAAATGAACAAATTAAATGAACATGAAATCTACAAATATTCAAACAAATTAAGTAAGGCAAACCATGACTAAACTCGAAGTATTAAAATCTATTCTAACTCTTGAATCAAACTCAAAAATTGAAAAACAAAACAATGATCTAACTAGAATTAAGAAATATTAAACACTATTTTAAAAAAACGATTTAAAACGAAAGATAATTTTACAATTTAAACAAATCCTAAAGCTATGAAGAATGAGGACTCAACTCCAGGTTGCGGTGGGTCCTTGCCACTCCCTGGAGCAAGTCTTAAATTAACTCAAAGTTTAAAAAGAAAATTACAATGCTTATATGAAAACAAAACAAATGCAGAAGCCAAAATAAATTAAATCAAAACATCTAATCAAATCTGAATCAATAAATACATTATCTGTTGCTGCATTACAATTATTGTGCTGGGCAATTCGATGCTAGATACATCTGAGCAAATCGACTTCACATTGAGAACTCTCCTTAATTGCTGAGCAGACTCAATGATTCTGCGCCCTCTCCAACTCTGAGAAATCGATTACTCCTATCTATCTTATGCGCACAATGCTCATCCATTGTAATGACTCCTTCATTCTACAACTATTACCCTGCTCTATCTATCGACTTCCTTTATTCTACAGTTTACATATCGACCTGCAGCTACTGCACATCTCTACACTTTATAGCAGTGGAGCTGCTCTTGTTTTCCCAGAACAATATGTATAAATAGAAGATTTTGTTACAATAGATTTGAGACCAGAGATTAGAAAAATCAATTTCCACAACTGCATGAATTATTTGCTGGAATAAGAATTAGATTGAGACAATATGCCTGAATTCAGGAATTCGTTCCCCTTTTCATGGGATTTTATTGTTGCTGGAATATGTGTTCTAGGATTCTGGAAGAAAATCTCTTGTTCAGGATGTGAATCATGTCCCCTTTTTGGTAGCCTACGATTCACCCTGGCAGGCATGTTCACACCTAGTCGAATGCCCAGCCTACCATTTGAACGAATCTGGAATTACTCATAGAGTGATTTTCCAAAATATGAAGTTTGTTGTCCCTTTGATAAAACTGCATGTGAGGTTGAAGTAATTACATGCAGGTTGACGGCGTTGGTGTGAATTTCTCATGGGAGGCATGCATATGTTGCATAACAGGAAAATACCACCATCTTAGCATTTATACTCATGGTTGATCTGAAACGTTTTCTAAGTTGACTCGGCGTTGGGAAAGATGGTCTCTCCCTTTTAACAGTAGATCTCAATGCTCGTCTCTGATATATTTTTGCTTATTCTATGTTTCAAGTACTAATACTCTTTATCTCCCATGATGGAGGACTGGAAGCCACAACTAGTTGAAATGCATAGACACAAAACGTATCCTACAGGTTTGATTTATTCTGAGAATGCCTAGATCATAGTTTCCTGATACCCATAATCCTGGACTGTATAATGACATCTGAGATTTCCTAGAAAGTTCTTGCTGGTATGTTGCAAATATTGTATTCGAAATCCAAAATTGTTGCCTGGAAGATCTCATCAAAGACTCTAAAGATGTATAAGTACCTGGCAAGTTTCCATAGGAATATTATCTTGGATACAACTTGTGCATTTTCACATAACTTGCATTTTCCCTATATTATTGTTAGAAGGAATTTGCCCTATTGGAAATGTTGTCATTGATGGAAAATGACAGCATATGAGATAGAGACAGACAAAAGAGAAGCAAGCAGCGCAAAGGAGACAAGGAGCATAAGAAGAACAAAGACAGGGTAGTAAAAAGAGAGGCGGAGACAGTGAATACAGAGGCAGAAAAAAAACGGTCAAGAACTGGAGGTAGAGGAAGAGATGAAATAATAGAGTAGTAGAGGCAGAGGTCGAGCAGCAGAGGTAGAGGCAGAGACATCGAATATAGTAAATTATGAATCGAAATGGTAATAAAACCGTGCGTTATAATATGTGGAAGTGCAGTACAGAAGGCGCTATAATGGTTTGCAGTGAATCGAGGTTTAAGTTACAATTTGAGATCATGGTTTATAGAGCATTCGAAAGAGGAGATTGCACATTATGCCGAGTAATTTCATTCAGTATTCATTGAGAGGTGAAGTACACAGCTGCTGTGCGTAACCAATAAAGAGAGGGTTTGATCTCTGTTTAATGAAACTGTGGGCCTTTTTGATATCTATGTATAATCAAGATTTTGGGCGAATGGAGAAGTTAGAACAGGAATAATACATTTCAGATGTATGCCTTGACGAAGCACCGAAGAGTAGAATGCCATAGGTATAGGTAGCACGAGATTGAAGGGAAAAGGTTCAAAACAGTTCGATACAATGGAACAGTGAATAGCGTGGCCAATTCATGTAATGGACCAGCGTTGTAGAGCCAAATCGAGATCATGGGGGATTGTTACATCTCAACGGAACCATGCAAGGAAAGAATAAAGAAGAGTGAAGGTGAAGAAGGTGGAACTTCAGTGGCAGAAGCGATGGAGTAAGTATAGCCATGGCACAGTAGAAAAAAATCGAAATCGAAGTTATAAAGAATGGAACGGAACCTGGAGTGGGGAGTAACCGGAACCATGAAGGAACAGTAACGACGGTCAGGAACACCCGACGGTTTTCATCACACCACTTTTGTACGGTAAGTGGTTTTCGTGAAATCAACACAATCACAGCCATCGGCTGACACGTGGCCTTAAGCGGTTTGGAGAAACCACCCTTATCGCGTGCCATCGCGCGTTAACTGTCGATTGTGGACTCCACGTGATATCGACGTACGCTGTCTGATCTAGAGGCGGGTAAATCGAACAGTAGTCGCACGTCAATTAGCACGGAAGATAACTCAAGGGATGGCGTGATAAGCGATTGGGCCCTAGTTCATCGCATGACTTCTGAGAGTTAAAATTCATATTGTTTAATCATGCGATTTCCATAGGATCAGAGGGTCGGAGCGCGAGAACAGGTGAATCATTGGATCCAAGCGGAGTTGTGTGCACGTTAAGCAAGGTACGTAATATGTTGTTGTGGGCCTAGATGCTTTGTAAATGATGCTTTGGTTTATTTGGAAGCCAGAAGTTAATAACTGCGATAAAATCAAAGGTTATATGGTTATATATATATATATATATATATTACTGTTGGGTGTTTAATATAAGCTATAAGGTTGAGTAGCATAGATATAATGCCGAGGGTTGTTGACAAAAGGGTATGATAATACTATATGAAAAGGTCTTTGCTCGTGAATAAAACTTGGATATAAAATTTGGGCACTTCATTATATTGATTCACAGTTCATAAATTCTGGGTAATTAAAACAAAGCTGAAGGTTTGTATTATGGGATGTAATGCCCATTTCATATGGTGGGACCCTCACCCAATCGCATCAGAGAAAATTCGCAGCGCAACATGTTAACAAAGAATTGTGATTGCGATGAAAGTCCGGACCTGATGGGTTTATAAACCATGACTGATATATGTTTGAGTTCCGTCATAACAGTGAATCATCGGAATCGGAGCATCGGAGCATCGGAACTCCGGAACATCGGAGAATCGTAAATCAGTAAACAGTGTTTCAGTGCATCGGCATTTGATCACAATCGGAAGTAGTCAAGGAGCGATACATCGCATCGGGAAATTCGGCGAGTGGGCCTGTAAGGGCATTTCATGTACTAAATGATTCATTATTGTTATATTTCCAAGAGGTATCGGAACTAAATAACACAGCAGTTTATATGATTAAAAATAACTCTTATCATGCCGAGAGTTAAATTGTGATATATGAAAAGCGCAGTTACATATGTATGGCAGTTACACCATGACAATAAGCAGGAAATCAATCAAAGCCGAAAGGGACAAACATAGTCACAAAAAATACAAACACAGTTACAGAAAAGACAAGCACAGTGAACTAAGAGGCTGAATGAGTGGGCTGGAGTTTTTAATTGTAATTGAATGTAAATGTTTTAATTGATTTATATTGTTGTGATGCATTGGCAAGTCTCCGGAGGAAAACAAATCTCCCACTGTAATATTGAAATTAATGCATGTTGTTATATTTTTCTGAATGAGCGAGTGAAAGAAATGAGAAGGCAGAAAGCAAAGAGGCATGGTTGTCCATTCCAAATTCATTGAGGAATGCTAACAGTCACAAGAAAATCTTTATAAATAATATCATCTTGATATGCAAAGAGAGTTTAGAGAGAGTAAAGATAGAGAATGCAGAGTATAGAAGATTGAGGCAAAGAAGATAAGGAAGAGAGGAGCATAGAGAGATGCTACAGAATAGAGCTGATATCTGAGGTAAATCAGCAAACATTTATTTAGATAAATTGAGGAAGTTAGAGCTTCCCTATCAAGTTGAAGCTTGATAGCAGTCAGTTGTAGCTGACTGAGGTTGGAGCCTCCTGTAGGTTGGTGCCTGCAGAAAAACAGTGGTGAGAGGGATTTGGAGCTTGCCTTTGCATCACAACCATAATAAGATGTGGTTTTCTCCCTTTATGGGTTTCCACTTACATCTGTTGTCTCTATGTGTGTTTCTTACATGTTGATATGATCCACTCAATCTGTTTATTTTCTTTCTGCTCTCACAATAAGGTTGATGTCACATTAATTTAATACTTGCTGCAACATTGTAAGACTGTTCACATATTAAGTTGTAAATAATTTTGATGAAAATTTAAAAAGCCAATGCATGTGTTAAACTGATTCACCCCCCCCCTCTCAGTTTAACCAAAGATTCAACATGCCCTACTAGTAAATCGATTTCAACATTGTCTCTGGACATGAGTATGTTGTTTCCCACTTCCAACAAGCAGCTTGTAGCCTTTCAATCTTGATTCTAGTCATATCCACAAACTATCTGGAAATCAAGGCTTTGAATAACAATCCCTGTAGACTTTCATTCATTCTAGAACATACACAACTTCAATTGCATTCACACAAGCTACAAAATCAATGGTATAATGTTTACAGCTTGTACTATGTTTTTGCATGCTCTTTGCAAAGAATATCCTGAGTGCGCCTTTGATTTTTCTTTGGATAAACAAACAAATGATACCAGAAATTGTGGCTCTTGTTCTTCATGTGAATGACAACTCCAACTTCCCTTTCAATTAATGCAACAAGTTACATTCCAACCAACAATTGGTGCATCCTAATTCCTTTATTCTTCCAAGAAGACAATAACAAGACGAGTTGTTTTCATTTTCTGCATACAACTCCAAATTAAAAATTTGAATCATCAATCAATGTGCTTGATGAACGGATCTAAAGGTGTTGGGTGAAATTGGGCACAAAAACTGACATTTACCCTGGTGTTCTCTTCTATAAACCCAACTGATGCTAGAATGATGCATGATCTTCGTTCTTATGAAAATATCAAAATGACATTCAGGCATTTGGAACCATAACATCCCTTTAACACATATGAACTCTATCTCTCAAATGCCTTTTGAAATTTGCTCTTGCAGAAGGATATTAATCTGTCTCCATTTTGTAGGCCAGAAACCTACCCAAACATAACCAGAGTCGCAATATTCATAGAGACCCAATACGTTCACGTTCAGAAGTGATCCTTAATGTAATATTCCCCTGACAATAACTCCTTCTCGAAGCTGAATTTCACCAAACGATTTTTGGGTTAGAGGAAACACGATGCTCTGAACACAACCCACGTCTCGGAATTTAGATATTTTGTTCCATTTGGTTGCAAATTGGATATTTTCACCTACATAAATTCAACTACCCAGCTTCTAATTTTGTGCATTTTGTGAACTTGCACTCGAATGCATTCCTACACCGAACCTTCCTGCAACCAAGAAGTAATTTATTAAAAACACTCATTAATTAACTAAAAACAAGAATTTATAATTTAATAGCTATTGTTTCTAAATTCCTCTAATTAACAACATAAAGGATTAATAATGATTAAAAACACCAGGTACAAGCATGTAATGATGTGATAAATATCGTGAAAATTTCGGCAAAAGTGCGGCTCAACAGACCTTGTCACTGTGATTTTGGCGTCGTGAACGGGACTCAAATCTGACGTCGTATGTGAAAGTTATGAAGGTTTGAAGTCTCCAGTAAACTCTAAAAACTAGTTGACCAAAGTTGACTTTTTTACTTTGGAAAAATTAAAAGAAGAATATTCCAAAGAATATTCCTCAAAATATTCCCCAGAATATTCCCTAGAATATTCCACGAGGGTGAATGGGAATTTGACAAGTGGCTTCTCCTTATTTGATGTTGGTTTGACTGCGCAAATTTGAGCCAATCATGGGCTACCACGTGGTAGGCCCGGAGGCCACCATGTGGCCCTAGGCCGCAGTTAAAAGGAATATGAAAAATTTTGTTGCACTCCGCCAGATTCAGACACGAGTCTAGTCCCTGCAAGCACAAGCACCCAATCAACCCGTCTATACATTAGTACCTAACATATTAATGAGCACGTTCATTGTTAAGGTTTGCAATAGTTTGAGGCAGAAAAAAAAGGGGCTAGCCTGGATTTCATACAACCAAACGCTGGAAACCGTGGGGCTAGTGGCGACGGAAATTTTTATTCGGTGGTTAAAAAACATAATGTGACCACTTCTTAAAATAAATGCCGCAGTTAGTAATGTGGGTTAAGCGACGGTTAGTGCGAGGGTGGTCACATGTCACCCCGCCTAACATTTAATTTGACAATAACTATCTCCACCCATTTTGGAGCACCTCCTCTATTTTCGGCCAGTTTTCCAAAATTAGCGCTCCTATCTGCAGTTTCTCCACATTTGGTGGAGTTTGTTTAGGGAATATTGGGCAAAATTGGTTTTGGCTATATCTCCCTCAATATTGAACCAATTTGGACGAAATTTTAGTCAATTTTGGGTTTCTTGAGCATTATGGAGTGTTTGGGATAGGTTGCAGAGTGAACAGAGGTGTTATTCAACCATTTTTTCTTCAGGAAAGAGGAAAGGGCCACGAGGGCCATCAGGAAGATGGAGCTATATTGGGTTGTACTTCACTGTTTGAGGTGAAACAAACCATTTTTAGCTTATTTTTGTCTTCTAAAGTCAAATTCACAGCTGGTTTTGCCTGTTTAGGTATATATTTCACTATATAACCATTTTGAGCAACTCAATAGAGCAAGGACATGCCCATTGGGAGCCTTGGACCCGGCAGATGTAGCCCAGGAGGGGTGAACTACCTCATCAATTTGTTGTGTTATGTTATGGTGAATTTTCTCTTGTTGTGTACTTCTGATATAATATGTTAAATAGTAAACTTAATTAACATTTCTCACACAAAAACTCAGAAACAATTACCAAAAACATTTGTTTAACTTGTAATACAAGGAAAACACTTTGCACACTAAATTAAATGGAAATGGATACTTTGCATAGAATTACAAATAGTTCCATTTTCAGATCAGTAGGAGAGGTTGTCAATTCTTTAGTGTTTATAGGCTCAAACCTATTTGCTTTCCCACCCTTCCTTCATTGTTCTCTAGGCCTTTGACTTTCCTCACCACTATCAACACTGCCTTCCCTAGGCATTCTATCCTTCACCCTTGCCTTAAGATTCAAAAAACTTGACACTACTTGTGGAACGATGTGAATATGGTGAGTGAGATGGCGAGGTTTCAATAGTGTCAAGGCTTAGCAGTTTGGAGGTCAGGTGTGAAAATGGATGGGAGCCTTACAATAAAAAATGCTTGCAAAGATGGGGACCTCACCTTTCTTCCTCTAAGGTTTTTTTCAAAATCTCTTTAAGTTCACCCTTCACATTTCTATGTATTTCATCTTTAGACAGTATGAAAAGGATAGGGAAAAACAAAATACCTTAAAAATATTTTCACAACTGAAACAACAGGTTTAGAAATGCATTATGGAAAAGTCGGGTGCCTTCTGCACGAGTAGTCGAGCAACCTCTGCACGCATGTTCCGGCAGCACTTGAATGTGCAGGAGCGCAACAGGTCACCTCTGCACGCAAGGTCAGTTAGCTCCTGAACACATAGGATCATAGTAGGTAACCTCTGCACGACCTGTCGGGTGCCTCATGGGAAAGCATTGAACGCACAAGAGCGCAACACACATTGCACACCGCCATTAATTTCTGCACGGGCTAGTCGGGTCCCTTCCGGGCAAGCGCTGAATGCGTATGAGCGCAGCGCAAGAAATGTGTGAACCAACAGTCGGGCACCTCTGCACGGAGTGTCAGGTGGGCTATTGTGTAGGCCTAAACGGGTCCATGCGCAACAGTTCTGGTAGGGCTGGTTGGGAAGTCGTGCACGCGATAGACGTGTAGTGCGCCGCTACAGGAGCATAGCACCGTGTAGAAAACTACACTGGGAGAGACGACAGGAACGTAGCATGATTGAACAGGCGCGTAGCACAGGCTTCCTGCCTGAAAATATGCTAGAACAACATTGAGTTCTTATGCCTGAAGCTTTTTCTCTCTTACTGGCATATGACAAGTAATTTTGAATGATGACCATAGGCTTTTTATATCCTTTGGAAAGAATAATTAAACCAAAACCATATTTTCTAATGTTTGTTTCCTTTCTTTCTTTTTCACTGACTTTTTGGTCTTTTTTGTCCTGTAGGTGACAGAGCTCTAAGAAATATGGTTTTGCCTTTGTTGGAGAATCTTGATGTTTCCTTTGGATTGGAAAACTTTTTAACAAGCTTAAACTTTGCCTCTTACCCTCATTTTGGAAACAAGAACCAGTTCTTGAAAAGCAAAGGTCATTTTGACAAATTTTTGTGGAAAAAAGGCATACAGTGACATCAGTGCTCTTTTTTGAAGGTTTTCTCCACTCTGTCTTTTTCATGAATTTCAACACTTTTAAATAGTAAACTTGTGATTATTTTGGCACTTTTACCTTGGAATCTTCAGTCCTGCATCTTTTATGCCTTTGATTTCTTGGTGGATGAGACTGAAGAGAAGAATTTTGACCTCCTTTCCATGACATTCTGTCATGTTTACTTGACGGTGAAAACCTTAGAATTTTATATCAACAGCTCCTTTAGTCTTTATATGTGCCATCATCATGAGATACATCAGGTTTGTTTGATCTTATAAATCTTTCTGTAGGTAGCCATCTTTGACAGTCCTGCAGAAGTGTCACTCATGGCTAACTATCTTTTGCATAATATAGTTTTGATAAGGAAACCCTTGTTGGGGGCTTCTCTGATTTGTTTTAAACCAACTACATGTTTGCTCCTTTAACTTGATTTCATCTTTCTCATTACCTAAAAAAAATTCTTATTAAACAGAAAGGACAACCCTAACACCTATAAACTCTAGTGACCTAGTGGAAGGGGTTTTTGACTCTTCGATGGACTGAAGTTTTCACTTGGGGCTTTTTTAGGAAAGAGGAGGGAATTGAGTTCTTTTTGACAATTTAGATCATTTTGAAGATTGAAAAACCACTAAAATTGATCTACCTAAGGAGTTTTCAGAGGAAAATTTGGGTTTTTGAAGGCTTTGAGGCATTAGGTCAGCATGGTGAAAAGTAGGCAGAGGAAAATTGGAGTGTCCAAACCATAAGTATAGAAAATGGGATGGGGATGAGTGACTTAGGCTTTATGAGGGACTCTTCAAGAGTGGTAGGCTGACCAAGGCATGGTAGAGTAGTAGAAGAGTGAAAAATATATCCTAAGGATAATGAAGGCAGTGAGATTTCTAGAACTCACAATATCCATGAATTTTGTTTCTAGAAATCTAGGTCAAGTATTCAGTCATCTAAACAAGTAAAAATTATTGATGACTAACAATTTCCTACGGAATTAGAAGTAAATTCTAAACAGAGTCTGATGAATAATTTGTCTTACTATGTTTTTCTTAGAATAATGGTTGTGTCATGAGGGTAGAATTATCTATAATTAGAGAAGCACAATAGCATGTTTTTTTAGTTATGCAACAATGAACATTAGTAGTTGAAAAGCTTTACCCATGACCAAGAAAGAATAACAGTAAACAAGTGACTATGTGAAATGAATAATAAGTTGAAAAGTATCATGTTATAAATAAAATGAAATGTGTAGAACCGTGCTTCAATTTCTTAATTATCTTGATTGGTGAAAAATATGAAGTATTAATCAAGTCAATAATAACTCAAAAATTAATTTCATACCATAAAACAAAGCCATTGTAATATAAGATAATTATATCAAATGATAAAAGTAATCTTATCAAATATGCATGGAAATATGCATCCAGGTTAGGCCTGGCAAGCCAAGAAAGACTCGGCTTCCCAGACACAGTCCTAGAAAAGAGGAGGAATGCTAGTTAAAGTAACCAAACTCTCAAATTACTTGAAAACATAATAGTTGGTAGTTCATTAGTAAAGACCGCTTGGAAAATCATTGAAATGAAATAACAAAGAGTCCATAGACACATAAGTGAAATGAATTTAAGTTACATACAACTGTGGTTACAGTTCGGTGAATTTAAAAAACTGAATTAAATATCATTGCAGGAGAAAATAGAACCCATATTTTCGTAAAAAAAATAGTGGCTACAATTATTTAACTTAGAAAATGAAAAACATAAAACCCAATTCATCATTTACTGATCAGTGTAAATAAATTTAAACAACATTGAGAACATGAGTGTTAATGAGTTGGAAATTCATTGAGTTTAATCACTAAACAAGGGTTCAAAACCCCACAATAGTAATTTTTACCAAATGCAATGCAAAACTGAAACCATGGTCCTTTTGATTGTGGCAGGGGTGTTAGACTACTAAACATTATCTAACACTTATAACTGAAAAGTAAACTACAAACCCTGATGATGAGCTTCATCATTAGACATATTTGGAGAGGTTAATGGTTACCTTTTTTCCTTCTTAAATATATTTTTCTTGCATTTTTATTGTTATTTGGTTTTATGATGCTAGTATAGGTGGTGATTAAGGATAACATACTTTGAGTGCCTAATATGAGGTTTAGTAAGAAAATCATGAGTAATTGGCATTATTTCTGAAGATTTTATCATAAATAATTGAAGGAGACAACAAGGAGAAATTATAGGAGGGTTCTCCCCTCTCTTTAACTCTCAAAGGCAGCTAAAGGATCCTCAAGAGATCCCCTCCAGCGATTCGAATTCCAAAGGAAACCAAGTGCACTCAATCTATGGTTTACTTGGAGTCAAAGTGGACTCAATCACTATTTTATAGGGAGTTGTTGATAGCTACCCTGTAGAATAAATAGAACAAATCTAGAGCTAGGAAGGATTCGATTCTATTGAGAACTTTGCTGCAAGCTATTGAGCTTTTGATTATTGTACTCAGTGATTAAACTTTGAGAAATGTACGAGACTATTCTTTCATGAAATGAAGAGACTGATTTCATTTTAATGATTCAAGTTTCAAAGAGCTAGTCCTGTGGGTTAGGGCCCAATCCATGTGCATCAACATCTATGTTGTACTTGTTATTTTCTTTCTTCCATTCAGTTAGTTCTTCTTCTGATAGTTTCATCGCTACTTAGTTTTTTCTTTCAGTGTGTTTTTGTAGGTTTCACTTTCTTATGAGTAATAGAATAGAGGAGAAAAATATAAAAGCTGTGGATCAAGACCTCCCTTCTCATCTCTACCAATAGAGCTCGAGGAGCGTGAACCTTCCCACATACCCAAAATTTGATTTATGTTCACTGTTTCTGAGATTAGAGTAGAGTTGCATTACAATTTTTAGCCTTCCTTTTGTACTATATTTTCATGCATTTTTCTGTTTATTTGTGCATAATTTAGAAGGGTTGATTGCAATAATTAGTGTTAAAGCCCCAGAGTAGATCTATGGTGCCTTCTTGCTTCATTTTCCATCTTAGTCTTCACAACTTGAGCACTGCTGTTACGCCCTCCATTTCCTCCTTTTTCCGCTTATTCTAACTGTTGCACCCACCTTTTATCCCTAAAAACACTTAAAATATTTAGCCCACCTTATTCCTTTGCTTTCATTAGTCACGGCCACTGCACCCTTTTTAATGCAAAACGCTTGAAAAAACATCAAATTTGGACCTCCACCCTTGCTCCTCGAAACTCCCACTACGGTATCGCATTTCAAACTTCGCACTGTCCTCCTGACTGCACTACCGCTCCTCCGCCAACCCTGCAATATTGTGATATTGTGATATTGCATATCGCATATCACATAGTTCATATAACCCTTCTGCCTTGCCTCTACCGAATATAACAAGAATATTCGAAAACCTTTGGAAACTGACCTTTTCCATTCTTCCTTTAAAGAATTGCCGCAAATCGCAAATCGTATTTTCAATTGGTTTTCATTAATACTTTCCGCTTCCAAACCCCGATTATGATATTACTGTAGTGTCACCCATCACATCTCTTATTTTTCAAATTCGACATTATCGCATTTCACACTTTGCATTTCGCTCCTACTTCATTAACACTTACTACTCCCAACCGCCGATTGTGACATTACTATAGAACTCTATCACATCATCCCTATCACAAACCACATTTTGCAGTTTCTATCCCCATCGCATATCACATTTCGCTCCTGCTTCGTTAAAACTTAGTGCTTCCAACCTTCGATTGCAACATTACTATAGCACTCTACCACGTCATTCCTATCATAAATCTCATTTCATAGTTTTTATTCCCATTGCATATCGCATTTTTCTCTCGCTCCCAAATACCACTTCTGCTACTCCTCCAGCTTCGTGATATTGTGATATTGCGATATCGCATATCACATATCGCATTGCCACCCCCCTCTTGCAACTCCGCCATCACACTTTTAAAATCCTCCCTCTCCAAATAATTTTTGCGATATTAAAAGTTTAATAAAGTAAAAAACCCCTTTTTCACTCCCCTAACCCTTGTTTCATGTGGTTAAGCCCTCCATTAGGACCTGTACCCCTTTCTTCTCCAAACTGTAAGAAACAACTCTTCAAATTAGAATTAGGTCATGAATAACTGCATAGATAAGAGCATGACAGATAGAGAAAGGTGTGTTTAGCTGATTGGCCAAGTTAAGTCCAATTTAAATTAGTTTCCCTTCTGCCATTTCCTTTTTGAAAATTAAATTAGATTCATTTCTGTCATTTCTTTTTTGAAATTTAATTTAGTTTCCCTTCTACCATTTCCTTCCAGCAATTTAATTTCCAGTTCTTATCATAGTTTAATAAATAGCACCCTTTCGTAAAGCAGAAGAGGATGTCATGAC
This sequence comes from Pinus albicaulis, assembly GCA_034641835.2. Classification (NCBI taxonomy): domain Eukaryota; kingdom Viridiplantae; phylum Streptophyta; class Pinopsida; order Pinales; family Pinaceae; genus Pinus; species Pinus albicaulis. The sequence goes on from CM076583.1 coordinate 35,820,420, forward strand.
AAAAATGCATCTGCTATGTATATAACACTATTACCTCCAATTTTGTATGAACCCCAGGTTGATAATTAAACTAGGGCAACCCCTGGGAGTTTCGGCACTCTTGGTGCAATACTAGGGCTCACCACTTTTACCCCCTACTGAATGGTTGCTCATCCTCTTAGCAACTAATCCTCCTCCTACATTTTTCAAGGCTTTGATAGCCCCCCTGACTTCCTGAGAAAGAAGTGTGGGAGCCCCCTGAGGGGGGTAAAACCCATTACTCTTTTCTGCATTCTCCCATTCTCTATCTTGTGCATCTATGTCCCTTTCATCATTTAGCCCCAGCAACAAAGGTGGACTAAGCTTGATACTAAGCCACTGGATCTTCTTGGCCTGCATGGCCCTCTTGTATAATGGCGCCATTTTCAATGGACCCCTCAAAGATATGGCCATAATTCTATCGTCTTCTTCTCCTTCTTTTCTAAGGCTAGGAGTAGAATTATGCCTTGTTTGGATTGCTATAAAATACTCCCTTTGTCCATTCCTACTATGTTTGATATACTGTATACTTCCGAAGCTAGCCCAATTACTGGTAATGTTGTTCTACTACTGCTGCTGCACTCTATTCAAATACGCAACCCAAACTTGATACTATTGTTTTGTGGGCTCCCTTTGGTCTCTTTCCCTCGAAAATTCTCAATTCACTTGTTTGGATGAGACAAGATCTCTTTTTATTAGACTACACAGCTAATTTTGGAGCGCTTATACAACTTGGGCTCAGCTCCAATTTCTGTTAGAGATTTTTGTTTCCTTCTCTCTGTTAATTCATGATGGACTGTGTGTTTCTTCCTCTCATTCTTCTCTACACCAATTGAATTTTTTTTCATGCCCAGATGGCATGAACTTGCAGTTCTCCCCAGTCATACTTCATGATGGTGGCCAAGCTAACTGGCCACCTTTTTGGCTTCTAAATTCCAAATCCTTGCATTTAGTTATTTCTGTCTATTATGAATGCACAATGATGGGTGAAAGGATATACCCAAGCTTACCCATTATTTTCAAGGTGTTTGCAGAAGCTAGGTTGAGGAGACAAGCTTTTTAGATGTTGTGTGCTTCACTACTTTCTTGTTTTCTGAGTGAGAAACTTGTTGAATGAGCAGGTCTCTCAGTGAGCTACTGATTTTTTCTTATTGTTTCTTCCTATTGATCAGGAATGGAGGAATATGATGTATGGAGGTGATGGAAAGAGTTATGGAAATGAATGGATGTTAGTCATCAGTATTTTTTACTTGTTAGTGATGACTAGTTTAACAGCCTAGTTTTCCAGCAGTTGATCTTAAAAATTTGTCAAATTTGCCAGCCGGGAAAACACCCTTAAAAATTTTTGCTCTCCTTACTTTTCAGTTCGTCCATGACAAGTTGAAATCCCATTATCCAATCCTACCTAACCCCAGCCATACTAAGTCTGCCTGTCAGCTCTAAAAGGACAATCCAAGTCTGTTTCAAAAACCTCCCCTAAGTTAGGAAGTGGTGCTTTAAGGCATTTTACCCTTGGCAACCATCAAAGGGCCAAAAACCTCCATCCGCTACAGACCAATCATAACAGACCTCCCACTCTGCTAATGAAATTATTCACAGCTCTAATTCGCGCCACTTACACACCCCTAAGTCTCAACACTGCATAGACCACAGTCTCAAGCTGATGATTAGGTGTTTTACACTGTTTATGGATTTTACAAGCACAGGAAACATGTCATCATCTCAGAAGAAAATTCTTGACTCCACATTAGAAGAACAGCTTCTTCTCAAATGTGAACATAAGCCTGAGATATATCTGCAGGACAAGGAGTTTCTCATCAAGACCTTGCAGCTTCATTCAGCATGAAAACACAGTAGAAGAAAGACAACACTGTCCAACAAACTTCTAATTTGTCATGGCCAAGAACCTCCTTCATCTATAAGCAGAGGGTTAAGGCGCCTCCTTCATCTACAAGTAGAGGGCGATGGCCAATGTTGACTTGAAAAATTGCAAACTGACTGTAAGCACAGGTTTGTTTTTTACTAGACAGTGAAACAGTGACTCAAGGTTTCTAAGGGAAAGTGATGATCAAAAACAGGGCTAAGATCAGAAATTTTCAAATCAAGAGAAATCAGAATTTTTGGGTCTTATGTCCAAAGAAAGAAGATCAATTGAAGTTTCAGGCATCATCACCATGGCGCAACAAGAAGAGACTCCATTGATCAAAGCTATTGTAACAAAACATCTCTGCAGGGGTGCTAGTATGAATGGCTCAAATGAGTGCTGAGTAAGCAGACACTTCAGTGAAAAAGACCTCTGTGTACTCCTATATTCATGTTGGGTTGTGGAATATAGTCTATGGTTTCTAGATATAAATAGAGGAAAAAGATGCAATTAGTATACAGCCACAGACATAAGCCATCTTGATATCATTCAAAGCACCAGTGCAAGTCTAGGTGTTGCGATCCACACTCCACCACAAAGACAAGTGCATTCTTCAGATGTAGCAGGGTTGGTGATTTCTGAAACAATATGGCTTGTTTTTCTAGCTGTTAGGGCTCCATTAGGAAGAAAATGGCTAATAAGGGCCTTGGTGTCTGTGAGTAACTCTAGCTGCTTTTTCACACCTCATATGTTTGTCTCCTCAACACAAAGATATAGACAGGTACCTTTTCGAATATGCTTATAACAGCTGACACAGAAAATCTGGCTTATCTCCTCAAAGAGACATTACAATTGAAACTATTGTTCATAATAGGCAAAAGAGATGCTTTCACATACTATCAGTTTTTGGGAAGCTTGAGACAAGTACAGGTCTTCATTATTCAATGGACAGAGACATCATAGTGATATGTTTTGAGCAGAGAAAAGTATTGGAAAAAGTGCCCTTATTAATCAAAGGACCATGGCAAAATCCGAAAAAAATGCAGCAACATTTTTGACACCTACAGCTGGAAAAAAGTTGATGAAGCACTTGGAAACAGAAATTGTCAAAAACAAGTTAAAAGGATAAGCCTTCTCATTTCAAAAAGACAAAGCAGTGTCAAATACTTTTCTTCATATCTTGAGTAGATTTTCTGTTTTAAAATGATCACCAATAGTTTTAAACAAGTGGCAGGGGATGGTATACAGTTCATTAGGTTATTTACTAAAACTGGAGCTTCTATGCTAAATAATCACCAAAGAAGACAATGTTAGCAAAAGTCACCTTTTCAATCTATATGCATGAGTGAAAACAATTTAACATTTCCAAAACAGGTTTGTTGGTTATAAAGGGTTGGTTCATATTGAGACTGTTTAAAAGCACAAGAACCCCACTGCCAACATCATTTCGAAATCCAAGTTTCACAAGCGCACCAAAAGTATTACCGAAGAAGGCAAAAAACTTTGAAAGCCCTTGCAAAGACCATACAAAAGGTTTGATTTCATTTTGCATTTCAAGTAATGAAGTAACCGTTGGGGTTTCGCCTTTTCAAAGGAATGAATCAAAGTGGTAAGCTCATTCTCGAGTTCTCCAAGCAGAATCGAGCCTCCCTCTACAGTCTCCAAGCATTGAACAAGTTTTTCAAAGTCAATTTGCAGATTTTCCAGGCTTTTTCACCACGCGGCACTCCTGTAGGAGTGCGCGGCGCTCTTGGGAAGGGTTTTTGAACTGTGCCACAAAGGTGCGTGGCACTCCTGTAGCCGTGCGCGACGCTCCTATAGTGGCGGGTCACGGGCGCCTGACACCGATTCAACATGCCACCCGACGTGTTTTCTTGCGCGGTGTTCTTCTTCATAAAGGTGCCGCGCATGCCTCCGGCCTCCAAAACGCTTCCAAACTCCCTCCAAGGTGACCTCAACTCACGAAACAGGTTTTGCATCATATTTTGAGGTATTTTGCGTAGCTCACCCTCGATTTCACGTTGTTGGATAATGCTTGGAGGCCAAAGAAATCAGCTTTGAAATAGTTATTGTTAAGGGACTGTGTTAAAAGTGGAATAGGGCGTTTTATTTCAAAACAGGCTTATTTTTTTTTTGATTGCTGGAAGACTTGGGTACAAGCTGTCTTTTACTACCACAGAAGTATTTCAAACTATGCCAACTCTGCCCTTTAACCACAAGAAAACTTGGACTGTGTTTTGCCCCTTTGCTTGACTGAGTCTATATTGTCATTTCATATTGGTGGACTGCATGTGAGGTTTAAGGTTTCGATCAAGGGGAGCTTCTCGACATTGACCTACTAAAAATTTTGGTATCACAGTACAGAAACATCTTTAAACTCTGTCACCATCTATGTAAACAATGTTTTTGCTGGGTAAACATCTGTTGTTCAAAACTGTGCTAAAGTGTTGTATATGCTGATGAACTGCTAACAAGGAAAGGGGTCTTGAAACTAAAAACTGTGTTTTCACCTTGCCTCTTCAAAGGACAAGAGTATCTCATATCCTCAAAACATCGAAGGGCGGGTTACCCCTACCAACCACAGAAAAAGACAGTTTTTCACTATGTATACTTTTGATTGCCTTTTTGTTCTTCAAGCTCACTGTTAAGCTGATATCCAGATAGTTGCAAAGACATTTTTCTAAAGGTACAGGGGTTCTACATTGATAAGGTGCCTTGATTGTTTGAAAGGATTAAACTCCTACAGCCTTTGTTGAAACTTCTGGAGCATTTTTAAACTCTGCCACCTTTGTTCCATAAACTGTGAAATTGACTGTATGCCTACACTAAAGGTTGACTGTATATGGTGTGAGTTTTGTTGAGTAATTGGCATACTAGGCAAGGGCAAGATTGTGAAGATTGAGAAGTTCACCATTGGTCAAAAATACAAATTAAGTTGTTGAGCTCCAAACATCACAGAGCAAAGGTGATTTTGTCACTATACACTGCAATTTCACTTAACAACCTGTCTTCATTTCACTATGTTTTTTCTTAATTAAAAGGTCTACTAGCTAAGATACATATCCAAGGTGGGAAGGCCACTTTTTAAAGGAGCAGGGGTTTTTTAGTGTGAGGGAACATTGTGCAATCATCCAAAGACATTGTTTTCTATCAAAACAGTGAATTGACAGAGTTTAGCTTAAAGAAGGCAGTTTAAAGGCAGTGAGGCTGCTTGGTGCTTCAATAGCATATTTAGCCTAAAATGCCGCCCAGGCAAGACAACAGAAGTGGTTTACATATGAGATATGAGCCAATCTCTACAGAGGAGGTCAATGCACATCCATCCATCCTCTTCAATTTTCATGAGGTAGGTTGTTTAGATTTCTGCCAGAAAGTATAGGAGGTCAAAAGTTTCTCGCCCTTGACACACCTATGCGCCCTAAGGTTCCAAAGCAAACATTTCCAGGTAGCAGACCTTGATTTAAAGTTTTCCCCGAGGTCAGTATCTAAAGCCACCAAAATCCCATATCTTGGCGAGAAATGGTTCAAGCAGGCCCATCTAGACTTGGATGACTACAAGCCTTTCATCAAGCCCGAGCACAGAGATACATGCACTGCTATTTTTCCTTTCTCTTATCTTCTTGCTAGCTATGCTTTTCTAATGAAGGTCATAATGAGGTATTTTACTTGTGAAGGGAGATTTACTCGAGTTTATGCCTACCGTGTCTGACTATTGATGCATTTCACTAGAACTAGGCAGCTAAATCTCCCTTACTTTTTGTGCAAGAGCATCGAGAAAATGGCATCTTTAGTCCAGAAGAAGACCCCATCTCTGCAAATAGATTCCTTTTTCCATCATTCTCTGATCAAAATCATCATTCTTCATCAGCTGGAGAAGAAAGGGGTTTCTTGGGATGTTTTTATCAGTCACCCGGATTTCTCCACTGTTCCTCCGGTCCATATATCTCCCACCCCACCTATTCATCGCCCTGTACCTTTGTCCAGCAGGCCTACTCCTAGAAGGCTCAAGATCACCACAGAACAGTCAGGACAGCATGAAGAATAAGGGCATGAACAGATAGACAAAGAAGAGGACAAACATGAAGAAACTAATGGAAGCCAGCAGCATGATTTTGATGGTCAGGGGCAGCAGGTTGAACCACAAATTGAACAAGGGGTTGAGGTAAGACAACAGCTCAATTTTGGTGAACAGAGGCAGCAGTTTGAACAGCATGAAGAAGGTAAGCAACATCAGTCCTCTCATGACACATTACAGCCTCCTCATGTTGCACAACAGTTTCAAGAGGAAGGGATTTTTCCGGAAGGTGACAAACAAAGTGACAAGGGCAAGGCCATCATGCTTTCCTCTCCCAAGAAGATTAAGCCCAGGACAGCAAAGAAGAAAATGCTCAAGGTGGTTACTCCAAAAGTAACGAGACCTATCCGGAGCAAAATAAAATCGCCCAAGAAACCTCTCACTAGCATGCCAAGAAGGAAGAGTGCAAGTTTAGCCTTCAAAGGCAAAGTGAAAGGCAAGATAGGAGAAAGTCAAGAACATGGAGGTGCATTGGCTATCATTCCAATCCAAAGTGATGACAGCGATAATGAAGCCCGCATTCTGGAAAACCTTCTAATCCATCGAGAGGGCCAAATTGAAGCATTGGAGAAGGACCTTCATCGGGCAAAGAACTTCAATCATTTCTTGGAGATCCAAAATAGGCAGATGAGTGTTCACATGGCAGTTTATGAAACATGGGCAATTAAATACAAGAATGAGGCTGGCAAGGCACAAGAAAAAATAGAGGAGCTTGTAGGTGATTTTGATGAGGGTGAAGAAGAAGACCAGCCTAGGCGGAAGAGGCCTAGAACCATAGGGCTTAAAAGAGCCCTGGAAAAGCAAAAGGAAGAAGAACAAGCCCATCTTCAATCCTTTCCCCTCACTGCACTACTTGAGCAAGAAATTGAAAGCAATAAGGAGGCATGGCTAGAAAGAGCCAATAAACATTTGGAGATGAAGCTTGAGAAGGCAAACAGAGACTTGGAGCTGCAAAGGAAGATGACACAACACTATCAAAAGCTAAATCAGTTTGCCCAGCGCAAGCTAAAGGCCACTCAAGAGAAACTGAAGGAAGCAAAGGGGAAGTGCCCTGCACGGAAAAATAAGAAGGGCACATCAGCACTCGACATTTTGGCTTCAGTTTCGGAGCATGTTTCCAAGGACCCTTGAGGGTCATGCACACCAATTTTGGGCCCATTTTGACAACTTTTGGTTTTTTGGCATTTTTGAGTTTTTGATCAAAAACTCATAAATTCGCCATTTCATTTTGAGGATTCATCAAAGGAGGAGAATGGTATCATTGGATGCCATAATTTCATGAGCATGCCCTCAGCGATTTTCAGAACATTTGGAGATCATTTTCCCCCTCAAAACGGCGAAAAAGGCTCTCTTTTTGCACACTCTGCCCGGTCTATCAGCAGACTGTAATTTTCTGGCTTTTTACACACAGGTGCAGATTTGGAGGACTTTTGGGCATTAGATTGGGGAAATTTCAGTTGCGCCGGAAATTAGACACTTAGAGCTTTCCAACGAGCTATCATGAGCCTCGTTTCGACACCGGGAAGGCTGCCAAATGTTTCTGGCAAGTCAGGGGACCTTTTGCTGATGAAAATTTGAAGTATTTTTGTAATTTTTGAACCTCTAAAATCTGCTTTTTCCAAATGTGCGTTTAGCTATTTTTGCACTTGGAAAATAATGCAAAGTCAATTTAATTCCCTTTTTTAGCATTTTTTAGATATTTTATGGGATATTTTGTGCCTTGGGCTTTGCAAAGCCTCAAGGACAAGTTTAGATATTTTGATTAGGCCAATGAGGATGCAAGTTGAACCTTGAGGTTTTCCTCACTTGAGCCTATTTATTCCACAAGCTCTCATTTGTAAACAAGGCTAAACTTGAGAAGAGAAGCAATATATTGGTCATATGAGCTTTGAAGGAAATACTTGTGTTATGCTTTTGGATTGACTCTTGGATGTTCTTGGATGAATGAAGAAGGATTGTTGATGGATTCCATGACTTGGTAGAATGGTATAGTGTCTCTTGCTTTGTTGTTGTCTTCTAGTTCTCATTCATGATACATGTTTCTTGCTTGCTATATATCAGTAGAGAATACATTTGAGATATGCCCATGGAGGCACCTCAAATTTCCTGAATCTTCATAGCCTTTCATGTTTTCTTCCTCCTTAGTCACATTAAAGAATTCTTAACTGCTCTTTAATAACTTGAGGACATTGTTGATAGTTTCATTCATAGTTCTAGGCATGTTAAGTAGGATGTATTAATGTGCCCTGCTTACTTATGGCTTTCCATAGTTCCATCCATGAAACTATCTCTTTGACTGATTAGATTATCATCTTGTTGAACCAAGGAGGCCTAGTCTCGATCTAGCCCTTTGTCTAAAACTATGCGAATCTTGTTGTTCAAATTGCCCAATGACTTGAAGTACTGTGTTTAGGCATTCCAGCATAGTAAGTTAAGTTGTTTGTCTTCCTTAAGTGTTTTCCCCAAAGTCTGATAGCCATTTCCCAAAGTTAGAGGGTCTTATACTTCTATGCATGGCTTGAATGTTTATTTCTATGTATTGATTAGCTTGTAGTTACATTTTTCATGATTAATGGTTTTCCCTACCATGTTTATGTTATCTATTAAACTAGTTATGCTTGAAACTCTTTGTTGTTCACAAACTTGATGTCCATTTACTCCATTTTTCCCAAAGATCCTTTCTACCTTGAATCAAATCGGCCCTTCAACAGCCTTGTATTGTCATCTAATAGCTTTCTTGACCTTTTGACCCCATAGCCCAGTTAATCTAACATCTTGTTATCTATTTTATATCTTTGATCAGTTTCATCCCTCACAACTTAAAAAACAAAAAATCAAAAGCTTACTTCATAACTAGCCTAAAATCAGAATATAATAAACAAACACACAGATATCCCTTACGCATATAGAGAGAGCCCTCTCTGAGTCCAGGAAGGCTAGGTCCTTGGGCTCCAAAGCTTGGTTTGATGTTACACTACCATTTGGCTTGCCAATCAGCCAAATCACATGACCCTAACATAATGGCGATCACGGTGGGACCCTGAGTGTTAAACAACTTAGTTTCCCTAGACCTTAAGAAACCTTTAAGAATACTATCTGATTGACTTATCCCTCTGCTCACTGAAATAGTGGCACTCACAGTAGGACCTTCCGAGTTAGTGACAATCTAAGTACACCTTAGTAACTCCTGAAGTCTCAATCAAGCTTAGAAAACTTAAGAGTTGTTTGAAGAGTAGAAGCTAGCCCTTTCACCATCTTAGCAAAATGATGACTTAGCTATAGGACACTTTTCAAAATCTTAGGCATATAAAATATCAAAAAACCCCAAAACACTCCCTTAGATTATTTTTTGTCAGTACTGGTGGTGGACCATACACATATACCTCGAAACAACCAAGTTCCACCTAGCGACTCCACTAGCCTCCAGTAGGGCTTACTATTCTACTGAACTCTAGGTTACTATCCAATCAACTTATCCCATCAACATAGCGAGAGATGGTACGACACTGAGTCCATGACAGTCTAGCAAACTCTTATAGAATCTTTGGTCCTTTAGATATCTAAACAGACCAGCATTCCACAGACTCACTTAGAGTAAACTCTTGTTGTTATCACCGCCCTAGCAAAGTGTTGAAACAAGTTTAGAATACTTTAAACCATAGGCTGCACATAAAACTCAGAAAATCCAAAACATTCCCAGATTAGTTACTGGTGGTGGACCATAGCTATCTTCACAAAACAACCAAGTTCCACCTGGCGACTCCACTAGTCCATCCCTTTTATTTTGACCATCCTTCACCTTAGTATAAATTTAGAGAGACCACCCATCCAAAACATTCGTCAATACCATCCTCTCTAAACTCTAAATCCAAAATCTGGCTTCATGAAGAATCAACACCAGATCCCATCCAGACCCAAATCCCCCTATCATAGTAGATGACCCAGAGAATATTCTGTGGCAAGCTTCCGAAACTTACCATCTAGCTACTGGTAGATCCCTCCGTAAAACAAGATCAGTACCTGAACATCTCACTATCCTACCAAATTCACCTTTTGAATTAGAGTCATAAAAAAATCTTTTCAGAAGAAAATCACATAGTAAGATAAACTTTGACGATATTGAACCCCTAGACCCACCACAGAGTCCTAGTATAGAAGCTTCACCTTCCACACCCCCCGACTTTCAGCTTCTCCATCACTTTGGCTCCTACCATCCCAGATCTGCTCAAAACCAGATCACTAGTCCAAGTTCATCCGCCACACCTGTCCAAACCGCCACTGTTCAAACAACCTCAGCTCATCCCACTTGTCCTCATCTTGTACATCATCCATTAGCTCCCATCATGGCAGCCTAGTATGCACCTTTGGTGTTGCCACTACCTTTGGCTCCTCTCCCAAATAAATATCAAGACAAAATCCCACACTTTACCGGAGAAGACACCACCACACCTCAACAGCATATAAGTAGGATTAGTGATGCTTATGAATACCTGGAGGTACAAGACGAGACCGTTAGAATGAGAATATTCGCCCAAAGCCTGGGTGGTGAACCCAAAACATGGTTCAAAAGCTTGACTCCAAACAGCATCCACAATATCCCAGAACTACATCAAGTCTTCAGAAATAGGTGGGAAGTCTGAAGGAACCCTATTCAAATCCTGTCAGAATATAACAACCTAAAATGGGAAAATGGGGAAAGTGTCCAGGCTTACTGCACTAGGTTCAACAGTGTGTATAACTCCCTCCCACCTCATTTCAAACCCCCACTTGGTTTAGCCTTAGCAAAATTCCCTGAGGGTTTTGATCCGGACATGACATATCATCTGAGAGACAAAGACCCCCCTACCTTAGAAGAAATGCAACAAATAGCCATAAAAGAAGATGCCAACTTAGCAGAAAAAAGGGCTAGGACTAGATCAGAAAGAAAGGTCACATATAAAGACGAGGTCTCCACTTCATCGCCTTCCCTAGATCCTAGAATAGATGACTTAGTCAAAACCATGGCCAAAATGTGGGAAAGGATAAATGAAAAGGCCCCTATTAGGGACAACCAGCCAAACCCTCCAAACAGAAACCGAAACCAAAATTTTAGGAGGGAGCCACCTCAAAATAGACCAAGGGAGAATGACCAACAAATTAGGCCACCATTTAATGAAAATTATGTGGAAGAAGAAGATAGGGATACAGAACCCATTGATGAAAGTCATTTGAATCTCATAGGGTCTGATAATGAGAGCAAGGTGTGCCTCACAGAAGAAGAACAAGCGTTCTTTTCTCCTAATCAGGATGAGGCCAACTATGAAGATCTTGACGACCCTGCCATAGATTTTCAAAATGCCATAATAGAAGCTCACTGGCAATATGACCTTAGAAGCAAAAGAAATCAGGATAATTCCAAGAAAGGTAACTCAGATACTGCTAAAACCCCTGATACCATCCTTAGGAAAGCAGTAAACAGTAACAAAATCATGGTCGAGAAGAGTGACCAAAACAAAACTAAAGTTACCCAAACTAGTCCTAACTCAGATGCCCCTAATACTTCCACAAAAGTTACCGAAGCAACTATGGCAAACAAAATCCCAAAACAAGGCCAACAAACTCAGAACATAGAGAAGGTCATGGTTGAAAAAGCTGAAACAAACATATCCAAACTTCAGCTGCCTTTTAGTTTTGAAGGCGAAATCGCCAAGATCAAGATCACCATGCCTCTTACTGAACTCATCACCCAAAACTCTTATAAATCCCAAGTGTTAAAGGTCTTAAATCTAGGGAATGATGCAAACACTGTTAATCTGGCTGATGACACTCCTCAAGTGTTGTTTGGTCCGAAGATAGAGGGAAAATTCCAAGAAGGAACTACTCTTCCATTTTACATTAGCCTAAACATCCACGACCAAATCCTCCACAATGTCATGCTAGACTCCGGCGCCTCGCATAATCTTATGCCGAAGGTAGTAATGGAAAGACTAGGCCTAGAAATCACAAGACCATACAAAGACTTGTATTCATTTGATTCGAGTAGAGTCAAATGCCTGGGTTTGATCAAAGACCTTTGTTTTAGTCTGGCCCAAATACCTGCGAAACATCTAATCATGGATATAGTAGTGGCAGACATCCCTCCCAAGTACGAGATGCTTCTGTCCAGATCTTGGGGAGCCAAACTCCAAGGGAATATTCAACTGGACATGTCATACGCCACCATTCCTATGTTTGACCAAACAAGAATACTCTACCGAGAGTCACACATGAAATACATGATTAGTAGTCAAGAGAGACCAGACAACATTCCAATGTATTCCTTGCATTCCCACCTGAACTCTTTTATTCTGCATATTGATGAAGACATGGAGGAAGAGTCAGAAGAGACTGAAATAAACTTAGATCCACCACATCAGCTGCCCCTGGTGCTCTATGATGAACTAGACACTCAAAACTACCATGATGATGAACAACTGTGTCTTGAAGGAAGTGAGTATGTCCCTTCTAAGGTGGATTGGAGCAAGAAGTGCAAACCCTTATGTACTATCAAGCAAATTGCTCTAACCCTAGTCAAACACTAGCAGTAACCTGCGGAAATTTTTTCCGGGTAAAGGCCTTAGAAGACTTACACATCATAAACCTGTTTGGAACTCAGGAGCAGGGAAGTTTAATGTTTCTACCATACCTCAAAGATTTACCAAAACATAACTCTTCTAATGCAAATGAAGCTTTGACTGTAGCCTTAACATCCCAAATTCCTAAAAAAATACCTGATAAACTTCTTATGAGCAAAGATGATAGCTGCAGTCCAAACATACCTGAGTTACTAAAATTGGCCCATATTCTGTCTTTTCATGAAGAACTAAGAAATGCTAAAATCAGAAATCTCATGCAGAATACCAATTTCTACAGGAAAAACAAGGGAAAATGCTGTGATACTTTTTCTCCCTCAAAGAATAACTTTGACAAGAGAAAACATAACAATCTGAACCAAACTGTAATAATCAGGGACAAAATAGCTGGTCATAGGGTCTGTTTCGATTTTAGAAATACTACTGCATGTCTCTATAACAGAAATTCTGTTTTTTCTACCCAAGACCATGATATACCAATTAAAAGTGCTTTTAATCATGTGTTTTCGCAAGATGATATTTCAGGTTGTGATCAAAATATTCCCTTGAAAAATAGACAGCTTAAATATTTTTTTTCAGTTTGCGGGAGGTAGATCTAATTTTAGAATCAAAAGTGCAAAACCACCCAATATCAAAAATCTATTCATGAAGGCCATGTTCCCAGTTTTCAATTTCTGCATTTTTGCATACCTTGATGATGTCATTATCTATTTCAAAAATGACCAAGAGTACATGCATTACTTAAGGAAGATGTACAGTAAGGAAAGGAGTGGAAATCAGATATTCAAAGAAGTACAACGGGAAAATACTGGTTTATTCAGAGATTCTTGCATGAATCCCTATGTCATGTTAGAGAGAGAAAACTTTCCAAATTTCTCTTTTCAAGAGTTGAGTGGGCCAAGAGTGAGAGGAGATCCTTACGAGGATAAGATGCTTAAATTTCGTCATTTCCAAGATTTCTGAGTTTGCAACACTTTCATTCATTGTACATACCACTGTTTGAAACATAGAAAAATAGAAAAGTCAAAAACAGTAAAAGATAGAAAAGAGGGCGAGTGAAGATAGAACAAAAGCCCCATGTTCCAAAAAATAGTCTTTCAGAAAGCGCGCAAGTCCAAATGCCGCTACTAGCACTTCAATGTCTTGTTCAGCTATCTAGCCTAATCATAGCTGAGCATGTTTAAATTTATTTGCTGATAAGTTAGTGAGTGAAAAAGATGGTCAACATTGTGTAAGATTGACTTATCACAGAGAATAGATTAGGGAGAGATTTTGGTTCCACATGCCTAAAACAGAACCAAAGAGAGAAGCGAGGGATGAAAAATACATTGTACATCTTAGCCCCGCTTTTCTAGTTTTCCTTTTGTTGCAGAATAATATTTGTGTGCAGTTTGTACTATCATGCCGCAAATACATGACAAATCAGACAGTTTAACCCTGATTTGATCGTTTTGAATTTTATGTTTTAGATTAGAGAACAAAATCCTGTCAAACAGTTTAATCTTGACAGTTGATCTAGTTTAGGTAGAGTAATGAAGGATTTCATCAGTTTAATCTGAACTCCCAGCAGATATAAGTGTAGAGTTAGATAGGTTCATTTTTCAAAAAGAAAAATATGCATTGTCAAAAGGCTGCTAGTTCAAATGCGCCAAAAAAGGAAGAAAAAATGTTAGGAAAGATAGTGGGGTAAGTAGAAATATCATCGATGCTAACCATGCTGTCTCTTTCAGAAGTAGCATCAAAGAAAAGTGAAAATTTGCGCCAATGGGTAAGGCACTGGTCTTCATAAGCCACAGATCTGAAATTCTGGACACCTCCCGAAAAGGAGCTGCCCTCCCGAAATGGAGCCACTGTTAGTCATCAGTATTTTTTACCTGTTAGTGATGACTAGTTTAATAGCCTAGTTTTCCAACAGCTGATCTTAAAAATTTGTCAAATTTTCCAGCCGGGAAAACACCCTTAAAACTTTTTGTTCTCCTTACTTTTCAGTTCGTCCATGACAAGTTGAAATCCCATTATCCAATCCTTCCTAACCCCAGCCATACTAAGTCTTCCTGTCAGCTCTAAAAGGACAATCCAAGTCTGTTTCAAAAAACCTCCCCTAAGTTAGGAAGTGGCGCTTTAAGGCATTTCACCCTTGGCAACCATCGAAGGGCCAAAAGCCTCCATCTGGTACATACCAATCATAACAGACCTCCCACTCTGCTAATGAAAGTAGTCACAGCTCTAAGTCGTGCCACTTACACACCCCTAAGTCTCATCACTGCATAGACCACAGTCTCAAGCTGATTATTAGGTGTTTTACACTGTTTATGAATTTTACACATGTCATCATCTCAGAAGAAAATTCTTGACTCCACATTAGAAGAACAACTGCTTCTCAATGTGAACATAAGCCTGAGATGTATCTACAGAACAAAGAGTTTCTCATCAAGACCTTGCAGCTTCATTCAACATGAAAACACAGTAGAAGAAAGACAACACTGTCAAACAAACTTGTAATTTGTCATGGCCAAGAACCTCCTTCATCTATAAGCAGAGGGTTAAGGCACCTCCTTCATCTCCAAGTAGAGGGCGATGGCCAATGTTGACTTGAAGAATTGCAAAACTGACTGTAAGACAGGTTTGTTTTTAGACAGTGAAACAGTGACTCAAGGTTTCTAAGGGAAAGTGATAATAAAAAACAGGGCTAAGATCTAAAATGATCAAATCAAGAGAAAGCAAAGTTTTTGGTTTTATGTCCTAAGAAAGAGCATAGAATAAAGTTTCAGGCATCATCGTCATGGCGCAACCAAAAGAGACTTCATTGATCAAAGCTATTGTAACAAGAAATCTCTGCAGGGGTGCTAGTATGAATGGCTCAAATCAGTGTTGAGCAAGAAGACACTTCAGTAAAAAAGACTTCTGTGTGCTCTTATGTTTCTGTTGGGCTATGGGATAAGGTCTATGGTTTCCAGATAAACATAGAGAAAAGGCAGGCAAGTAGTACATAGCCCCAGACATAAGACATCTTGATATCATTCAAAGCGCTAGTGCAAGTCTAGTTGTTGCAATCTACACTCCACCACAAAGATAAGTTTATTTTTCAGATGCAGCAGGATTGGTGATTTCAGAGCTCCATTAGAAGGAAAAATGGCCGATGAAAGCCTTGGTGTCTGTGAATAATTATAGCTGCTTTTTCATATCTCACATACTTGCCTCCTAAACACAAAGATATAAAAAGGTTATGATCTGAGTTTTAAAAAAAAAAAAACCTTGGACAGGCATGCAAAGCTAATCAAGCATGTCATTATTGAGAGCAATTCTATTTATAAAAAGGTGCCTTTTCAAAACTGTTTATCACAGCTAGCAAAGAAAATTCTGGCTTTTATCATCAAGAGACATCACCACTGAAATAATTGTTCAAATGTGTAAAAAGGGTAATTTGACATACTGTAAGTTATTGGAAAGCTTGAGACAAATACAGGTTTTCATTAGTTCAAGGTCAAGATACACCATAGTGGTATGTTTTGAGCAGAAGAAAAGGTTGGAGGAACACCCTGCTTAATTGATAGAAGACCATGGCAAAATCTGAATAAATCCAAATCAGTTGTTGACACCTATAGTTGGGAAAAGGGTTGAAGAGACACCTAGAGACAGAAACTGTCAAACAAGTTAAAAATACAAGCCCTATCTTTTCAAATAACAGAGTGGTTTTCAGTATTTTTTAACAGATTCGGAGTGGATTTTATGTTTTAAAATGATCACCAACAGTGTTAAAAAGGTGTCAATGGATGGTCTACAAGTTCATTAAGTCATTTTCTAAAGCTCGAGCTTCTGTGCCAAATTATCACCAAAGGGACAATGTTAGCAGAAAACACCTTTTCAAGTCATCGATGGTTTAAAAAGCATGAAAACCTCCGCTGCCAACATCATTTCAAAATCTAAGTTCATAAGTACACCAAGGATATTATTGAAGAAAGAAAAACTTTGAAAACACTTTGCAAAGACCAACTAAGGGTTCAATTTCATTTCAGTTATGAAAAGTGACCATTGGGTGGTTGCTATTTCAAAGGAGTAAAACGAAGGGAAATTTTCATCTCCAAAAATCCCCAAGCGAGGAATCAAGCCTCTCTACAGTATCCAAGTGGTGAACGGAGTTTCAAATCAGTTTGCAGAAATTTTTTCAAGTTTTGAAGTGTTTTTTCACCGCGCGGCACTCCTGTAGGAGTGCGTGGCGCTCCTGGGCGAAATTTTCAAACTGCGCAATAGACGCGCGCGGCACTCTTGTAGCTGCGCGCGGCGCCCCTATAGTGGCGGGTCACGGGCGCTCGACACCAACCCGACAGGCCACCCGAAAAAGTTTTCTGCGCGGCGTTCTTCTCCACAAGGGTGCCGTGCATGCCTCTGACCTCCAAACGCTCTCCAAACTCCCTCCAAGGTGACCTCAACTCACAAAGCAGGTTTTGCATAACATTTTGAGGTATTCTACAGCTCCCCCTTAAATTCACACTTGCTAGAAAAAGGTTGGAAGCCAAAGAAATCAGGTTTTGAACTACTTATGTTGAGGGACTGTGTCAAAGTGGAATAGGGCGTTTTGTTTGAAAACAGGCCCATGGTTGTTTAAACTGCTGAAGAGGCTTAGGTACGAGCTGTTTTCCTTACTACCATAGAAGCATTTCAAATTATGTCAACTCTGCCTTTTAACCAAAAGAAGCTTGGACTGTTTTTGCCCCTTTTCTTGACTGTGTCTATATTGTCATTTCCTATTGATGAAATCCATGTGAAGTTTTGAGTTTTCAATCAAAGGAGCTGCTCCATATTAAAACTCTATCACCATATATAACAAACTGTGTTTCTGCTGTGGAGATATCAGTTGTTTAAACTATGATTGAGTGGTGGATATGCTAATGAGGTCCTCTACAGGGAAAGAACATGTGTTGAGCTAAAAACTCTATGTTTTCACCTTTCCTACAAGAGTGTTTTATTCTTTGAAATACCAAAGGGACAGGTTACCCCTATCACCCACAGAGAAAGACAGTTACACTGTGTACACTTTTAACTGCCTGTTTCTCTTCAAACTTATTTGAGAAATTGATTTTCAGAGGGTACCAAGGCATTCTTCTAAGAAGGACTGGGATTCTGTATTGAAAGTGGAGCCTTGGTTTTTAAAAGGATTAAAATCCTACAGCCTTTGATTGAAACTTTTGAAGCATTTTTCAAAACTCTGCCACCTTGTTCCATAAACTGTGAAATTGATTGTGTGCTTACACTAAAGGTTGACTGGATGAGATATAAGTTTTGTTGAGTGATTGGCATGCTAGACAAGAGGAAGTTTGTGAATATTGGGAAGTTTATCATTGGTCAGAGATACAAATAGGTTGTTAACCTCCAAAAATCACAGATCAAAGGTGATTTTACATTATACCCATCAATTTCACTTAACAGCCTGTCTTTATTTCACTGTATTGTTTCTTATTAAAAATTCTGCTGGCTGAGATACATTAAAGGTGGGAAGGCCACTTTTTAAAGGAGAAAGGGTTTTATATTGTGAGGGAACATTGTACAGTCATCCAAAGACATTTTTTACTATCAAAAGAGTGAATTGACATAGTTTAGCTTAAAGAAGGCAGTTTAAAGGCAGTGAGGCTGTTTGGTTCTTCAATAGCATATTTGGCCCAAAATGCCGCCCAGGAAAGACATCAGAAGTGGTTTACATAAAAAATATGAGCCAATCTCTACAGAGGAGGTCAATGCACATCCATCCATCCTCTTCAATTTTCATGAGGTAGGTTGTTTAGATTTCTGCCAGAAGGTACAGGAGGTCAAAAGTTTCTCACCCTTGACACACCTATGCGCCCTGAGGTTCCAAAGCAGACATTTCCAGGTAGCAGACCTTGATTTCAAGTTTTCCCCGAGGTCAGTGTCTAAAGCCACCAAAATTCCATATCATGGCGAGAAATGTTTCAAGCAGACCCATCTAGACTGGGATGACTACAAGCCTTTCATCAAGCCCAAGCACATAGATACTTGCATTGCTATTTTTCCTTTCTCTTATCTTCTTGCCAGCTACGCTCCCCTAATGAAGGTCATAATGAGGTATTTTACTTGTGAAAGGATATTTACTTGAGTTTATGCCTATCATGTCCGACTATTGATGCATTTCACTAGAACTAGACAGCTCAATCTCCCTTACTTTTTATGCAAAAGCATCGAGAAGATGGTATCCTTAGTCCAGAAGTAGACTCCATCTCTGCAAATAGATTCCCTTTTCCATCATTCTCTGATCAAAATTATCATTCTACATCAGTTGGAGAAGAAAGGGGTTTCTTGGGATGTTTTTAGCAGTCACCTAGATTTCTCCACTATTGCTCCTGTCCATATATCTCCCACCCAGCATATTCATCGCCTTGTACCTTTGTCCAGCAGGCCTACTCCTAGAAGGCTCGAGATTAGCACAGAACAGTCAGGACAGCATGAAGAAGAGGGACATGAACAGGTGGAAAAAGAAGAGGACAAACATGAAGGAAATGGTGAAGGACAGCAGTTTGATTTTGATGAACAAGGACAACAGCTTGATTTTGATGAACAGGGGCAGCAACTTGAACCACAAACTGAAACAGGGGTTGAGATAGGATAGCAGCTTGATATTGGTGAACAGAAACAACAGTTTGAACAGCATGAAGAAGATGAGCAGCAGCAGTTCTCTCATAACACAGTACAACCTCCTCAAGTTGCACAGCAGTTTCAAGAGGAAGGGCATTTTCCGGAAGGTAACAAACAAAGTGATAAGGGCAAGGCCATCATGTCTACCTCTCCCGAGAAGATTAAGCCCAGGACAACAAGGAAACAAATGCTCAAGGTGGTTACTCCAAAGGTAACAAAAGCTATCCAGAGCAAAAGAAAATCGCCCAAGAGACCTCTC